>JAWWEW010000112.1:13626381-13671445 GCA_035583185.1 Anabacerthia variegaticeps | reverse complement strand
AACAACTTACTGTAATAGTAATACCTGGAAAAGACTAGAGAGAAATCAGTGAGGATAGTATTTCGATTTTCTCATTTTGTGTTTTGCTTTTCATTGTTGAAGTGTTTCTTTATACGGTAGTATAGAAAAAAGACTATTTTTTAATGAGGAAATACTACAATCCCAGAAAACGCCTGAGAATCTTGGAGGGGATAGGAGCTGGGTGTCCTTAAATGCCATAGTTAGGTCCACATTTTCTGTGTACTGGTGGTTCTCCCTCTTTGTTAAGTCAGGTGCACTTGCAACTGGTACTTTCTGGTTTCGTTACATGAAGATTTTAAAATTTACTGTGGTAGTGTTAGCCTTCAAGCTCACGTTTCTGGGTCTCTGAGAAACAGACAGCCCTAACTTACACAAGCCCCTGTCACTGGGAGAACACAAAGCTAGTCCCCACAGGTGGAAAAAAAAAAGGCAGGGAAAAGGCCTGTCCTTCCTCCACCAAAATGCCCTGGCAGAGGCTGGGATCAATCTGGGCTCACCTGCTTTGAGAGCCTTTTCATCTTACAAAGTGAAATCTTACAGATATGATTCGTCGTCGAAGTTTAAGAACTCGTGCCATCAAAATGCTGGTTTTGGATGAAGCAGATGAAATGCTCAATAAAGGTAAAACATTTGTCTCGCTTTTACTTGCTTTCTCTTTGCCTCTTCGAGGTTCCAGGGTGTCCCAGCTGTCCCACTTCTAAAAACTGAGGTTTTCCAAAGTTAGACAATTATAGTTAATTGCAGGCTGTACTGGGTTAAACTACGTAATATACCTTGTCTAATGTTATTGATTAATGCATCAATGTTCATCTCATAGCATAGACCCAGTACTGAATTCCAGATCAGATGGTGAAATAGGAGGATGTCTGGGAGAAAGGTGTGCTGACTGTTCTGTGCAACTTGATCTTCACTGCAGGCTTTAAGGAGCAGATTTATGATGTGTACAGATATCTGCCTCCAGCTACACAGGTGGTTCTGATCAGTGCCACTTTGCCTCATGAAATTCTGGAAATGACCAACAAATTCATGACAGACCCCATTCGCATCCTGGTGAAACGGTGAGTGAGTTTCCTTGGAAAGAACAGGAATTCTTTGAGTTGGTCTGGCCCTGGGTAGTTCACGGTATTAACTGATTTAAATATATAGAGACCCTTGCACCATTGCATCAGTGTTTGCTGATGTGCTCGTGTGCTGTTTTCCAACAGAGGCTGACGTATCACTCAGACTTTATCCTTGTCCAGTTTTGCATGCTGCTCCTCAGCCTGGCTGCCCACTCATCCTCCCCATGGATAGCAGTCTCTCCTCGTGGAAATCCATCTTTCACACTTATGCAATTCCTGTGCTTTTCCAGAGGATTTTTGTAGGCCTCTTTCATTAATTTTCTATTATATAGCAGGCCAAAAAAAAAAAACATTTAGCTGCCTGATCCTGGATATTCTTGGAGGCATAGCTTAAATTTGGTGGTGTCACAAGTCCTCATGCACTGGAACTCGTGAGGAGTCAGAGGAGTAAGTGTAGGCAGCCTGACAGGAGGAGTCTCCCTCTTGCCTGAACTCTTGAAGTGTCACATTTAGTGCATTCAAGCTTCTTGAGGCTTCCTTCAGTCTCTCCTGTCACAAAGCTTGAATATAAAAACAATGGGAGCAGAAACGTACCCCTTTGAAACTGCCTGTCTAGAGCAGAGCAGTTCTAGTCTCTTGAACAGGTTATGTTCAAGGCCCTTCTTAGAGCACATTTCTCCAAGGACTTTCTAGGACAACCTGGACCTGTGCGTGGACCCAGCAACCCACAGCACACAGGGCAGAGGTGTGACCTCCAGTGGAGCACATCCAGCCCTTCTAACTGCATGTATTCACCTATTTGTGGTGATGTTCTTCCCTACAGCGATGAGTTGACCCTCGAAGGAATCAAGCAGTTTTTCGTGGCTGTGGAGAGGGAAGAATGGAAGTTTGACACTTTGTGTGATCTCTACGACACGCTCACAATCACCCAGGCTGTCATCTTCTGTAACACCAAGAGAAAGGTACAGCAGCCATCAGAGGGGCATGTTACTTTCTGAGGGTGACTCAGGCAATGCTGGGTTAGTTAAGACATCTGGTTGCTTCCCCATTTGAAAATAGTTCAGTAAGAGCATAAATTAAAACATTTGTCCTTGGGATGTGCCAACTTAAACAACTGAATTAGAGGCAGATCTGATATAGCTGACAGGACTTGCCATTTTAGGGAAGTAGGTAAGAATGTGCTTATTCTAATTCCTTATAATTCCTGAAACAAACCCACAATTTCTGAATAAATGCTCTTCATTCCTTTCCTTTCAGGGATTCTGGAGCCCTGTATGATCTAGTCAGTGCTTTGTAAGGATTATTTACTTCTGTTAGTTTCAGAATGCCTGTTGAAGTGTCTCTCAGTCCTTACCAGTGCGTTTGGCTGTCTTGAGCAGAGAGCTAACCTAGGCTGGTTGGTTGTGTTCACAGGTCGACTGGCTCACAGAGAAGATGAGAGAAGCCAACTTCACAGTTTCATCCATGCATGGGGACATGCCACAGAAGGAGAGAGAGTCCATCATGAAAGAGTTTAGATCTGGCGCAAGGTGAATGCCTTGAACAATGTTGCTTTACAGCATTGCTACCTGAGGGCAGGGTTTCTTTAGTGTATGAAGGGGAAACCCATAATACCTCTCCTTTCAGAAGGATTTTTGCAGCTCACATTAGGAAGAGCTCTGATTTCCATCTACCCCCTGTGGTGTTGCAGGGTTGTGATTTTGCCACTTGTAGGTGTAGAATTAGTCTGTTTCATTTTGCTGAAGACATTGGGCATTGCTGCATTTAAAATAAGTAAAAAAAATATTTTTGTTCTGTATTTTAAACTCTTTGGGAGCATTATTCCTTCTGAAAGATCAAAGCAGTGTTGGTGCTGTCTTCACTGAAGTTTTTTGGTAGGGCATGAGACAGCTTTCTATGCAGCAACATTGTGGATGCTGCTGGTGTGCTGTGGGCAGGGAGGAGCACAGAACAGCAGGGGATGGCCTGTGCCGGAGCCTGAGGGCTCCCAGCTCTCACTCCCTTCTCAGTCAGAACATTTCTGACTGTTCCTTCTCTTTGCAGCCGAGTCCTCATTTCGACAGATGTTTGGGCCAGAGGCCTGGATGTGCCTCAGGTGTCCCTGATCATTAACTACGACTTGCCCAACAACAGAGAACTCTACATACACAGGTACCTTCAGCCTTTGCATGGGGAGGGGAGCGTGTCTGGGTGGCTCTTCCTCGAGGTGGCGCCATTCCCTCTTTCCGTGTGCCCCCACAGAATCGGCCGGTCAGGCAGGTACGGCCGGAAAGGTGTCGCCATCAACTTTGTGAAGAACGACGACATCCGCATCCTGCGAGACATCGAGCAGTACTACTCCACCCAGATAGATGAGATGCCCATGAACGGTGAGTGCAGGCCAGCCCCAGCCACACAGTTTCCCTGCTGCCTTTGAAAGAGAGAGGCCAGATGCTTTGTTTTGCCACGTGCCTCATTCCCAAGGCATCTTAGCTTCCCCCGGGAAGAAGCTGGGAGCAGCAGTAGGTGTGCTGCACTGCTGGGCTGTGGCTCTCAGCATACCCGGGGCATACTTTAATTCTTGCATTTTCTCTCATTTCAGTTGCTGATCTTATCTAAAGGTCCATGTTCAACAGGAAGCTGTACCCTCCATAGTTGTTTTGGACCCACATCCTTTTACCATATTGCTGGTCATATGTTCTTGAGTTGAGCTGCACTTGGGAACTTGTGTAAATATTGTCCTTACTCCCACCCATGTTTTTCAATTAAAAAAGGAAGTTTTACCATAACCTGTGCTTAATTACTTTAACCCAGAATAGTAACAGGCAGGGAATTTCAGATACCACCATGCTTGGCTGGCACAATCAGAACATACATTGGCCATACGGGGCTTCCTGTGTTCCAGCCTTTTGTTATTGTTGTGCCATGCTACCTGAAATACTCTTTAGTTTCCTTAACTCTTAAAGATCAGCCATCTACAGGAAAAATCTTTGGCTTGGCCTTAGCCTGCTCTAGGAGAACTGAGGTACAAGATAGCCAGAAATTTCCTGCAATTTATGCCTTTCTGAAGCCAGAAATCACTGCGCTTGTTGCTCCAGATGAGGGTTTCCCCTCCCAATGAACTTGGGCAGGCACATCTTGAAGTAACAGAACAAGTATCCTGTCTTGTTGCCTTCTCCACCTCTTTTGGCTGTTCTGTCTTCCCAGTCGTCTCTCATCGCTCTCCCTGTGGCATTATGCTGTACTGTGCCAGCTGTAGTATCTACCTAGCACTGCTGTATCCTTTTTCTGAGGCAAGAGTTGGCCAGAGCTATACTGCAGGTGTGGGGTAAGTTACATGTTCTGCTCTGTGCTTTTCCTGTTAAATGGACTGGTTTTGCTTGCTCAGGGAGGACAGGGGAAGCAAGGCCTGAATACGCCATAGTTTGCACAGAATTGGAACAGCTCTCAGAATTCCAAGGATAGATGCTTGTTTTCTCTGTCATCTCCTTTATACCCTGCCATGTATTCTGCTAGTGAAGTTCCTTAGTGCTCTTGTACCCACTCTGCACGATCCTGATGTTTCTAAAAGCTGAGAAATACTAATCTCCTTTTACTAAGAATATTGATTGTGAGGGGTTGCCCAATGGAGGTGAGGCCACTACAGCAACCAGCAGCAAGGCTGAGCCAGCATTCCCCCTGGGCACACGGGACATGCTGCTGCCATCCATACAGGCCAAGGTTCAGCACTGACACAACAGCACCACCACCTGTCCCCCTCCAGCTGATCAGAATGAAGGTTCCTCAGTGGGAACACCCAGCCACACACAGGCTCTGGATCCCTTCAGTAACAGGGCAAGGAGGCTCAGTGCATTCAGTATCCAGCCTCTGGAGCACCAGTCTGCTCCAGTAACTGGCAGCCCAAAGCTGCACTCCAGTTGCTGGTTCAGCCCCCCCTTGCACACAGGCCCTGTGACCACCCTCAGCACATGTTCTACAGACACAAGTTACGCTGTAACTGGCCCTTGGTGCCTCTTCTGCCTCACACAGAGGGAGGCACACATACAAATGGATCCCAGCTGAACCCCAGACCTCCTCGTCCCTCCAGCTGCCTCATGCAAAAATAGATGCATATCCAGCCCAGGCTCAGAACTGCCTTACCCTACTTGCAGGATAAATCCAGCCCAATATTCATACAGCAGCACCACACCACCTCACTCTGGCTGCTGGCACTCAGACCTCCATGCACACGTGCACACAGAAGGGAGTCCCCTCTTCCAGGAGAGGGTAAGAAATGGAGTTAACAGACAAGAATATGCACTGGCAACCTCTCGCCACATGACCAGCCCCCTTTATCCCTTAAGTCATCAATTTCCCACACTTGCTCAAAAGTCATCATGACCCCTTCCTTTTCCCATCTTTCATCCCTCCCACAAAACTGAGGGGGTTTTGCATTAATTCTGCAACTCGTAGGCACAACGTTCAGGAACTCTCCCCCCCACAGACCCTGTTTTTCAGTCCTCTGCTAGAAGGAAAGTCCACATAAAGCCTTCCAGATTATTGTCCATGTGCTGGAAAGTTCTCCTGCCATCCCTGCAGGGCAAGCAGGGCAGAGCACAGCCCCAGATCTGAATGGCACCTTCCTGGAGAACACAAGCAGCAAGGGCAAGCATTGGCCCTCCAAGCCCCCTGTGTGACTCAAGTAATTTGACTAAGACATTAATCACCAAAGCATCATCTTGTTTGAATAGCAGTATTTAATCTGTACAGTTTGAAAGAAGGTATCATAAAATGCGACATTCCTACCTCATCTCCAGCATCATTCACCTGGAGCTGAGCCCTCAAATCCAGAGGGCAGGTAACCACCACTCCCCCCATTCTTTGCGGTGCAAAAGTCACAGTGCAATTGCTTTAGTCCTAGACAGATGACTTCCCTCACTCAAGAGAGGGGAGACTGATGAAGCTCAAATGTTGATGAAAATTGTTACCATTTAGGAATGAAAAAAAACCCAGCTATTGCACACAGCCAGTTCCAGCTGAAACTACAGCAGTTAATTATTTAGCTGCCTCTACACTCCACACAGTTGATACTGATTTTAGCCAAGAATGAAAAGAAAGCCAGTAACAAGGTTTCAGAGTGATACAGTTGTTGGAGGGCAGAATCTGACAAGCAATTCCACAAGTCAAGCGTGCTTTAGAATAGCAGGAAGTTTTCCTAGGCAGGGAGGGGTATGATCTAGACAGATGTCATCTTCCAGAGACAAGCGTGAGAGGAACATCGGCTTCAATAGAAAGCTATGAAGTACAATAGACAATTTGTTCATATAATTGTCAGGATAAGTATTTGACATAGTTTATGTAGTAGAATACATACTTGAACATCTTTTAAAAATAAGCACAGATTTCATTTCATATATACACAACTGATTTTAATCATGTACTGAAAATAAATTACAGGAAATAACTTTAAAATGCAACAGAAGACAAGAGTTTCACAACAAACATTCCCATTGATTTTCCCAAGGGGGTGAGAGATTGCAGTGCTCAAGGCAGGTAAATATCACAAATATATCAAAAAACTTCAAATTGTTGATGCATTCACACATTTACATGAGCCACAAACATTCCTTTACAGGAACTGCACTTAGCTACCACAGAACCAGGTTTTGCCATAAACTACAAAACTTTGATACAAAATCGTATTTATATATTTATATTTCATATACATGCCCTATCTGTGATTTCTTAAAAAATAAAAACTAAACACACTGTACAGACAATCCTAACTCATTGCTTGGTAGCTGTAGGCAACATTTTTGGATGGAATTTCTCCCCCAGTAGAATTAATGGCAATATTATATACATGAAGGCTAAACTGCAGAAAAAGACAGCTCAGTTCCGATATGCACCTCCCTCGGGACCAGGTCTGCGAGTTCAAGGCAAGACAAGCTCTGCTCTGACCCACTGCCTCCCTTACACGTCAGTTCTGCCATCGGCGGCGTGAGGAACCAGCACATGCATCTGTGTAACACTGGTATAAAAGGCAATAAAGCAAGATATGTATTGTAATGTAGCGGGTGCTCTACCGGCTCCACCGACTGGGTACACAGAAACACTGGTAGAGGTGGCGAGGGGATGGTGCAGAGCTGGGTACATTTGGTGAGAGCACACCTTGTGTGAGTCTGATCATTACACTTCCCTGAAATCAGCTCCTGCAGAGGACACATTCCCCCTGTAAGCCAGAGACTGCATCGACTCCAAACACCGGGGGAAGAGCCCCCCTTCCTCAACCCCAAGCACACACATACACAGTTCACCGGGACTATATGTAAAACTGACACCCTCCCTCCCACCCCCAGCGGCCTCCACGGCACCAGTTTGTCTGAGAAGCTGAGCACTGACAAACTTACTCTTCCCTGGTGATGGCAGCAATCTGTGAAGCCAATCACACTAAACTACTTCTACAGTTGATTGTAAACTTTGGTTTATTTTTATTTATTTATTTTTTATTATTGAGTTCTCATGGTACAGCAAGCATGTCTAGGATGAGAGGGCAGAGTTGAAGAGGAGACGAACTGTCAGTCTGTCTTTAGTCTGGCATGGTGAGCCACCTGCTCGGTCAGGCCTGCTTTGATAGAGTTTTTTACAGACTGCCTCATATGATCCTCCATCAAATTATCACTCATGGGCTTCAACACCTGTGGAATGAGAAATGTGCAAAAGAAACAAGAAAATGAGGTAACCAAGAAAAATAAAAGATAAAAGTATATAAAGAGATGAGACTTGAAATAATGAAAAAACTTAGAATGATGAAGTCTGAGACAAAGTGGCATGAACTGAAAGAGAAATGAGTTTTGCTGCTAGAGTAATGAAGTTAAAGCAGTCACATGCTATGGACACAAGTGATACCCCTCCTACATATAGCAGTATTTCACTGAATTCAAACCACTTTACAGTTCCTAGAAGATGGATGTGCAATTCCATACCCCATATGCAGCATCAGTCTGGTATGGTTACAGCATTTATGCAGACCGGCCCAGACGGTCCAGCTTATTGTCCTATATGTGTAAGTGTGAACACTTCAGATACAGAAAGAAAGTTAAAAATACTGGCTAGTTTTTCTTCTTGTTATTGTTGGATGAGAGTCGCTGTCGCGGCACTGATGTAAGAGCACGACGAATCGTTCGGCGTCTAAGGACTTCAAAGAGTTTGGAAAACACCTAAAACATGAATTCAGCTGTTAGGAAAAATGGCTCTTAAAACACAGCAGGAAGTCAATCAACTTCAGGAAAAAAACCCGATTGTCAGTAACTGCTCACCTTCCTGGGATTCCTCTGAAGCATGAAGGGAAAAGAAAAGCAGAGATTCAGAAAAATCAATAGCAAGAACACAATATTTAATCAGATTGACTTAGACAGGACCTGCAGTGCTTTGCGTATTATTGGTGATATGCAGCTGTAGCAGCGACACCAGCAAGCTCTTTTGGACACCACCTTTCTCCAGCCCACAAACAGGAAGCTCCTGCCAGCACAAGCCAAGTTTTCCCCGTTCCAGGGAAGGCAGCAGTCAAATCAAGCCTCACGCACTCCGGGTAACCTGCAGCAGCAGCTGCACTCAGCAAGAATTACACACAGAACTGACACCTTCCACTTTTCTTGAGGTGCTCCTCACTCCAAGCTCCAAAGCAAGGAGCTACAGTAGTACTGGAGAGCCTCAATTTTAATCACTCAAGATTTAGTGCCCTGATGCTCATTTCCCTCCTACTACTCAAGACATGCTTTTTCTGCTCCAGTGTAACTCATAACCTTCCCGGGAACCTCACGGGGTTCCTCAGATAGCTCTAGTGTATCACTGACTAGGATGAGCCTTGAATACAGCAATTTTTCAGCTGCAGAAGCATCTCTGCAGAAGGCTCCAGCTAGTTATTTGCTCATGCCTCACAGGACATACTCGAATGTCATCCCAGAAAAGCTCAGTGAGGCCTTTATTTCTAGCAACAGCACCAAAGTGTTTCCCTTCTGCTGTCACTGGACATAGAATGTTCTAAAACTATTTGTAAGAGTTGGTCAGGAATTCTCTACGTTGGCCTTAATGACATAGCTGACAGCTGTGTCAACTGAATTCAGGCAGCAAAATCTCCGTGCAGAAAGTTTTCTCCTCCAGCTCCGGGGCTCTTTGACTCACGTTGTTTCGTTCAGGAATTTGTCTGTCGAGCATTCCGTGCAAACAGCAGTTGCACCACTGAAGTTGTCACAGACAACACAAATCTTCCTGACAGAAGAAACCTGCTGCACTCCCTTGCAGCAGCTGCTGCAAGTCATCACCCAGTCAAGCTCTCTCCAAGGACTAGTCAGCCCTTCAGCATCCCACCAGGTGAGGAGGGCAGTGTTTCACCTTTCCCATTTCTTGCACCATCTGAGATATTTTATCCACCACATCTATAGGACAAGTTTACCTATAAAGGTACCTTTAAAAACAGAACTCGTTGCTCCGAAAAAGTAACAAGATTTTAAGACTCCCTCTACTCTTTACCATTCAAGCACCTTCTAAAGCCTTTAAGTAACACTTCTTTTATAATATCCTGAACTTGCTTAACATTCTTTGTGTGCAGCATCTCTTCCTGAAGAGAGCAGTCACGCTTCTGAGCAGACTTTCCCTTTGGCACCACTAGCATTCTCCATTAGGTCTGGACCAGCTTTTCACGCACAGCACTGAACAGAAACCGTTTGGTACGTCTGCTCAAGAAAGGAAGATTTTGCAATAAGAACGGATACCAACCTGTTCCCATATAGCTTCAGCGATCTGATCGATGGCTGTCCCAACTTCTCTGAATTCCCCAGAGTACTTAACATACGCCCACGTACAAAACGATATAAGAGCCATCCCCAGCACGAGATTACACAGGGTGGCTATGGAGTTCATACCAAGGAACCCAGTCAGTCCTGAGATTATGTACATGGCAAACATGACTGCAAATAGAGTGGCAGGGGTACGAGCAGCATAAAAGATGTTTTTGCCATCGTTGTGCTTCACAAAGTTTGCATAGATCTCGTCGATTTCCACTTCAAGTTGTTCCTGGTAGCGCCGACAGAACTCCTCCCCTCCCATCTTCTTCACGGAGCGGAACTGCCTGATAGCAGTCTCTCTGAAATCCTGGTGCTTCCGCTCGAGGTCCGATGGGGCAATGTAAGGCTTATCTCCCCCACAAATCTGTCAGAGCAAGCAGAGATCAGAGAATCATACACTGGGTATCTTCTCTTGTACACAGAGCAGACCTGCTCCTCACTGCCCTCCTCCCGATCCAATGAAGCAGCTAAAGGTCCTTGGCATCATGGCACGGCAGGAGCCTTACCTGTGCAACCACACACAGAGCTATAGCACATGACTGAACTCATACTTTGTTCCCTTCAGGCAAGCCCAGAAGGACAGGACAACAGCCACGTGCACATTCCTGCTAAGAAAAGGTGAAATAAAGGAACACCAAGGGGCAGAGAACTCTGAAGGCCACAAGCTTCCCACCCATCTTTTTACTCCTGGTCACTCATCTCAGTGAGAGGGTCAGTGCAGAACTTGGACAAACAGGGTAGATTCTGCCCACTCAGCAAGTTTATTCCTGCTCATTGCTGCCACTAGCGGGCTCCACAGAACTCACCAGGCGACACAAATTAACAAGAACTAGCTGCTACCATCATTAGCCTGCTCCCTAGACTGTCCTCTCTGCTTGACTCTGATCAACTTGTGCGAGTACATCTCTGCTGAGGGGACAAGACCAGGGACTCAAATGGATACTGTGATGGGGACACCACCATCTCCCTGAATTAACAAGGGTATGAAAATGGTTAGACTCCAAGGACTCTGTTTACCTAGGCCACCAGACATGCATATGGCAGATCAGTTCCAACTCCTTCAGACCCTCACAGTGAAGACTATATCTAAGAACTGATGATTCTTTTCATATGATGGAAAGACAGCCTTTCCTTTCCTGCATCAAGGTACTGCTCGTCATCTCATGTCTTGAGTGCAGCAACAACTTTAACTTTCTCCTGCTGCTATCCCTGCAGCAGAACACACAGGATCACTTTCTCAGAGTAGAGCATCCACTTTCTACCTTACACAATGTATGGCTTCACTGACAAGCTTCTTCAAGGCAAACATCACTGTCAAGATCTGAACACTCCCACTCTGCCCTTAGTTCAAGTTTAACAAGCACCTTTCTGCTTTTTTTCCATATTGAAGTCCTCCACATCCAGCAAAATTCCCCAGAAAATGGCTACTAGGCTCATTCTTCAAAACAGTCTTTGCATGTTGCCCAGAGTGTGTTAAACACCAGGAGCTGCTGAGGGATCAAGAGGGCACCACTCAAATAACTGCCACTGTTTTCTTATACTCTCTGTGACTGCACCTGTTGTTCCTTACATTTCAGGCCATTACGGGGGCAGTATTTTGGTTATGCACACTCAGCAAAGGAGGGCTTTGATTCATGAGGACAACTCAGAAGCTACAATAAGAACTATCTTTACATAACTGAGTCTTAAATCCAAAGAGTTCCCACTTCTGTTCTCAAAAATAGAGTTTCAGAGCTGTGTCACATTAAGAACATCATATGAGACATCTGGATGAAAAATGATTCCAGACATTTGTGCATATCTCTACAGTGATATAAAAAGATACAGTACTGGGGAACATTACTATGGAAACAAAGTCTGTTTAAAAGAACATCTGTTCCTGTTTGTTCCCTGGTCCAAGTAAAAAACCCTACAATCACAGTAACTCAATGACCATGGAAGATTCAAGGTAGGAAGGCAGACTTGACATTTGTTATAAACAACACAATTACTATTTCAAGACATTTTCCAAAATGGAAACAAAGGAGTCCCTCCAAACCAGTAGAACATTCTCAAAACTGCCTGCTAACAAACTGGAACTGGCTTGTCTGCCACTAGCATTAGATCTTACTCTCATTTCAAAATGGAAAGCTACTTCAGCAATTAAGACCAGAATTAACCTAATTAATGGTGAGCTATGTTTGCAGCAGGTTATTACATCTACTGGCCTTTTCTGCTTATAGAATTTCACAATAAGCATAGTGCTGTTCAGCTTTACAGGACATGTGTTTTCAGAATTTCCTATGATAAAACCTCACATAACGCTACATTCAAGTATAAAATGCATCCAGTCATTCAGCTCAGAATGGTATAAAGCCACCATCTTCAAGAGAAGCAGCAAGTAGGAAATTACACATATGGATTTTTCAAATTAATTCCTGTATTTCAAGGAATTTCAGAATCATTTTAATCCTAATGAATGACCACAATTCAGAAGCAAGAGACCCTCAAAGTAAAATTCTACCACTGTGTGCCCCTGGCCCAACAAACATCTCCTCACCTGTCTGGGCATTTCATGTCACAGGATTTTAAGACACCTGTCAGGAGCCACGGAGGCAACTAAGAGGTGGTATGTTGCACACACCCCCAATCCCATACCTCCCCAGCATCAGAGATTTAACCTCAGGGCAGAATGTACAAAACACACCGGCACTGGCCCTAAGCCACTCTTCTCCAGTTACGTGCTCACAACCAGAGTACATGAAAACTAAAGGCCTGTAATTGCATGTAGGTGTTTAGAGAAGGCTGTGTCATCATACCTGCTCCATGCCTTTACTGTACAAGTCTTTTGCTCCTGCCACAGCAGCAAGATTGTTCGCCTCAGCCGTTGCCTGGAAAACATTGAGCACTGTGTGTCATCACAGCATCACCAGGTAGTTACACTCCCAACACACCCCCCAACAACCTCCAGAGCTTCTGATGGCCAGGAAAAGGCCACACAAAAATAAGTGTAGTTTAGCAACATACATTAAAACATATTGTTGCTTAGGAGAACGTTTTCTTTAGCTTTCTAGTACAGCTGCAAACAACCCCAAATTTGACTTTACAGGCTTTCCATCATGAACAATCTCTTCCAAATGCTCTGTTGTTAATAAGCACATAAGGGTCACTAAACTGCTGCATGTCAATCCTGCTGCATGACTGCCTGTGAGGAAAGAAGGAAGCTGGTAGATTTCTGCATTATATATGTACATTTTTGGTGTCAACTGCAATTGTCAATTTTGTTAGAATTTAAGGCTTATTTTCAACCTGTGCCACATTTATGGCATGCTAAGTAGAGGAAACGTTAGCAGACTTTGTTTCCTTGTGATGAGTCTTCTGAAATCCCAAAAAAGTCTAAAGATTTTGTTCCTTAAAGGACAAGAAAACACCCACGACAGTCAGGTCTTAATGAAGTGGCAGAGAGCGCTTTAAAAAATCAAAAAAAAAAACCTCCAAAACAAATCTTACGAACACAAAATGCTTAACACTGACCATATAAAAACCACTCTTCATCCCAACCTATTCAAGGATTTGAAACAGCTTCACACAATCACTTTGCTTTCATATTGCTTTAAAGATGATTACATTCTCTTTGGATCAACTCAGAAAAGAAACCTCAATGCAGTGATCCAATCTAACAAACCCTACACAGAGTGGTCAAACACTGAGACAGTGGCCATAGCTTTATTACTTAAAGCCTTCTCCATTTAATCTGCTCCATCTGATGCTAAATGCCCACTGAACAGAGCATGAAAGGTACTGACAAAACAGCAAGTTACAGGAAACTCAGGCTTAGAAACTAAAGCAGGTAAAAAACCCAGCTAACCAGACAGACCCCTGCTCCATTTCATTGATGAAACTGAGGGGAAACACAAATGTGTACCCAAGTATTACAAGTTCAGATGGCTCTCCAAGTACATAGATCCTTCATGAGTTACAGCTGTGTGTGGGAGCTTTGGACTCTCAGCAGTCATGAACCTCAATGCAAAGAACTTACAAAGTACACATTATGTAATCAGATTACTGGAAAGAAAAATAAAATACCTGCAGCATCGATTTCGGATGAGGTAGCTCCTCTCCTTGATAGATTTTAATGTAAGCCTAAATGGGACAAAAAAAAAAAAGTTTCTTTTTCTAAACATTCATGGTTAAGGAGAATGAGAAATGAGGGATGCAACAGAGCTCAGATTATTTCTTTGTAATAATTTCAAATATTAAATTATGTAAATTTGTTCATATGAGTCTGGCTTTTTTTTCCCTTTTATTTTCCTGTACATGAGACTGAGGGCCTATCTCATACAGCCTTTGTGGTGAAAGCTCTGCCCAAGCTTAGCCCAGTGCTGGGAGAACCCATACCTACATTCCCCGATACGCCTTGCTCTATTGAAGTGTGGGAGGAAAAAAAGCAGATCAAAGCACTTAATGCAGACAGAGCTGAGCTGCCAAAATACTTCCGGAAGCTAAGCAGGCAGCCTATCCCTCTGTGCCCCACCCCACCAATCCTCAGATGTCCCTTCTTTTCCCAGGGTTTCAGAGAGTTGAAAGAGAGCACACCATTTGTGTCTTCTCCAGCCCACAAGCTGGCCCATGGCACAGCTCTTGGGGACAGGTTAAGTGGGGCACAGCAGGAGCCATTTCAGGGCTCCAGACAAGCTGTGCAAGTTACACCACCAAGGCCACTCTCAGCCCCTCAGAGCCTGGACCATTACTCCTCTTCAAGATACTACTGCTCTCCCCCCCAGCTTGTCTTACAAGCCTCTGGCCTGAGGATTTTTTTGCTGTAAAGGAGGAGAGAACAAGGTTATCAGGGTCCCTGTGTACTCAAGGCTCTAGGTTGTAGAACAACCTACAAAAACATATAGAGTTATACAGGACTCCATTCCCTTGACACACTCCTTGCTTCTGTAGCTATTTCCTCCAAGTAAAAGCCCTACAGTTTCCAACTCAGGCTTCACAATCTCAACTTCAGATGCACAGTCCCAAGGGAGCAGCCCTCTTTAGTTACATAAGCATGGCGTTTCTGCAGCACCCCACAGGAGTGCTCCCAGACAGGATACAGGATGTGAATCAGGCAGCTTTTCAATAGAGGTTTCTCACTCAGTTTTTAGGATGCAGTCCTTTCTAAACTGCTGCTAAAAGTGCACTTCCTGCACTGTAATGATCAGGTCTTACTAGAGAATAAATTGGAGCAAAAAGCAGCATGCAACCATGTAGAGAGAGATGCTGAACCTCTGAGCTTCAGTGTTGATTTTATGCTTGTTAGAACAGCCACCATTTCTGCATCCCATATCACATCTTTCCTTTTAAAAAAGTTACCTCATTTAACAAGTGAAGTTAGAAGAGTTCTTGTCTCAGATTCCTTCCTTGCATAGTTTAACATCAGTCTAACTGTTCTACCTTGAACATGCATGCTCAAAAGTAGCAATGCAAAATTCACGTCTTTAGGAGATAGGGGCACTCATTCTTACCAAGCCAACTATCAAAGTTATTCCAATTCAGAAAAAGGCTACACACACCAGACCAAATCCTGGTGATGTAGGGATTATGTTATCACATTTCTGTTGGTGTCACCATGATACCAAAAAAGCTCAACACTAACAGCTGTATCACACACAAATATTTCAGAGCACAGTGGTGCTGCACATGCAAGTGTTTATCAAGCACCTCCCTTCCATGTTAAAAATCCAGAGGGGAGTATCTGAAATTATCACTGCAGTTTAAGAGCTGTTTTTCTATCTGTGTAAGCTACGTGAGACCTACTTTAATGTTAAAAAAAAAAGGCACACAACATATCCAGACAAACTAGGATGTCAAAGTAGCAAAAAATATCTAATAAAGCTTCAAGTATTTCAGCCTATTTACAAAGAGAGAAAAAAAAACACCAACCCACAATTTTGCCAATAGTACCCTGCTAAGAGCTATACTGTTAGAAAGCAGTGTGCCAGTTCTGGAAATTCAGAATAACTAAATGAAAATAAAAGTGAGCTGATCAGCGACTGTCAGCCTAGATATCTTATCTACTCTGGGAACAACACAGCCTAAAATTAGAATACTGTCTTTTAAGCTATTAACAGAAATAATTAGTATGAGTTTGCTTACCTTGAAGTATTCTACAAGATCTCTACAGGTCACCTTGGATCCACTGATCTCTTTTTCTACCAAGTTTTCAGGGGCAAGCAGTAATGGTACCAAATTCCGCAGTTCATTCTTAAATTCCTCATCTATATCTAGTATAATTCAATCAATTTCAGGAAAAAAAGTGGTTAGTTTTCAATCTTATATTTCCTAAAGGAACACGATAACTCCTGATCCTTCAAAACCCACAGCGTCACAACTCTTAACGACATTTTTAAGGTATTTAAAGACTTAAATACATCGTACAGCTTTAGTAAGTTCACCTGCTCCTAATCTACCAATCTTAACTTCAGACAGAGAACAAGCTTCCATTGTCCTTATAATATTTAAAGTGCATTTCCCCAATTATGCCAACATCTTGCACAATAACCCCTCAGCACGGCAGTGGTTGGCATCCCACCATCACAACTCCTTTTATAGCCTTTGCCATTCTGATACATTCCCTCTGTTGGCAGACAAGTATCATCTGGAGGAATCCTGACTGCCTCTCATTCTGCAGTAGCAGAACCCTACAGCTTTTATTTTAGTCATTCTAAAGCTGACCTATGGTTTAGCCAGTTCTTAAGAGAAAAGCCTTTCAAGAAAGTGAAGTCTTTAATTTTGCAAATTCTCCCCTCTGGAACCAATAGTTATCTTTGGAATCTTTATTTAATGACCTTTAAGTATGTCTCATGTTATCACATTACAATAAACACAAAGATAGGCATTCCCTCTGCCTGCGTAACTCCTCGACCTTTAAACCACTAAAAAGAACACACAGTGCACATTTCTAGATTATGTAGTTTCACCTTTTAGCCTGATATTTTTCCAAGCAGGCATTTCAACAGCCAACCACTGCAGTGTTTAACTTTCATCATAAAAGAAAACAAACTCAGTGATCTGAATCAAGAAACACAAAATGAAAAGCTTCCTACCATTCAATCTCCCGTCAAAATTTGGATTTGTTGCAACTTTAAGACCAGGGTGGGGCAACAGGAAACATCCAAGATTACTGAAACAAGAGTGAATATGCTTCCTTACATTCTGTAGCTCTTCATGTTGGTTTTGCTTTACCTGAAAGAAAAAAAAAAGGCAGTAAAAACTGCTAGCAGTTTGAGATTACTGCAATTCAGATTAAATATCATCTTACTAGCAGTAAGAGCACAAAAGCTTTTATTCCTGAACCTAATAATGTCAACTTTGCACACAAGTGGAAACATCACAAATGCATTTTATTAGCACAGTGAGCTAGCTCATCGTGCATCACTACCTTGACAGCAAATCAAGGACTACTGGAGAGAACTTACCTGCAATCTTTTTTCTAGGAACTTTTTTCCTCCTTCCAAGCCATATGGATGTTCATAAGGATAACTCCAATCTCTAATTAAGAACATTAACGTCTGTAACAGGAAAGAGCAACAGCAGTGAATGGTTTGCATCATTCCTAAGGTCAAAGAGTCTATCACACATGTAATTATTTTAAGTATTTGGCTGCTCTGAACATATTATATATTACATGTAAGTATATTATATAAACATAAGGGGTTTTGTATACTTGACTGCTCTAAATGAAGCAGCCTTGCAGTTCTGGGGTGCAAGCTTTTGCAAAAACCCACAAAAAGCCTGACAAATTCATTCCTTATCTGAAAGGAAGTACCCAACTGTCTCTTCCCTGTTTCACAGGTTTGCCTTTTGCTTTTCCACAAGGACTGCACTGTTCTCCCCCCCAGCAGCTGAAGGCAGAAAACAAACCCTCACACTAGTCTTGTACAAGGAGCTTTACAAAGAACACACCCTGTCTGGGCCAATTACAAGAACACCCCAAGGACTAACAGTTGGGAGACACAAGAGTCCTAAAATTCACCCCTAACAGCAATCGATTCCTACCCTTATAGGTTAAGGAGGACACTTCAGGAGGGAAGAGATCTCAGTCATTGGCTCACCTAAGCAGAAGCAGCCTCAAACGCTTCTCTGGTCTTGCAAACAATCAGTTTTGAGACTTTTAACACTGAAGCCAACAATGCTTCAAGGAAATGAAATGCAACATGCCTTTCCTCGATGCCATTTCCTCGAGGACGTGTGGCCTTTTCTCAGAGCCATGTACCACCAGCAAAGATCAGCCACATCTCAGAGTAATGAGTAAGAAGGCAATACAAGATTTTTCTCCTTAACACCTGCATGTCACTTGACACTTTGATTCCTTTTAGACCTTATAACTCAAGCACAAAGCTATGCTTACCCAAAATGTGATCCTCTTCAGCATTTTTCCACTGTGTTTTTGCCAAGCAATGTGGCAACGGTGAAGGAAAATTAGTCTTGCAAAGAACAGGCTAGCTTCAGCCCAACTGATTTATCTCCATAAATTATCCTGAGCTCATTTTCCACACACTCAACTGCTTAAGATGCATTTAACATAGAGTTACCTGAAACGGCTTTTGGTAAATTTCTTCCATAGCTAGTCTTCCATATTCTGTAAACAACTGAGAGAAAGAAGAGTGTAAGGGTGCGGCATATAAAGCACATTTTTCTACTGTAAAATATTCTATTATGTCACTAGAAAATAAAGCATTCAGTCTTAAATCCTATTATAGCTTGAGAATGGCAAATAAACCTCAATAATGAATATACCAGTCCTCAGTAAAATTCAGGTAGGAGACATGATTTCCACTGGCTTCATGGTGCCATTCCAAAACTGTCAACACACTGCAGTTCTAAGTGGGTGGCTGTGGGCTATTCTCAGAGGAAAGCTGGCTGCATCTCTCAGCAAGCCAGCTTCCAACACTTGTTTCCTGGGCTAAGGAGGTATGCCTGTCTAACATTTGCCCCTTACTTCCCACAAAAAGTTTATTCCTGGAAATCCCAAAGAATTTGGCTAGAGCCAGCGTATCAGACATTTAAATACAAGCCAAGTTCAGCAGCTTCTCAGATCTCTACTTCAGCCCATGACCTTAACTGATAATTGTTCCTTCCCTCCAGTATAAAGGCAAGTGTCAGCTGTCTTCCTCTCATTCCTTTCACCATCTTTAATACCAGCAGCAGCAACATTCCTCACTGGACTGAGCAGGCCAAACAACCCATAAGAACATGAGTTATGGACTGTGCTGGCTGTTCCAGCAGTTGACTCATGCTAGCCTCCTTACAGATCTTAGAGGTCAAGATGAAGGAAGCACACCAGAATTCTCTAGTACCTGACTACTGTTTTTCTGCTTTAAAACTAACTCCTGAAACATCTCAGATAAATTTCATGGCCCAAAGGATGGTTCCCCCTGTGTGAATCACAAGAGCATCTGAAAATTTACAACACAATTGAACACAAATCAGTTTCCAAACCCTTGTCCACACTGAGCAAAAGCAGTTGTGAAATGGCCAAGCACCCACAGGAGACTGGCTTCGTTACCTCATTCACTTCTCTGCTAAACAAAAAAGGCAGGTGGAGGCTAACAGAAATTCAGAATTACATAAATTACTGTTACAACAGAAATTCAGGATTTCCTTCCCTCAGATCATGATTCCCAGCGCAACTTTAAATGCAACCACATCTTCTACCCACTGCTTGTATTTATCATCCTTTTCCTTCCCTCAAATCTCACTCTCCAGTAAAGAGATTGCTCTATTCAGATTGTACTTATGCTGTTAAAGGACCAAAGTCATGAGGACAGTTTGGCTTTTATGTAATTACCTATGGATCACCTACTGCAGTGCTTGGTTGGGTGTTCTGGGGCTGTGGGGAGTGTTTGCCCAGTGATACAACCCTGTTAACTGAGAAGAGCATCACAAGACTATGTTTAGTTAGTGCTCTTCTACTTCCAGCATTGGCAGCCAGTCTTTTGTACCACTGAAGACAGACAAAACAGTTTTAAGCTGTGACAAGGTCATGGTCTTAGCATTTGCTAATACACAAGCTAGTCTTTAAAGCTACAGGTTTTAAGTTAAGGAGATAAGGTTCTTGCACCATTCACATGAAGCCAGAATTCAGCGGCCTTTAACAACAATGTTCCATTAGAGGATAAAAACCACACATAAAGAGGTCAGCTCTTTCCTGCTGTCATTTCTTAATGGAAATAAAATCCTGCAGAAATTTCTCAGCTCAAAAACTAGAGACGGCTTCTGGATAGAAGATACTTTTTCTGCTCTGACTCAAGTTCCCACATTTCCTTAGAAAGTGGTTATGAAATACCAGCCATTACCCTATTTTAGGGGGAAAGGGGAAGCATTTGAATTTTTTCATTAAGTACTTCCATAAATCATTTTCCTTTCTCAATTTTTCAGGAATTTCAGAACTTGCAATACAGAGAACAGACTTTAAAAGAATTAGCCAGATTAGAAGCCTGCATTATTTTACCTCTGCATTGGCCCAGCAGAAGCATCAAAGCATGGTGGAGTTGATGCACTGTTTTTACAGACAGTGCTACTGCCAGTTTCAGTGTTTTATATGAAGTAGCAAGCAGCTCCCAGGTCAGTTACATGAGTAGTAACTCCTAGAACTCTTAGTTCAAAAGCAGCTTAATATAAGTTCAGCATATTCTTACCTGCAAATGTTGAAGGTCATCTTCCTGAATATTCTGAGACAAGTTGTATACCTGTAAGAGACAGAGAATTACAGCGTAACATGAAACCATTATCTTACATTTATACAGTCTCTTTTACATGTCTTGAGTATTTTTGCCCCCTCCAGTTACACAGAAAAGTGTAACTACCCAAAAGCCAGCAACTAGAAAGGTGTCATAGAACACATCTCAAACAAAAGTCACCTCCTTATTCAAAGTACTAGCAACAAAAACCCTGGTGACCACCCTAATCCTTCTTACAACAGCTTCTTCCCAAGGAAGCAAGCCATAATGGAATCAGAGAAGAATTCTTCAATCACCACACCGGGGTGAGACAAGAGGACTAAGAAGGGTATGTCTGTTGGCCATCTTAAAGTCCAAGTGTTCTAGGATTCAATGATCCAGCAGCTGCATCTCTGACACAAAAATAAGCATGCAATTCACTAGGCTTTTTGCCTTCAAATCTTCCCAGAGAAATCTGATTTCCTCCAGGGAGCTTCATGACTGTTTCAACAGCACAAATAATGAACAGCAATAAACAAAAAGATGCATCAACAATCCAGAACTTATCCTAACCACAGGAACGTATAACAAACAAACAATCCACCAGAGCCAATACCACAGGACAGAAGCAGTGTTCTATACACTCCTGTTCCTTTTATGTTGTAGCATGTTTGAAGAAGGTCACCCCTCAAAAACCTGCTTGCTGTGGGCACATTTAAGGCACAAGCTTAAAAAGTAGTTCTGGGCATAGCACAAGAGAATTGTCAGAATTTTAATTGATGCTTTAACAGTAGCAGCAAGTGTAAGTTAAGATGATCACAGTGTAATGTCAGACCAAACCTTATCTAAAGTCTTAAAAAAGATTCTGTAACACATCTGTACAGAAGCAGTTGCTACTTTGACATCTTTTGAGGGGAGAGGATTTCCCAGTTCTGTCAGCAATTTAACTCAGCTTGGCCTTGGATGACCTTGATTCCACAGAGAAACTTATGCAGTTTATGTACTACACTGAAAATAAGACATAAAGAGTGAAATTTTAAAACACAATTGGAGGAAGAAATGCAGGTGAACTTTCTAGGTGTGGCTAGAGAGATATTCTTTGTCTGTTCAGGACAGAGGGTTCCTGTAACTACCATTATTTGCCAGCACAGATATTCTCACCTGGACAGAACTTGTCATAGTGCTCAGAGCAAAAACCGTTGCACAGTCTTTGATAGTGGATTGGCTATCAAAGGCACCTTGGGTATCCATGAGTAGTACAGCAACCTGGAGAGTTTTAAAGAACAGCAATAGTTAACAAAATTATTAATGCTTTTCATACTCCAGGCCATTGTGATAAATTTATTTCAGGCAGAGCTAGTCTCTGCCCCTGCACCTACTTATCAAACCTCAGTCAGCTCCCTGCACACGTGACTACACACGCCTACAGCTGAGTAAGCAATAGCCAGAGGGTCGTGTCCTCAGCCTTAAGTCCCTGGCCTTGCCTAGTTACCTTCTCCCACAGAAATAGCCTCCCTGAGCCCCAGGGGGTACAGTGCAGACAAACTGACAGCTCTTACTCAGTGGAAGATCTTCAGTCTCAGCTGCAAATCTAGCAAACTTCTCAGAGCTAAGAGTGAGATGGTTACTTTAAAAAAAAAATACAATCTTAATTATTTTCAGAAGAAAACAAGACAAGACAATTGATACTGACTGTCTGCTGCAATGGCAAGAAATGAAGTGATATTAAAAGTTCATCAGTCCGACTCCCATCTTTGGGATTTATTACAATTCCCCTCTTCTTTCAGTTCGAGATGATTGATAAGCAAGAACAAATGACTGATTTGTTCCCGGAGCACAAGCAGATCCTCACAACATAACCGGTTTTTAGCCAGAGAAATGCCTGGTTAGTTATGAAATTTGTTAAAACTTCCTGCACACCACTAAGCCACGATTTTTAAGATCCATGTTCCATATTAACTGGGCATCAGATGTTTGCTTTATAAATTCAAAGGGTATAAAATTTAAATAACCTAGAACTGATGGTTTAGAACATGAATAGCTCCAAATCACCACCAGTATTGTGGAGCAAGTATTTATTAATAACATTAACATTTTGTTTCTGCATAAACACCTCCAACCAAACTTCATAGTTTAAATGACTTAATAGTTAAAAAAGATACACCAGCTTTGACCAGAATTGTTAATGCCTTTTCCCCCCCATTAGATTTCATCCCTTTTTACAGACTACCTGTTAGAACTATATAGAAGGACCAGATTGCAAACACTGAGGCTTCCAGTGCTTAGAGCCATGCATTACATTGCACCAGAACACAGATACGAGCTAAAACACATTCTCACCCCTCAAAAAACAGTATTTGTTACAGAGCTGGTTTCACCACAGCATTTATCTGTATATGGTATTTACAGTCATTACAGTTCTAGAACATTCACAGGATAACCCACCCATCAGCCTAGATGGAGTAGACTTTGCCAAAACAAAGTACTCTTGGAATGAGACTACTGTTGAACTTTTCTGCTGGGTTGTAATAATCAGTCTCCATCCTTACACTGATACTCAGTTTCCAAATATGTTATGGAGTTACTCAAGGCACAGGAAAGCAACTGATGTTTGCACTGAAACCCATTACATACACCTATTTAAGTTACAGAATCATAAAAGTGGCTTAGGTTAGAAGGGACCTTTAAGATCATCTAGTTCCAACACCCCACCATGGGCAGGGACACTTTCTACTAGACCAGGTTGCTACAGAGCCAGGAACGCTTCCCAGCATAGACCATCCACAGTCTCTCTGTTTGGTTAAAAACAAACAAAAAAACCCAAAAAAAAACCAAAAAAACCCCCACAATCACACAACCAAACCAAACAACCCACAACACGTCCAATGGAGACCATGAATAAATCAAGGTAAGTCAGGCGCTTACCTTTGTTCCATTAGGTTTATCAATTACAAACACTTCGCTCCAAATCTGAATGCCAGTGGTTTCCCGTTCACATCCACCTCTCCATGTAAACCCAGTCAATGGCTCAGTGTTTCCACCTATCCAGCAAGGAGAAGTCTACAAAACAAAAAGGAAACACTTATGTAAACCCAAGGAGGAGATTTTTAATTTTTTTAATGTGCTACGTTTTAGCAGACTTCCACATTGTCCTTACATTTTCTTCAGAGCCAGTTGGCAACCCTACAAAAAAATATTAAAACACAATGCTACTCTGCTCTGTTTCAAGGATCATACACAAAGCAAGACTACTGCATTTCAGTGGCTGCACAACTTTCCAGTCACTGAAGAGTCTATGTGCACAGTTTGAGTCTCAGCTATTGAGAACAGCTCAGTTTTGTCCATCAATTCCACTTACCACTCATGCTCTTCTTTTACAGCTAAGAAGGCTCTACTCAAACACAACAGCATGTATTTTAACTACAGGAACAGCTAAACCTCTGCAAGGGACAAACACCTGATCTTGACTTAATCCTCTCCCTTCCCCCTCACAAGCAGCTAGCTAAGCATCTGAGTCCCCACACCAGCAAAAGCCAGTAAAAGACTCCCAGTGCCATCCTACAGAACCTGCAGAGAACAGGCAAGGATCAGAAGATCTGCAAACTATACTTGTCACGGTTACAAAATACCTTTTATTCAGTGATTGGGATTCAAGAGAAAAAGTCAGATTAAGAGTTGGATGCATGTCAATCAACCCATCTATATTAAAATTTTTTTGGGTCATTGTCCAGTTTGTGAGAGAGTCCAGTACAGCTGGCAGCTAACGTTTCCAGCTGATGGAATTGTAATGAGGTCTTCAAGGACAGGGAACATGGAGCAGTAGCATTTATAACCCAAAAATGTAGTTAAGGTACTGGGCAAGAAAGGGGCATGAGCAGGCACCCCGAGGAAGTCTCATTCTGATAGGTTTATAAACACTGAGATCCTACACTAGAGAAGTGGCAGGCACGCAACAGTTTAACTGATGAGGGGATTACAGAAAAACCTTTCTTTCACAGGCTGGAACACAGCAAGCTGGCAGAACAGAAAGAGACATTTAATGAATTTCCTTCAAACTGTCCAGAGTAGATCACCAGCCAGGAAAGTGTCCACTGAGAAAGTCAAACTGGAGACTTCTCAATTCACTCAGGAATGGGCTCTACCTTGCTGACTCTGCACTGGCAGTTTTCAGAGAATAGTTCAAGACATTTCTTCACATTTCAGAAAACAGCATGAGTACCCAGGGCTGTACAGAATAAAAATATTTTAAATTAAGTGCAACTGCTTCTTTCTAAAGGGAGATGGAAAAAAAACCTGCAAACTTCCCTCATGTCTAGCAGCATGCAGGCAATCCAACAATTCTGCACCAGCATTCTCCCAAATCCTAACAGCACCCCACTCAGCTCTGCTGTTTGGATCAGACAAACGTGAGATGAGCAGATAAAAATTCAGAAAATGAACACAGATATCCAAGTGAAGAGATCTGAAGGTAGGTTGTTTGGGGATTTTTCCTTTAATTTATTTTGACACAACACCTCTACCAGAGAGACTAAGCAAAACCTGAACAGCTTTCCCCTGGAGTTTTGTTTTTTTTTTTATCCTGGAAGATTATGCTTCCATAGACCACTCTAAAAATCAAAGCTCCAGGCCTGCTTTGTGCTTCAGTATATTCCAGGATACAGTTTTGCAATGCTGAATCATATTTCACATGTATATGTCAACAGACTGTGGCTTTTTACTTTTTCAAAAGAATCTGTTATGTTATTCAACAGTATGTTCCATTTTTCTTTTATACAAGAATAGTTTATCCCTTTTAGGTCCAGACATTATCTTTTTTTTTTAACAATTTAGACCAAGGCTACACAAATGGTTTGACAAGTCCTTCAATGAGCACTACATATGATTTCATATGTTATTTGTACCACAGGAGATTTTGGTCTTTTAACTGGCACATCTTTACCTGAAGTTGCTTCACCTTAGGGGTCATGTTCTTAAGCCTACCACTGACTTTTGCATCAATTTGAACCACTCCTAGCTTGTTAACCCCATCTTTCCTTAGCAAAAATTCAGTATTTTAAAGTCTCCATCCATTAAGTTGTCTTGAAAGATATTCAAGAGACAGGAAACAGGAAAAAAGGCTACTAAAAGATAATTTCTCTAAATTTATTCCACACTTAGAAAAGACCCAATGCAGCTTTATTTGCATGATGCATTAGTACATAGTGCACCTTGAAGATTAATTCAAGATAAGGTGACACCCCTGTTACAAAATAAAAAAGCTTTTAAATCTAAACTTACAAGTGTTACTGCACCAAACTCTTAATAAGGCTTAAGATCCCAGGATCCTTGCAGCAGCTCACTGAGTACACAACTGCTGCTGCTCCATTTCAAACGAGCAATCACAACACCAAGTGTCAGTGCTTGAAATGAGAGGTCCACCCCCCTGTAGTCAGTGATCAACCTCAGCCATGCCAAAATCCTACCTGTGACTGCAGCTGGCACCAGTGAGGTTTTTAGAATGGCAGCTTTTCACATGACCTCCTGCCCTTGGTTTAAGACAAGAAAAATGAGGTTCTGAAGTTTCTTGGAAAGTTTTTCATCGTGCATGTTAATATCCACAGGGGAGGACATCCCAAAATCGCTTGGTTAGCATATGAGCTGAATGCAGTTGCTTTAGTATTCTGTGCAGGATCCAATATTCAGTTCACAGAAAATACAGACTCATAATTGAGCCTGACTGAAGATGGAGGGATCAGACTAAGCACTATAAAACTATACTTCTCCTCCTGTACTAAATTTGCATAAGCAGAGGATATCATTTGACTTCATACAACTCAAGAGTGCTCAAAAGAGGAGGTGTTGCACTTATCCTCTCTCATCAATCAGTTTGCAGCAGTCTTGATGCTTGTCAAACTCTTTCCCTAAGCCAGCTTACGTCACTGAGCTGGCAGGAAAACAATTCGGCAAAGTGCAGTGTCTTCTGATGCATCACTGAGTTGGATCAGCTCTGCTAAGGGCCTGCAAGTGTTACAGCTTCAGAATGTAAATGCCTGGCCACAAGGAGCATATGGAGAGCAAGACCTCTACTTTTATAAGAGACAGTTGTTACAGTAGATGGCAAAGCTTGCCTTTACCTTTAGTTTAAAAGAAACAGTGTTTTGAAGGATACCTACAGAAAACTGAGAAAAGTGAGGCATGACCCACAAGGCTGAAACAGCATTTCAACCCAGTTTATGAACTTGTGTTTTATTTCACAATCTGAAAGTTAAGAGTATTTGTTTGAAGCCTAGCCCTTCTGTTTTTGAAAGGAATTAGCACTATCTCTACCTAGTCCACCATCGTGCTCAGATTGCTATACTTTGGATTTGGGATTTTTCTTTGCAAGGGTTATTGGGTTTCTTTGTTTTGGTTTCTTGGGGGTTTTTTTGTTGGTTGGTTTTGTTTTGAACACAGACAGAACACTGGAAGGCTTATACACAGACACAAAAGGCCACCCACTGAACAGCTGTATCAAATGGAACATTTTTCCTCCCTAGGTTAAGAGAGTCTTAAGAAGCTGGGAGCACCAGCTTGCTACTCTGTATTCTTCCTACCATATCCTCAGGGTTTTTCTTACAGAGCTCTTGGAAAATCAGTGAGAGGAATTCAATAGCAGGCACTACTGAGATTGGGAGAAAGAAGTCTTCATCTGCCAACTATCAGCAACTTCTTTGCAGCACTCCCATAATTCCTGTAACTGCAGGGTTCCTCTTGTTTTCTCCTCAAGCCAGCTAGCACAAACTCCAAAGAACAGTGACTAAAAAAGGAATCAGTTCTGTTTTTTTAAGAGCTTCAAAGAGCAACAGAACACTGACTTGTCAATATTCACTCTGCAGACTAAAAGAAACACACCACCACCTGTGACATGCAGAAGGGTATGTTCACAGAAGACCCTACCCCACCTTCTCCATACAGGCCAAGGGTTCAAAGCATAGTAGTCATAAGACACTGCCAGCCAAATGCTACAAACTAAAATAAGAAATTATATTTTGGATCAGAAATTTATTAACCAATGACAAAAAGGATTTTAAAAGTTCCTGGACTGTGTTCAGAGACAGCAAACCAGAAACTTCCTCTTTTTTGCCACAGATCAGATTTAAGCAGATTGAGTCCTCCAAGAGTTACCTGGTAAAACTTTTATTTTTGCTACAATAGGTAGGTGAGTGCTACAATATGATTTCAGGAGATCAGGTCAAAGCAAGTTTCCTCCAAACCACCACCTGGATGAGCTCTTTCCCAAAGCTCATCTAGAAGGCCATCACACTGCCTCACTCAAGTTCTTCTCACGTCCACTTACATCAGAACACCCATAAATTCCCTTGACAACCACAGGAAAATGAATACTGAAAAACTGTCACTTAAATACACTTCTTCACAGTGCAGAAACAGAATTGCTGGTTTCCCCACTCCCCAGCAAGTAAGAAAAATTCAACCTGCTATATTTGTGCTCAAGTTAACAAACACAAAGGTAAGCAACTAAAATACCAAACTACTTTTCTCCTGCAGGAAAAATCCAAATTACTCACCCTGTTATACATGTATCTAAGCATGAAGTCCAGCAGAAAAGATTTTCCTTTGCGGAAAGCTCCTGCTACAGACACAACTACTATGTTAAGATCTTTAATGTGTTCCTGAAGCAAGATTTTTTCCAGTGCTGCTTCATCTAATTCAAAGTTATGGTCATCTTCATGAGCAAGAACAATCTGTATGGGGCGTGGCTTATCCAATTCCACCTCCTCATCCGAGTCTGGTACGGCATCTGAGTCAGGTAGGGCATCCTCCTCTTCTTCCTCATAATGCTTACCTGCAAATTGACAGGTGAGAACACATTAGAAAGTCAGAGCTTAGGGCACTAAATATCTTTTTCTTTTTTTTTTTTTTAAAGTGAAGCCTTGAGCTGGGTTTTCATTTCCAGCAGCAAGAGTGATGTTCTTGGGAATGCACATGCACAAAGGTATCAACAGTAGTTCCCTGTCCATTTTCATCAGCTTTGTGTATAGTCTACATTTTAGATCTTCAGCATTCTTTATGTTTTAAGAAATCACAAAAACCCACCAATTTTCAGCTTCAAAACCCCTTTTAAAGGCTTCTTAAGTATAATTTCTATTAAAAATCAAGGACCTTTTATCAGGAAAAAATGAATGGTTCAAAATAAGCTCCAAAGAGGACCAAAAAAGGCCATTTTTCTATCACCACCTTCTTATACTATCGTAAAGGAGTGGAGGGTGTGGGGAAATTAATGTTTTCTGTTGGTTTTGCTTGCCAACACGTACAAGCAAGAACACTGATCTAGTATGGAACCCCAGGATAACACATTATGCCTTTTTCAAGTCTGATTTTTTCAAGGACAGACTTCAGAGCACCTTTTCACTGTTTGCAAGAGGATAAACTCCTGAGCATGTGCAAGGCCTAACATTTTATTTGGGATAAGAAACCCAAAAAGCATTGGAAGCAGTTGTTGGCTTCAGTCTTCCTATGATGCACTATTAAGCAAGATTTAATAACAGTAAGTATCAACTCTTCCAAAGATAGTTAAGAGACTATTTTACACACAATTTCAGAATCAATACCCTTTCAGGATCAACCAGTAGCTGAAAGAACTATAACTTGGACTAGATTTAAGTTACTAATGAATTATAAGGTAACACGGCCCTTCAGATATATACTACAATAGTACCAATATTCTATTTTCCTGACTTCTGGAATTCAGGAGTTATTGGGTTAGAGACCAGTCTCCTCTCTTGTTCAAGCACCACAACATCAAAGTTTGTTCCACAGCAGAAATGAACTCTACATTCCTGAATCCACTTTTCCTAGCAAGCATCAGAAAGTGGTTTTGTGCTTACAGAACTGTCTCCCACTCCAGACTTACATTTGGCCATACTCTATCAGAACCCCATGTGCACAAACCTGATCAAGGTACTTTCCTAGCAGTCACTTAACTGGAGTTATCACGCAGGAATTTAAGTGCACTGTCCCAGCCATGCTTGCATTTCCAAGCACTGCTTTAACAAAGACAAAGCAGCAGCCACCTCCAGCTACTTGATGCACTGAGTGCGGGTACCTCACGTGGCCCCCATGCCTCCTGTGGAAGCAGCCCACAAGAAGTGTTCTCTCGTAGGATGTGTCCATGAGGCACCATGGAACACACCGGTTTCATTCATTTATGGCCCAGAACCTGCCAACACTTGCAGGTCCTGCCCAGTCACTCTTGTCAGACTTGTGAACAGTGCTCCAACACACCGTTTCGTGGATGTAATGAGACATTTGAGTAATTACCATGAACACGAAAAACTGGAGATTTTCCAGCAATTGCCTCTTTATCCAGTTCTGACAACATTTCATTTAATTGCGAATGGCAGAAGATGTTTCCATTTCCAAGCACTGAATCTCATGCTGCCTCAAAGGCCAATAGCACTAAATCTTAAAAAAAAGAAAATTTGGTTTGAACATATTAAGCTAGTGTGGTACTTGGTTTAAAGAGGAAGTAAACGTGAATGCTTAAATCCTAAGCAGCTAGAACTGAACTCCCACATTACCCAATATCCTAGTGGGTGTGCAGAACAGCCCCCAGCATCACCCTAACTCAAATGAATTGATGAAGCAGGCCAAAAATTGATTATACTAGCAGGCCTGACAGCTAGAACGAGTAACATTTAAATGCAAAGTTATCAATGGAACACCAAACTATACAAACTACACTGACACAACATTGGACACCACTTCAGAGGAAAATCTCTCATCTTTGGCCTAAAGCTTTTGTATTCCCAGATATTAAACAAGCTCTCTTTTTTAAAAGAGTTTAGAAAACAGACTTTGCCCCATAAAGGCACAATTCTTTGTAGGCCAGAAAACTTGGGAGGATAGCCCAGGTATGAAGATTTTGACAGTCAAAAAGAAAGCCTTCAGCATCACAGCCTAGAAACATAAAGGGAGTAATTCTAATTGATAAGAGCATTAAAGTTAGACAGTTCCAAGATGAGATGCCTGTGTTTTAGCAAACACATTCACATTATGTCTCGAAGCCTCTGCTTCTAATGCATATCCCTGGCAACAAGTTTAACTTGGTAACTTAAAACAGCCTCATATTCTTTTATTTAAATGCAGTAAGGTATTGGTTTTGTAAACTACAGCAGACTGCAAAATAGTTTGAAGCCACATCTGCAACTTCTCCTCATTCCCAAGGGGTCTGACACTAACCATCTCATCCTACCTGGAAGTCATCAAAACCTTGGCAGACCTCAAAGACCTCAAGCTGTAGCAGCATCCTTCTGCCACTGCACAGCACAGCCACCCAAAGCCTCTTCAGAAGGGCCAAGCAGCCTTCTGAACAAACATGTAGAATGCTCCTGTTATTTATAAACAAGCAGATCCTCCTTGTCACAAGTAGATAGCACCATCAATAGCTTACATACAATATGTCTGTTAAAAGCTCACAACCTCTTGTTAACAGCACTCTGCACCACTGAAGCTCATTAGTTCAGAAGGGACAGGAGAGAAGATTCATCTTAGACCCTATTCAACTCCTATTAGATTTCACTTACCAGCAGAAATTGGAATGTCAAATCCAGAGCATCAAGTTAGGTTTGGTTTTTAGTTTCGGGTCCGGTTGGTTGGCCTTTTTTTTTTTTTTTAACTAGCCAGCCTAATATATTTGAAAGTTCTCAACCTACCTACAGAGAAGACCATCATTGCCATCAATCAAGCTCTTCAGAGGGTGGAGAACTACAGTGTTGACAGCTGTGAATGAAACTCGATCCATCCAGAAGAGCTGGTTTGATAACTTTGTGCTTGGTTGGCAGAGAACACCCTTCCTTTCAAGATTTTGAACCAGTTAGCAATTACCAGGACAGACACTGCATAAGGTAAGCATGTGAACTATAGAACAAGGGCTACTGCTTGTCCCAGCAGCATAATCAGCATATGCTAACCTGTCAGGTGTTCCTGGCAGATCTCACAGACTTTTGTGGTCCTTTAGACTGCCTTCTGGCTGCTCACCCTGTTACTCTGGCTAGTCACTGTCTCAGGCAGCACTGGAGCACTTAGGAAGCCTTTCTAGATGGCTTTGGCATCCTGGGCAGAAAGATCACCTTCCACCTCCAAGAACTACCTTCTGGAAACAATAGTCAGAATAAGAAGCTCCACTTGTCCAGTTTTCTGCAAAAGCATTGTAGTAAGTTCTCAAAGCAGTTCACAAAACAAACATGCTGATAGCACTGTCAAGTCAAGTCAGGCCAGGAAATAACAAAATTCAGAACACAAAGCCCTGTTCCTTAGTTCTGTCTCCTTCCTCACCCACCCCAGCACAGTCACGGTATACTACTGAGAATTTAAGTTGATTTGTCCTAAAGCCCAGTCTAAGGACCAGAGGCTAATTTAGGTTCTTGCAACAGTCCAATCTCAGCAAATCAAGTATAAAATAAATGAGGACTAAATGTAGAAGAGGTGCCATTCACAGAATAACTACTTCTACAGTGAAGTGTTCCTAACCAACTTGGACTTGAAAAGTTTATGGCAGCTTTCCTATACAGGTCTCCGTGACAATACATTTCAGTACTGCTAGAGAGGTAACCAAAGTAAGACTTTTGTTGGTTTGGGGGTTCTGTTTGCTTTTTTCTAGTACATCTGAACACTTTGATAAGTCCAGTTCCGTTCCAGTATTGCAGTTACCAACCAAGCACATCCACCCCAATACTTCACACTCAAGAGTCCTTGTTTCAGAGTCATATTTCATGTTCTGCATTCACAACAGCCAGGCAACGCTGCCTCCTGCCACAGTACTAAAGACAGACTGGCAGATTCACCCAGCTCAGTCACGTAGTTGGTTTCTATACTGTTGGAAATTCCCATGTGCACAGAAGAGCTGGACCTCAGGCTTTTAATACACATAGAAAATGTCTCATCCATCAAAGCATATGGCACTAGAACCTGTAGCAGTGTTGCAGGCACAAAGTCATAGCCACATTTTTCTTTTTTCAAGATGTTCATCTGACCTCCTGTACTACTGAACTGACAGACTCCAGACTATGGTCCTACCTACTGCTCTGTCTGGAGATCATGCAAAAAGATCATCAGCTGGACCCGCCCTCGAAGTCTGCCATTCATTCAGGCCTGTTACTATGGCTGTTCACTAATCACTCCCTGCATTCATTTTGGCTTCTTCCAAACTGAATTATTCAAAGGGAACCTATGGGCTAATGCACAGTTCTGGCTGGCATGATCACTTCCTAACACAGGTCAAACAGGACAGGAGATGCAAGAGAAGCGACACTGTGCAGCAAGCAAACAGATCTGAATAAAAGTCAATATAGCCAAGAGAAGATACTACCACTCAGTTGCCTTATAAACTCCTCACTCCACTCAGCAACAACTACAGCACGACTACTGTTTACACAGATATCAGCTAAGTATCCAGAACAAGTACCATTTGTTGAAATGCTAAGCCAGATTTTGAAAACAGTAGCTTTTTGTGTACGCACACAGTATTTCAACTGAACAAACTCAACTAAATAACCCATTTCTTAAAGTATGAGGTAAAATGAAAAGCTAATTCCTGCTTCCCCTAAGTACACAGCCAGCAGCTGATGACCTACTTGTCCTGCAGTGTAAGAACACAAGAGTGAAAGCACTCAGCTACACCTGCATGCTATGAAAATAAGAGACAGCCTGTTTTAAATGCAAGTTCCTGCCTTTAAGCACATTAATTGAAATAAATTACTAACATAGTTACCTTTAAGTTTCAACCCAAATACAGCTTGAGCTCTTTAAACACATCACTCACATTCTTTCATAAAAAAAAAAAAATCAGCACACACTAATTGCTAAACTCAGTTGGTTTTAGACACAGTACAGGTTTCTGATTAACAAGCACTGACTGACAACTAGTAACTGCTTCTCTGGACAGGGGGTTGAACACAAACAACTGCACACAGATGCCAAACATTACAATAAATTTAAATCCCATTTGCTTTTCAGTGGCATAAGACTTGGAATATGAACAAAGTCTAAAGAAGTCACCTTCTTAAGTGTAGCTGTCTCTCATCAGTACTTCCCTTGCTCTATTACAAGGAGTTTAAAGACTAGAAGCTGTACATCTTCTAGCTGGTAGTCTCAATATCTTGCTTGTACAGAAAACTGCACTTTGCTAGAAGTTCAACTTTAAGTCAAGACTTCCAGTACCCTTAAATACTTCAGCTTTCAGCATTCCCCAACTGTTTTTCCTGGTGCCCTACAGACACATACATGCCTCCACACAACAGTGATCCAAGTGTCCTGCTCTTATTTCAACCCAGCTGCATGACAGGTTTCCCCACCACCACCTGAAAGGTAAACAGCAAGCTGAAGTGGGCTACACTAATCTCAAACAATCTGGCTTGAAATCTTGTTCAACCTCCACACACTGAGGGAGTTCATGGCTTGAATCAAAAGCTTAAAGTAAGTTATCGTGAGGAAGCTGCTGCACTGCACTTATGTGTTCTCTCAGAGCTTCACCCAGGGAGTTTTCCTTAGACAGAAAGGAGAGGAAGTGCTTAAATGTTTCTTGTTTTGGTGTAGCGAACAAAGGAAAGAGTGGGCATGTGTGAACCGAGTTCCAGAGGATAGAAAGAAAATAGGTTAACCTTCAAACCTTATTTGGACACATCTTCGGGGGGGGGAGGGGAGGAATCACTAGATTTTAAGCCACAAAATTGTCCTCCCCTTTCTCCAGCAGTCCCACTTCATGCAATAAACTCACATGAAAGCTATGGGGCTGCCACAGACCTTAATGCATCACTGCTTTCCTATTGCTCACTAGCAAATACTGCCAAGTAGCTCATTTTAAGGCCAGAAATAATTAAATGTTTTGAATATTTCAGCTATAAATAGGACTGATGAGCTAAGTTCTGAAGACTTGTTTGGACATCCAATAAGACTGATAGAAGAGTAGGGGCGGAGAGGAGAAGACACATTTAACTCTCTCTGCTCCTCCAGGGCAATTGGCTGTTAAAGGGACAGATCTACAATTGTTACATAAAGTGTGAGCTGAAGCAGGAAGTACCTGAAGCTACAATTCTGCCAAGGAAGGGGAAAAAAAGATATTGTGATGACCTAGATACCTATGAGGAACCATAACTAATCAAACAATAGGCCTGTCTACTCCTAAGTGCCTTAAGTTGCTTCTCTGTTGAACGGTCTGCATGCAAAGCTCTCCCCTATAGGAAATACTGATAAGCTGGCATTTTGCATTCTCCATTTATGGGACAAAAAAGCCAGAGGGAGACTCCTCACAATGAAAAGGTGTAGCAAAAGAAGTCAACCCTCAAATTCAGCTGTTCTCAGCAAATACATACAAGAGAATGCCAACAAGCAGAGACTAAAACAGAAGCAGCAAAATCCCTGACACAACTCAGTAAGTTAAAAAAACCCACATTTATATATAAAAGGACTGCTGCTCAGAAAGCAGATCATGAACCTGGTTAAGAAAGATACTTCTCCATCGCTACAGGGAAAAATCGTGAAAGGTAGGGATAGTGGCAAAGCATGCTTCTCCTCCTCTTCCCCTCTGCCCAAAAATCAGAGCTATTAATAGCATACTCACTGAAGGACCTAACAAAATCTCTACCCACAGTAAGGTTTACCAGTACTTTTCCAGCCCCCTCAAAGAATGCTGTATTAGAATACTAAGTGTAGATGAAAGCACTAAAAGGCCTCTCCCTCACCCTTTCTCCCGTCTTATCCATCACAAGGGTTCTTGAGGATGGGAATGAAAATACACCAGATCTGACAATGCCCTAGTTCACCACTAACTCTGGAAATTGCAAGTGAAAGCTCCTCATGAACACTGCAAGCTAACTGGATCCTTGCAGGCCATGTGTGTTTAAACCAAGCACATTTCTGCTTGTATTTCAGAGTGATTTCATTTAAGGTTGTTGCTCACCCAAGAAGTCAGTATTTTCTAATTGGCTTAGGCCAGAAGTACATTTTACGTATTCCTCATGTCAGCAACCAATAATTTGAACAATGATCAGCTAACCTAACCCAACATTTTTAGCGAGGATAGAGAGAAACGACTAAGGCAAGTGATGCCAACTACAATTACTCCATGTCTGATCCTTAGGTTGGAAGTCAGAATAGGTTTAGACACCCAGATGTCTCTGTACCATGGCCACAAAGGAGCTCAGCAGAAAGCAAAGCAAGTGCTCCCTTTGGCTGTACAGGAAGGTATGCCAAAGGGCCAGGTTTCGTACTCATTTCCAGGATAAACAAGCTGTCAGTCAGGAAAAACACAGTAAGCCAAAGATGCTTTAACTTTTCTTTTTCGATCCAACCATGCTTTTAGCAAGCTGAATGGCATCCTGGCTTTTATCAGCAATAGTATGGCCAGCAGGACTAGAACAGCAATCATCCACCTGTACTTAGCACTGGTGAGGCCACACCTCTAATAGTGGGTTCAGTTTTGACCTCACTACAAGACATTGAGGTGCTGGAGTGTATCCAGAGGACAAGGAAGCTGGAACTCTGATGAGGAAAAGCTGAGACAGCTGAGGGAGTTTAGCCTAGAGAAAAAGGAGGCTCGAGGGACACTTCATCACTCTCTACAATTACCTGAAAGGAGGTTGTAGCCAGGCAGGGGTCAGCCTCTTCTCCCACATAAAAAGTGACAGGATGAGAAGAAATGGCCTCAAATTGTGCCAGGGAAGGTTTAGACTGGATATGAGGAAACATTTCTTCATGAAAAGGGTGGCCAGGCATCAGAACAGGTTGGCCCAGGATGTGGTGGAACCACAATTTCTGGAAGTGTTCAAAAGAACAAGTGGATGTGGCACTTAGGGACATGGTTTTAGTGGTGAACGTGGCAGGGGCTAACTGCTGGACTCCATGATCTCAGAGGTCTTTTCCAACCTTAAGGATTCTACGAAGCCTCTAACTGAAAGTGATCTTTTAGCCTAGTCTCCATTTTAAACTCAGCCTTCCACCTCTCTAAGTTCCTGCAGCTAAGAGAGCCTTCTGGACAGTTTTTCCAGCACTGAACTCCAGAATCGAATTCTGTCTTATTAGAAAGTTCTACATTTCATTTCAAACAATAAAGAGCAGTACAGGGAGAGTGTAGGTTTACCTTAAAAAAAAACCTGCCATCTCTAGATCACATGGTTAAAAAACTGATACAATAACTACCTTCGGACACCTTCATAGAGTATTTCAATTTCTTCTCTCTTAAGTGCTTTTAACCTCTTAGGGTCACTAACACCCACCAGACAAAAGGGAAGCGTGACAGAGGAAACACAACATGTGTCAACACAACTAACACCCAGATCAACAGTGTGAATCAAAACAGGAAAAAAAGTTCCACATGAGGCAGATTTAAAGAGAATTGAAACCAAAAAAAAACAAATCACATTTTCCATGTGTTCACTTTATCTCCAGTGGAGGAAGAGATTTTTCTCACACAGCTACAACAAAAATAGTTTTTATCCGAGTTCTTGCTGCTAAGCACGTAGAGAAGGAGACCTGGGTTGCCATATCACTTTCCTGCAATTAACCCACAATAACTGATACAGTACCTAAGTCCACATACTTCAGTGCCCTGCACCTACTGCCACAACTCCTGAGCCTCTGCCAGGCATCACTGCTGCTGCTACACACAAATCCCTTGTTAAGGCAACAGCTCAAAGTACATTAATTCTGCCAACAGGACAGTGCCAGTAACTGCCTCCTCCTCTCTCCCCGTTGCCTCTTCAAGCCTGTTTCAATAGCACAGCTGAATCTTAACCACCCACTCACAAGGACTCTCCCACTCTTTCCCATTTCCAGCATTATGCACCACACTGCCTTTCCTACTAATTTTGCCACATACCCAATGCTGCTTAGAGTCAAGTCAGCTAAACAAGCCAAACCAACAGAAAAAGCAGTCCAACACTAACAGTTTCCTACAATCTGCATCACCTCTTAAGTGAGAATCCACTGAGGACTAGAACTGAAGACAAACAAAAGGCAGAGTTATGCAGATTCCTCTGCAGGGCTCAGGGTCGGTTCAGCTGTACTCTTGAACAGTACAGGGCTCCTGCCCTCTGTGTTGGCACTGCTGTCCCAGGTCCAGGCACCAACTCCTCTTGAACACAAAGTGATGTGCTGTGCAATCTACAGCCTCTGAAACAGCTGCACCAGCACAACTGAGGGGGAGGCACAAACTGCTTGACTGGGCACCGGTGCCAAAAGAAAAGTTCAGCCCTGTGACTACAACCAAGTTCAGCTGGAAAATTTCTCCAGACTCTCAAAACTCACAAGTACAGTTAAGAAGTGTGTTCATGTGGAAACTGACTTAGTGATATATGATAACACTGCAAAGATGGGTAGACAACTGGGCTGTAACTGGATCTGACTGCATATTGCCAAAGATTTGTCTCAATCTGAAAGTTCAGATTTAGGCTGGGCTAGTCAACACATTTGTTAACCTTCACTTAAGGTTTCTTTCCTTTACAAATGGAGGTTAATACTAGTTTTAGTTTTGTCAGTATCACAGGGTAGGAAATGTAACTGGTGGGAAGACCTTGAGCTTGGCATAATCCCTTTCTGCACTAGAAGAACACAAACATACCTACTGAATGTACTGTACCGGCTAAGAGATGCGTCTATTAAAAGAGTAGATTGATTTTGATTTCAAAATCACTAGTTAAGTTCCCACAAGGACACTATAAAACACTTACACTTCAGTAGCTCAGTTCCAAGCAACCAGCACTTTCCTATGTTCAAGGGGCTCAACACTCACTCACTTACCTAAGCATCTTTAACATCATTCACAACACTTGCTACACTTGTTATCACAGCCACTGCCAGCAAAACGAGCATTTCTGTATTTTAAACTGCATTTTCCTGGGACAGGAAATGCCATTGTCACAGGTATGCTGACCCCAGTCAAGCCTAGTGGTATAGAATTGAGAGGAAAGAAGAGAGCAATCCCAGAGGTAAGGCAAGCCACACTTACCATCCTGAAAAGAACACAGAAGGGAGCTGGTTACTACTTCTCTTTACATCAAGTTCTCAGACTTGTCTAAATACACCTAGCCAATCTAAATGCTTTTCTACAAGCCAGCACACCATACCATAGGCTGAAACCACAAAAGGTTTAAGATACATCTATCACTTGAGTGGAGAAAGAAGAGGGAAATACAACCCTAGAAAGACTGTATGTCTTAACACTCCCCCCACAACCAACAGTTTAGTCTCTGTAGATCACATTTAATGTCCTCATTCCGTGGATCCATGAAATCTTCCATTACAATGTACAGCGTAAACACCAGGTAGAAAAGTGCAGGATTAGAAGACAAACTGAAACAAGGATAGACAGCAGTGTGCTCCCCTTCAAAGCTCACAAAGGCTTAACCTAGTCCTGATGCATTACAGAAATAAGTCAACAACAGATTACACTAAAGAACGGCTTAGTTTGATATTTGATTAATGAAACAGAGATATGTCTGTAACTCAAAGTACTTAGGCTGACGCTAATATTCATTCTTTCACAAGCCAACTTCCAACCTCTTCAAAAGCACCAGACTGCATTTCAAGGATCTTCTCAAGTAAGTAGGATTCCTCATAGCATCTGAAGGTTCCACAAGTATTTAATCACATTTGCTATCTATACACTCACAGTAAATAGCATGTTCATTCTTCTATTGAAAAAATATGCAGTACAGCAGAACTCACATTTCTTAATGATCCTACCACCAGTATTTTATTTTGAAAGGGTTTTTTGCCTTTTAAATCTCAGAGACTAGCACATGGTAAGTTTTCAGTAGCTATTTATTTCTACAGTACTATTAGCTCTAGAAAATACTCCTGTTCTGTGTCCTAACCCTCAAAAGCATCGCTTACTGCACTTTTCCAAACAATTTCTGTACTAACAAGTCTGACAGACTAGCACTTGGAAAGATGTCTTAAGAATTTTGTACTGCATTCCCTTCCTATCCTCATGACAAGCTTAAGACTTTGTTGCTTGAAAGATAAGCGATAACTGCTTGAGGGCAGTTTTAAGGCCATGTTTGGAATTACACTGCTGTTCTGAACGGAAACAGTTCCTTAGTATTAGTTTGGGATTACAAAGTATTTAAGAAATTTAATTCTCTCAAAAGCAAGATGACTTCTTGTTTTTGGAAAGTGATTTTGATTATATCAAGAACCTTAACCTAATTTTCTACAGCAGTCATTTTGACTACTATTCCATGTTTAAGCAATACATGAAACGGGGCAAAGCTTGTCTCCATGCCTGGCACTTCACGTACTTGGAGCAATGTTCCTCCCCTGCAATCAGTACTGTGATGATTTCCATATTAGGCAAAGGATTGACAGATTGTACTTTTTATTTCTCAACTGTTTACAGTTCCCCAAGTAGATCACACCACACAGACCAAGGTAAATTAACAGGCACAAATGAAAGCCAGAAGACCGTGTCTTTCACGCAGAAGGGGTCGAGGAGGAGATGGGAATAAGACAGCAATGCAAGTTTGCAGGCAGTACTATCACAGAATAGGGCTTAAAGAGACAAAATAACTGCACTTATTCTTCCACTCAGCAGTACCACCCCGGCTGAGAAGATAAAGAGGTGAGAACAACCTTTCCAAGTATGCCCAACATACAAAAAGCAGTCCTAACACGTCAGTAAAAGCAGCTGACACATGTTCTTCAACTAGTTTCTGTAATTTTCAATCCAAGGGAAAAAAAAAAGCCACCTTGCTATCCTGAAATCATTACACAAGACATTGCTCAAAAGACTCTCCAAATAATTTACTGAGACCAATAAGAACTTGCAAATTCAGCACGTTTATCTCTATGGTGAATGTGGGAAAATAAACATATTATAATTTGACACTAACTGGAACCTGATTCTGATCTCACCGGAGCAACAACTGCATAAGAGCAAATTAAATTCTACTCTCAAGTATCAATTCACTGAAAATTACATTCTACACTCCATGTCTATAGCCTGTACAACATCTTATTAGTTCAAGTCTTCCACATTTTGGCTTCTACTCCAGTCTTTTAAGAAAAACCTACAAAGACTTGCAGTAGCACACAAACCCCACCTTGCCATGAAAAAATTACCCATATATAGGGCTGAAAATGCAATCATCACGTGCTCATCATGTGCACTGAAAAATAAGGCTGGAAATGCATTTGGCACAAGAAAAAAAATACTACATGAGACATCTCCCCTCCTAGTAAAGCATATGAGAATACCCCTCATGCTGTACACAGGATGCAAATAGAGGTCCAATAACCAAACTGTAAACAAATTCCTTTCCAAAAAGGCAATTTGTGCAGTCTTACAGTATTGACAGTTCTCTTACCTAACCTATTCCTCCATGACAGAGAAGAGCAGGGCCATTCTTTTAAAGGAAGCTGGTCTTTGATAAATCATTTCCGCAGAGGCCCAAATGGGCCTTAAATTTGATTTTCTCTTAGTCCTGCTCATCAGTTTGTCAAATGGGCATCACACAGGAAATCCAATATCCAGCTTACCTGCGTTCACTCATGTAACTTTTGTTGGACTGCCTTGGATGCTACATGGCTCAGTAATGCCATCTTTGGTGTCAAACATGCTACTTGTAGTTTTTCCAAACTTAGAGATAAGCTAGCTACTAACCATTATAAAACAGGCACAGCTTTTTTTTTCCTGTTTTTAGTTAACAGAAGAAGACACTTAGCTTCACAGATCACCCTCAGCACAAAGATCTATTATCACACCAGAACGAGATATAAACTAATCTTGTTATTTCAAGGGGTAATGTCGCCATGGAGCAGCTGGAATTCTCAGTGACAGATTCCAGACAAACTACATAGACAACTTTGGGATGTTATTAACATGCTTACATATTCTATGAAGACAATTCACTAAGTGACTTTACCAGCTGTGGCACTATAATGGGTATGTACACTCTCTCCCAAATACCAAGGGGGACAGTAAGCTTGTTGCTTTGCTGCAGAGGGAGAACTTCAGTTAAATACCAAAAGGTAGTTGCTTGCCTGGTACTACTTTATACCCCATAACATCTCCCAGTAACTCATTTGTACACCTAGAGAACTACAAGTGTTACCTTCAAGTCTTAGGAGATACATTCAGTCAAATCAGAATTAGGAGAGCAGGAGGAAAGGCATATTTAAACCTCTCAGATTTCATTCCAGGTTTCTTAAGCGGGCAGTGGTTCAAATTCAGAGTTTAAATACCTTCCTCCAGCCTCTGAGCTGGAGGGAGGAACTTCAAATGTTCCTCCAACTTTTGTATTCAAAGTGTTTCAGAAAGCTTGGCAAGCACAGAAAATCTTTGTTTCCTGGAAACGAATACTACACAAAATATATTATTTCAGAAATAAAAACAAGTTAAAGGTCAAGCAAGTTAGCTACCAATGCTCTCAGAACATCAGTTCCTATTACATATTAATTTGCTGCTAGAAATGTCTTTATTATAATCCTTGTCTATTAAGACATCACTTATTTCTTGTAAATAATTTCTTTGCACCTAACTGAAATAGCAGACATCAATCTGAGCAATGTTTTCACATATTCAAACTTGCTCATTTGCTTGTTCTGGTCTTTCAGACACAAATCCCAAGACCACTAATGTATTCATGCAAATCAACTCCCTACACAGCACTACGACCTCAAAATCAGCTGTAAGATGAGATAATATTCTTCAATATCAAGAATAAGCTTCCAAGAACAAGGAAAGCTACTTCTGCCTTTCCTCCAGGACACCTTAAGAAGTTCAGGTTGCTGAAAATGTTTTAAGAAAGAAACTCAGTCATTCTCCAGCAGGAGGCAAGCCTTAAGAACCACCCTATAATGATTATACCATATGTAAGTATTTCTGAGAATTTTCAGTTGTTTACAAATGACAGATACAGCACATCTGCCTATGCAGAAACTTAGAAAATATTTTTATGCCTTGTTCACCTTAGATAGTCAAAACCTAAAATACTAATAACTGGTATAATAAGTTAAAAAAGCTAATGCAGTACTTGGCAAAAAGTTGGGAAAATACACTCAAAACTGGCAGTTCACTGATCACATTGTAGGCACAGCATGCAGCAACAGTTAAAAAACAAAACACAGCAACAATTCAGCCTGATTTTAAAGTCTAAAACTTACCATTCAAAGAGTGCCATGAATATCAAAAATCATGCCAGGGATGGGGCCTTTTCCTAACTGCAGTGCAAGAACAAAAGCAACTTCAAACCTAACTTATGTAAGGTGATGTGTAAGTGCAATTTGGCAGTTTTCCTTATGAATGTCCTTGCAATAGAAACTTCCATAAACTGTGATAAGATGTACAACAATCTATTAACAACAGGCACAAAGTTAAAACTAGGGTGAAACTAACACCACCACAGTTCACTAGCAAAACAAGGGCATGGAATTTAATTTACCTGCATTTCTATCTGCTTCTTACACCTAGCTATAAAGTTAGGCAAAACTCAAAAGTTGGAGAGGATGTGACATAGCCATCAGGAGAAGTGTTCTTCTATTACACTAAAGGAAAATCCCCAGCCCCTCTCCTCTCCAACACACTTGCTCTTATCCAGCATGAGGTAGTGCCCCTACTATTATCAGGACAAGAAGAGAAAACAATCCCTCATCTATCACAGCACCTTGCTCCAGCCAGTGGTACTTTATCAGCACAGTCAATAAGCAAACATTAATCACTGATATTTAACCAAACCGAAGGGACTGCAGTTGGCACAGGGTACCTAAGAAATGTCAGGAGTCCTGCAAGACCTGGCTGAAGGATTCCTGTCCTTCCATCGTGAACAAGAGCTGCTTGGCCTCCTAAACTAGAAAAGACTGTCACATTTAAAGGAATGCTTTTATGACAGTTCAAGTAAAACTGTTCTGTGCCTGAGCTATTTCAGAAATGTTTTTAAGTTGCAGGCAAGTGAACATGAAAAGGAAAGAACACAGCCTTCCTCAGCCCCACTCCCTGCTTTCAAAATCATTTCAGTTGAAAAAACAAAGAGCCATTGCTATTATTTGAGGAGGTGCTGTAACACCATTAGTGACTTCAGGGTAAGCTGGAACATAACAGCTGTTAAGCAACACTTAGTAATGGTACAGGAGGAGTTACAGGCCTCTCCTGTTACATTTCTCTTCTTGTAACTATTCCAACCTACCACTCTGCTTTATTTCACTGTACAGAAAGCTCTTCTGCAGGCAAGCACAGATCAGCCACAGCTGTATACACAGACCCTATCACCTAAGTTATTCCATGACTAAAGTACACAAGCAACGTGTGCATGTTTCCATCACTAATGAGAGCTAACTAAAGGCCATTTATTACAGGTGTGCTGGCGCATTTATGACCCTGAGAAAATTATGCAATAAGCTAAAGCTTAGAGATTATTAAACAACATCGTGGCAAAACCACAAGAGAACAACCAAAGAAAACTGAGCAGTGTTGGGAGGAAGAGAAGTCAGTACTTGAGCAGTAAAGCAGTATCATATCCTCAATTTGGGTCTCTGGACTCTTTTAAATTATTAAAATTGCGATGCTGCCAAACACAATCAAACTTTTCCATGTGCTCTGACGCACTGCCTTTTCCTCCCTGTAAATCAAGCCAGGTGAGCTGCCACTCTTCATCTCCCAGTTTACAGTATGGCTAGATTTCCCAGTCTCTAGCTGGCTTGCAAATCAAGCAACTGAAACCAACAGTGGCACACGGCATCTGCTACGTTTGCTTTGCGCCCAGTCCAATCGTTCTGCTTCCAAATTAAGTGAGAGTTACACAACAAATATGTTAAAATAGTTCAGCGTTCCAGGGCAGCGCTAGAAACCCCGCACGATCCAGCTCAGCGTTCCGGGTCGGTGCAATCCCCCCAAGTCCCGGGTGCGCCCCTCGCACCGCGTACGGCAGACACACCGCTCCGGAGCTGTTCTCGACAAATAACCGTACTTTTCAAAAAAAAACCACACTGCGCAGGCTCCAGCACGCCCGAGGCTAAACACCGAGCCAAAGCCGGGTCCCGTCAGCACCAGGGGATAGATTACAAGCGGGCGCAGCGCTGACAGCGGCGCGCACCGGGTCCATGTGGGGGCCGGCCCGGCGCGGGTCAGTCACCTCCTTCCCGGCCCGGGCTGCCCCCTCCGCCCGCGGACACGGCCCCTCCGCGCTGCCTGGCCCCGCTCCCGACCCTGTGCCAGGCGAGCGCCCCGCGGGCCCCTCCGGCCCGGCCCCCCCTGCCCTGCCCTGACCGCGGCCCACGGGCCGAGGCGCACACGGGCCGGGCCGGGCCGGGCCGCACCGCGGCGGGGAATAAGGTCACGGGCAGCGGCCCCCGGGCCGCCCCCGCCTCGCAGCGCAGCGCGGGAGGCCGCGGCGGCAGAGCGGGACGAGCGGGGGGACCCCCGCGGGCCGGGCCGGGCGGAGAGGAGCGGAGCGGCCGCCGCCGCTCCCCCGCCTCACACCGCCCGCCCCCGCCATTTTGAGGAGGGGGGACACACGGGGGGCCT
>JAWWEW010000112.1:13596480-13625437 GCA_035583185.1 Anabacerthia variegaticeps | reverse complement strand
CGGAGGGGTGGGGCGGGGGAGCGCCCCAGCGCCCGCCGTGCGCCCCCGGCCCGGCCCCACCTCCACCTCCTCCACCTCCTCCTCCTCCACCTCCTCCTCCTCCTCCTCCTCCTGCAGCCCCCGCCGCCTCGGCCCCCTCGGCCGAGCGTGTCCCGGCGTGTCCTGGCCGCCGTGGGTTGCCGAGGTAACACGGCGGCTCCGGGCGGGCCGTGGGGCCGGCCCCGACCCCCCGCGCCCGGCCCTCGGGAGGTCGGCGGGCTCGGCGGCGGGGCCCGGTGTGTCCTGCGGTGAGAGAGAGAGGCGCTCCGTGCGGGTCCCCGCACAGCCCGGCCGGGTGCGGGTGCAGGTCTGTTCGCTGGCACACGGGGATCTCCTCAGGTCCCTCCTCAGGTCCCTCCTCAGGTCCCCCCCTCAGGTTCCTTCTCAGGTTCCCCCTCAGGGCGCTGAGGCCGGAGGGGGCTCCAGGAGTGGCTCTAGGAGGCCGTGCCTGACTTTAGGGAATCACAGAGCCACCCAGGAGCCCAGGCTGGGAGGGACATGGGGAGATCCCTGGTCCAACTTTCGTGGCAGGGAGTCTCGACGAGGTGATCCAGCACCCTGTGCAGTAGCAGTGTGAGAACACCTCCCGTGACAGGGGCTCTGCCACCACGTCCCTGGGTTCCAGGCACTGGTGGATCTCACTGTAAAAAAATTCACTGTGTCCCTTGTCTTTTCCATGTGGCATTTTGTGAAGAGAGCCTCCCATCCTCTTTGTAGCCACTCTTTAAGAGCTGGTACATTGAGATTACCCCCTGCCCCCAAGCCTTCTCTCCTCCAGGGGGATAAGACCTAACTCCTTCACTCTTTCCTTATGGGGCAGGTTGTTCTCACCACCCAGTTCAGTATCATCAGCAGACTTGGTGCTTTCATCCAAATCATTGTGAAGATGAACAGCATGGAGCCCAGTGTCAATCCCTGGGGGTCCCACTTGCGACAGACTGAGTTAAAAACATTGATCACCACCGTCTGAGAGCAGCCTGTTAGCCAATTTTCTACCCGTTTTGCAGACCACCTCTCCAATCTGCAACTTGCCATTTTGTCCAGGAGAAGGCTTCCTCGTGGATGGAAGCATGGAAAGAAGACTTGCAGTGTTATATGTGGCTTATAGGACTTCCTAGTTGAATTAGTTTCTGCAGCTGTGGCTGCCAAACCCAGATGGATGTGGAGTGAAACCCTGCTGGAAGCAGATCGCTGGAGAATAGATACAGCGTTGCTTTTTCAGCTGATAAGCCAAATAGGAGGGAGGGAAACAATTCAAAAGACAGCCAAAATGAATGCTGTTATTTTCTTCTCTTGGTGTGTATGTGTGGAAAAACCCAAACCCCCACACCTATCAACTAAAACGTGTTCAATCTCAAATGGTACTTGCAGGCTTTGAAAGCTAGAAAGAAAAAAAGCAAATAGTGTGTTGTTTATGGATTTTCTGTTATCCTGAAACCCAGTAGTAAAGGCACTCCTCCAAGAAGTAGGAGGAGGTTCAGTTTCCCATTCTGCCTGGCATGATTTGAATCTGCATCTCTCAGATACCTCATCTAATCATCTTATCTACAAGCACATACATTTGATTTAACTTAACCTGCTGTTTTTCTCACCTTCTTGTTTTCTCTTTGGCCTTTGTTTCTTAGTTTATGTTTTTCTTTCAGTATTCCTTGTACCTATTTTTTTTAACAAGAAACATTGCAGCTTTGAGAGCATACAGTCCAAAGGGCTGAAGCTGTGCATACATCTGTTGTAGGGTGAAACAGTCAATGAGGAACATGCCATCTGTGAACATAAAGCTTTCTTTTCTTGGCACTCCTTTCCAAATACACTACTCATATTTCTGCTATGGACATAAATGCTGACTTGCCAGATGATGTTTCTAGTAAATTAGTTTTATGTGATAGAGCTCTGGGATTTTAGCAGACATTCACACCATAACATTGCAAAAAATAACAGCCTGAGAAATCACAGAATGTACCAGAGTCAGAAAATGGCATTGAAATGCTGCAATAATTAGATTTTCTTTAATAATTAAATTTTCTGTCCTCCGTGTATTTAGAATTGCTTTTCTTTCTGAAAATGAGGAAATGACATACTGTTTAGCCAAATTCTTATTTACTGAGTGTTCTGAGAAACAAAAGTTTCAGCATGCTTCTGTGCAGCATATGGCTTCCAATGTCACTGGGTAGCAGACCCTGCTTTGCTGACTTAGTAGAGTATTTAATTATTCCACTGTGGAGATGTTAAGATATTTTACATATTTAACTTGCGACATGAAGGCTTCCACACTAAGCTGCTGTGAGCAGCCTTGGAGCAGTTGTTCACTGTGCCTTGTGCATAGGAAAGGAGGGAGGGAATATGGAAATACACCCTGATTATGTAAGTTTGTAACTGAGCGTCTGACTCAGAAGAGGGATTTCACTGTTAGGTTGCTCATTAGACCCGCTTCTTTTGTATAAAAGAGAGAGAGAGAGAAGAAAGATGCTAATACTGCCTGAAAGAGTTCTTTTCATACAATTTTTATTACCTGGAGCTGATAAACAGAAGTCATGGTTTCAGCCCACTACCCTCCAATAAGAACAGCAATTAGTGTTATTTGCTTACCACTGTGCAGTCGAGTATAACCACATAATTACATAAAGAGCAGAACAATGACATGAAGAAAAATCCCCAAACCTAGCAGAAATTTAAATCACATAATTACGCTCATAGTTTGGAATTACATGTTGTTACTAGTACAATTTTCTCTCCTCTTCCTTTTGTGCCTTGTCTTTCTTACATCCTTTACTGTAATTTATATTACATTAAGCTATTAGCTCACTGTAGCAAGGAATGTGTCTTACAATGCTAAAGTATTACACTTGCAGAGTTTTTGTTCCTTTGGAATTTAGTCTCAGCAGTTTAAGAAATTATCACTCTGACCTCCCTCCTGTTGGAAGTTGCCTCTACCTCAGTTGCAGAGGGATGGTGAAAACACCAACATACCTGGACAAACCAATCTGGAAATTTTTTCTGTTTTTTATTTTTTTTTTATTATTTTTGATTTATCCATGCTCTCCTCTAGGCTGGAGAGCACTTACTGCTCCTTGCTACTTGTTACTCTTTTCAATCCACCTATAGCAATCTATAGACCCCTATGTCTGGGTACTCATTGCAAGACTTCTGAAGCCAAAACTCGGTAGTACTGAGCATGTGATACACTAGTTGTTGTCAAGAGAAACTATGACTGCTCAGCATGTTTGACACTGGCTTGAATACCTAAATTGGTGTGTGCTTGGGTCGATAAACAGCTGTGGTAGAGGTCAGATCCACTGACCAGTAAGGACTTACATTGCCTTACATGGCAGAATCACCAAGCCTTGCACTATTGCCAGCACATCCAAAAGGATCACAAATACTGGGATATTTATTATTTCTTAAAGCATCAGACTCCAAATAACTCTAAGTTTAATTCTCTAGGAAAAACCAAGAGAAGTTTGTCTAGTGAGTACCTCTGAAAAAAATAATCTAATTCCTTTGATTGCAATTGAAAAGCATGATTCTTAAGTGCTCCCGTGCCAGGGGCAACCCAACTGTAGTCAGTTCAAGTACACAATCCATAAAATCACAAAAGCAGATCTCAGGTTTTCTTTTGGATCACCTGACACAAAGTTTTCAAATGTTTTTGTTCATTACCACCGCTTCTGTATATATACAGTCAGTGCACACAGATGCACACATACACAAGAAGTTTGAAAGTGATGACACTACTTGTTTTCTCTGCAGACAATGTAATATAGGCAAGTTACTTAAACCAGTTGCTTACAATTGCTGTTTTTTTCTCATTTTCTTACACATGAGCTGGCAACCTCAGAACTGACTGCAAAAGAAAATTGCATTATTTGTGAAATCAGGCCTTAAGCATTTCAAATGGTCTCCTGAAAAGTGTACGGCCAGAACACATCTGGCCAAAAGCTGCCTACACATCAGTCTTCTAATCCTGCAGCAGAATGCAGCAGCTGCTCACCTCACATGGCAGTCATGCACTTCCCTACGACAGTGAAAAATACTCAAAAGAAAACAAGTCAGTTTTACCAGCGGAAGAGCTGAGGACCTCTGAGCACGATCTGGGCTCCCTGTCTGAGTGGAAGGAAAGCAAAGACTGAGCTACCTGGGCACAGCCTGCTCAGTACACCAAGTGAGGCTGCAGCCCCATAGCAAATGAATCAATGGCTGTAAAATAAAAGTCCTTAATGCAACAAGTTAGGCATAAGGGGACAAAATCAGCCTGCATCTGCAACTTTCATTTTGGCATTTTCCATTATGTATGTTTTTGATTTTCCATGCTTTATTCTTTTTCTTTGTTATATATAGCATGTGTGATTACCCTCTGTTAAAAGGATACAAAGGCAGCCTGATGGGTCATCCTATGGGATTTTTCACACTTGATTACAACAGAGATACAGCAGCAGACAAGAGCCACTACACTTGTTTGCATTGGTGCAGCCACAGCAAAGATTAAAGTCCCAGTGTCACGGTTCTTACCCAGGTATGGGGCCCCTATGTGGGCAGTGGTTTCTTACCTCTCTGGTTTGTTTGGTTGCTAGCATTGGATGGACAGTGTAATGTATCTGTCTAGTCAGTACTTCCTCTCTCTGGTTCAGATCACTTTTTTCTGCATAAATACTAGACACCATTTGTTGTTCGAGAAACTGTAATGGCATTTTCACATCCCCATCCAGGGATGGCTTTGCTTCTTCGGGGCTGTAGCATTAAATAATTGCAGTTCCAAAATTTCTTCCTTCTGCTGGCAGGTTGCTAGATCGTCAGAAGACATGGATGGCTCTGGTGACAAATGGATGTGCTAAACACATTGGCTGTGCCCTGTGCTTAATCAAATGCTCTGAAAGAAACCCAGGCAGCTTCCTTGTCCTGCCTGGCTCAGAAAATGTGGACAGAAAATCATGAGGAGTGGGCAGGACACTGGGCTGTGCAGAGAAAAAAGAGGGCTGTCCAACATGGCCTGCAAAGGTAAGAGGCCCTGGCTACCTGTCAGTATAGTGATCTCAGGGTTGTCACACAAAATAATCCTGGGGCAGCCTGTCCTGCTGAGGAGGCTTTAAGCTTTCCTGTGCCATGGATACAAATTATGCCCTCGGCCAGCTCTGACCTTTGCTAACTACCTGAACTGCCATCTGTGGGGAAAGTTGTATCCAGATACCAAGACTGTCCTCTCTATGTTAAAATAGCTGCTCCGTTTTAAAAGCAGAGATCTTGGAAGCATTTTTTTTGTTCCTGAGTGAGGAGTGGGTCACAATTCTGGATTTGTATTAGGCAACAGTTCCTAAAAATGATCAGTGCTCAATTTGTAAAGCAGGAGTTGCTTCTCAGAAGCTCACTGTGTAAGCACCTGTGAAGAAGAACCACCAGAGCTACTGGAAAGGATATGATTTGCTAAAATAGCAACATAATTGATGTTATGTGGTTTGCATTTTGCTCTTTGATGGTGAAAACTTAACTTGAGCATAAGGTTTGGTACCTAAGTGAGAGAATGTCTGAAAGCCAGGTGCTTTCCTATGAGTTATTGTATTTTATTTCTAGTCTTGATCTCCTTCATCACTTTCCATTCAGGATGGAGCAGTGCCACTGAACTACTTTGCTTGCTGTGTCAGGAATGCAAACTGGTGATGGATTTTGATCTGACTGGTAAGCCAGAATGTCTACAGGGTGAGACTGGGTGCAGCACAGAGGTTTCCCCCACCCTTGTGCTGGCTGGTGATGCTACCACCCCAGAGCACCAACCAACCTCTTGTATATGTCTTTGCTTGGGCTCCCAGAGTGGTTTAATGCACATTATACAGCATAAATACCTTGTAAGATCAAAGCAGTTCTGCTTACTAACGTCCTTGTGCTGTATGTGGTAGATGAGAATTAGTTCTATTATTTGTCATTAAAATGTTGTCTACACCTATTTTTGCCCATTCCAAAGGAGGTTCTGCCAGCTAAAGCCCTACAAAACATTTTGTACCATTTCACCTAGTTAGCTGCAATAACCTTGATGTAAATCTCTTGTGATTTCCCTATAGCATTACTTTTGCCGTCTTCCTGGATTCCCCAAGTGTGACACTTGGCACCAGGATTTTGACTGTAACAAAGGGGGTGAATTCACCAAGTATTGCTTCATAAGGAGGAAAGATTAAATTAAGTTAAATGATTCCCACCTGCACTTTGCCCTAATTGACAGTATCTAAATCTATGACAATGACATGGCTGCTGCTGCTGGCAGCCACAGATGACAACACTGTGTGGGGGTGGAGGAACCAGTCTCAGTGAATTCGAGGCAGGTATCTATGTGCAGTCAGCTTTCTCTTATGCAATTGCAATACAATTCACCACCTGAGCTACTCCATGACTATTCATTTGTCTGGCACAGCCTCCCTGCCTGAGGAAATGCTGTTTATACAGATGAGGTCTGTGGAGCATCTTTACTACCCCTTTAGAGCTCCTGACCTGACTAGGAAGTTGCACTTGATGAAACATGTCCTTAGGGTACCACTGACATGCTCTCCTGGGTGACACACTTCAGCCTTCCACACTTCACAGGAGCATCTGTGGATTGTCCATCTGTTGCCACACATTTGGACAGGCTACCTATCCTACAGTGATGTAAGATAAGTAATTTTAATGATATGTGAGAGCAAACTTTTGAGATTTTTTTTTTCATCTTATGATGTCTTTGCTGGAGAAGTGTTGCTGCTGAGAAGAAATTATTATGCCAGCAAGAATACTTATCTAGCACAAACTATTTTTCCAGTAGAGAAAGGTTTTTGCAGCCTCCCCAATTTTTTAATGTAGCTGCAGCTTTTGCTTTTAATATAACAAGTGGATGTTCTGAGTCATTAGCAGCTCATTGCAAATGTCAAACATCAAATAATTCATAACAAAATTGAATACCAACTTAACCCATAGAAAAATCCAGGGGTCCAGAAATACCTTCATTAATCATTCTTTAGACCAGTACTGCCAATCCTAGAAATCAAGTCATGAATTACCCCTGTCCTACTCCCCACCTAAACCACAGCTTAAAAATCAGAAGTCATGTTCTTGTGGTTAAATCAGTCTGAATTATTTTGTTTGCCTTGTGGTAACTTGAGACTGTATCTCATGCTTGGATCATGTTTTTAAATATTTAAAGTCCCCATAACAATTGCAGATTTCCTGTTTAAGAAAGGTCAAGATTCTCCCACACCTGACTCCTTTGTGGGTAAAGAAACAAATTTTGTTACTTTGTTAAAACTGCAGGTGTTGGCCACCCTGAATACAGGTGTTTCAAAGACAGATGATAATCTATACAATCAAGTAATACACTGGACTGATTGTGACATTTTGTCTTCACACGCCTTGGATTTACTTTTTTGTTTCTTAAAACATCCTTGCATTTAGGATTTTGTATCTTAAATACTGTTTTTACTGGTGGGATTCAGGGACAGTTTTAAGTTTTTGGGATGCCACAATCCACCAGGGCTAAAAATGCAGCCAAGTTTTCCCATACAAAAGCAGAAAACTTAGCCCAAGAGTTTTATAAAAAGGCCATAGGAAATTCCCAGATAAAAAAAAAACAAAACATCACCACAAGTTTAATATAGAACAAACTACTTGTTCTCATAGTTGAAGCCTGCACAATGGGACAGCTGTGAATTAAAGGTTCAGCTCTTTAATCATAAAAAGAAATTAAAAAATACAATAGAGAAAGCCGTGAGCCTTGCAATGAAGCATTTCCAGATTTCCCATATAATTTTTTTCAGAGATTTCCTTGACGAAGTTTATCATCCTATCTTACCCTGGGATTTCCATGATCTTTAAGCACTATTCTTAGAGGTGCTACACAAGTAATCTGAGCTACATCCACACTGAGAGGGGAAGAGGGCTGGGGAACACCAAAACCACAGTCTCCTGACTTCCAACCAGTCTGGTGTCAGCAGAAGGCAGGTCACAACAAGCCTGTTCCAGGCTGGAGGGACATGCAGGCAAGGCAGGCTGAGCTCCCCATGCCCAGCATCCATAGGCTCTCCCTTCCTCCACGGGGCTCCAGAGCGTGAGAGCAGTCCTGGTTTGCCATTCACTGCAATGACAGCATCACCCTTGGCTTTCCAGGGCTATCCCTCCGTAAGAAAATGTCACCTAGCTTTAGCTGTACCAGTGTTGTTAAATAGAAGCCCCATGCAGAAACGTGGGCATGCCAAAGGGTGCTTTATCCAGCATTGCCTGGGTAGAATGGGGATGCTCATAAAACTCCCTGCTGATTTAGCTCTGCTGGTAGAGCACTGTACTTCAGCAGTCAGGCTGTGTAGACATAAAACCTGTGTGTATGCTATGCCTGAACTGGGGGACAGGTGCCAGAGGGGATGGATCTGCACATCTACATGTGTGAAGTAAGTTCTTATCACCTGCTGTCTGCAAGCCAAAGCACATCCCCCTCACACATGAAGGCCCAGTTTTGCCCTGTGGTTTCCCCAAACACCCTCCCTCCCTGCAATTCTGTATGTTGCAGTTGCTCAAACAGGAACTGTTTTGTGTTCGCAGCCTTTAGTAGATGATGCTTTAATCTCTCCTTGGCATCTCCCTGCTAGTTGCCAGTGCAGCCATATGTACACCTGAGAGCAAATTTTCTAGGACAGCACCATGAGGCAAAATGCTTTCCCTATTTGTTTTCTCTGTCCTTTCATCCTGGCTCCTTCTGCCCCCTTCTTGGAGCCCCTTTTTATATCCTCCTCTCCTTTTACTGTCCTCTGACTGCAAAACCAAACTGGTACTTGTTGCTGTTGCTGGGACCCTTATGTAGGTCAACCTTTGTGAGTCATGAGTATGGTCTGTAGCTGACCTTCAGCTGCTTTATGATGCAGAAGGGTAATCAGGCTTATCGTTTCTTGTGCCACTTGCCCTTGCCTTACTTCTTCTACTTCCTTGGCAGATCCAGAAGTGCCATGCTGTGCCAGCTCACCTGGCTGCGAGCTGCACAGAAATCCCTGTTTTGTCAGTCCAGGAGCCCACAGCACCTTCCAAAGCCCAAAGCCTTCCCGTTCAGTGCCTCCTCCATGACCATGCATAGCCCTGTCCAGAGATGCAGGTCCTTACAGTAACTTCACCAGTGAAAAAACATTGAATGCAGTAGGGCTGTCCTGATTGTCACCTCTGAGCCCCCCACCCACTATTTTTGTAGGGTCCTCAGCACTGCAGATCAGTCTCAGCATGAGCCTCAGTCCCTCTCCTACCAGCTTTCAGAAACAGAAATGGAAAGCAAATCCAAGTCTTTGCCCTGTCAGAAACCGCAGCTGCAAAGCTGTCCTGCTGTTTCATAAGCTGCTTTTATTTTTGAACCTTTAGACCTGTAGCACATCCTCTGCAAAGGTTAAATTCAAACTTAGCTGCACAAGCGTAGAAGGGAAAGTCTGTATCTCAGCATACATTACAGTCCCCAACCCCCTCCAAAACAAAATGGAAGTGTCTCTGGTTCAAGGCAGCCTACACAACAGCGAGCTGCAGGAGCTGTAAGCTATTATTTTAGTTCCCAAGGAAAGTAATTACTATAGCAACCAACACATCCGAATGGCTCTTTGGCTGCTACCGAGACACAAACAACTCGCACACAAAGGCACATCAGAAACGTGCTGTGTAAAACGTTCTCGGGGAGCTCTGTTTTTTGAAGAGCTTTATAAAACGTGCGTAACAGGCTTCTGAGAAATGACTGCCAGAGTAACAGCAAGCAATTGTACCATGCCATGATCCCAAAATAACCTAATCAATGGCTCAGTATATTTGCCCCTGAAGAGATGAAGCAAAAAAAGTGCAGGCTCCATTTTAAGCCTGCGTGCCGGCAAGTACCCAGCAGAGCTGAAGATACATTCAATAAACAGACAATAAAATGGTGGGGAAACGTCTCCCCTTTTGTTCTGTGTACTGATGCAAAGTCCCTGCAAGCTTCAAGTGCCAGCTCATCCCCTAGGGCTTATCAGAAAAAGGGATTTAATTACAGCTTTGCAATGCTGAAGGGTGTAAGAAGTCATGTCTGGCGTCCTTTTCTGTGTCTGTGCAGCAACCAACCCCCACAGACCCCATCTCCATCTGCAGTGCTGGGGACATTACTGTTGCTGTTACTGAATAAGGAAGCTACTTGAGCAACAGCAAACTGTAATCACTGGCCATTGCCTAAGTATTACAGCGTTTGGAGTCTCTCTGTCACCTTCAAATCAAAACGCCACTGGTGTAATAACAGCTTGTTAGTTTCTGGTGTCTGCCTGCAAAGCTGCACCACTTCATGGTGCCAAGACAAACAGCTTAGATCCCCAAAACAAGGGATCTAGTCCAGGCAACCTGACCTAGGAGTAGCGTCCAAAGTTTCCCCACAGAACTCATAACACACATGTCACCTGTCTCAAGGATGGTGAGTAGCATTAACATCACACTCCTGCTCCATTTCTCAAGGCAGCTCTGAAGAAAATGGAGGTTATGGTTCTGGGTAACTCAGAACAGAGTTGGATCCCATAAAGGAGCTCAACATGTCCCTTCTCAAATATGAACTGCTTTTTAAAATTATTTTTAATCAGTTGAGTCCTAAAGTCTTGCTCTGAGCCCAGAATCAACTGAAAATCACAGCTGGATTTAACATAAAGACAAAATTAAGGAAGGAAATGTAGTGATGTAATTTATTACAGAAGTGCCTTACAAACAAATAAAAAAGGATCTTGTAGCAGGTTCTGCACAACAGTGTTTTGGGTTGACTGTAGCCTTTTAAGCAAAGTCACTTTATTTTGGATTAAAGAAAAACGTTCAAAAAAAGGATAAAAAGTATAGTATTCTTAAGAAAATAGCACAAGTATATATAAAATCCAAGGCCTCACTTCTGTCTTGCAAAATGGTTGTTTCCCTGTAGGCACTTGGAATTTCCAAACTGCTGATCCCAGGGAAATAAATTCTCCTCTAATTTTTCTCATAACAAGTTTATTTTCTTATAGTAGTTGACTGTGCATTATACAGGTCCCTCCCCCCAAAAAAACCCAAACAAACAATGAAACAGTTCTTTTCCACAGTGTGGGTTTTTACTAGCTCTTTAGTGGGGGAAAGACAGGACCACTCACTCACAGGCTGACTTCCCAGTTTGCCTTTGTTACTAAACAGGAATATTTTGCCTGGTTTAGAGCAGCTGGGACCAGTGGCATCAGGCTTCTGTGCCGCACATAACCTGCCTTCATGCAATACCTGGAGGGTCACTGGCTGCAGTAGAGCAGGTGAATCCTTGTTTCTAACAAACATTTTGCCTTTTAGGTTGAAAAAGGCTGCTGCAGTGCCTTTTCAGTGCGAGCGAGGGGAGATATGGAGTCGAGAGCTAGTGCAATGCCTAGCTGCTCGTGCAAAGCTGCGAGGCAGAGAAGCGAAACCAAAGTCTCAGGAATGAACAGTAAGCTCTTTTGAACACTCACCAGCTGTGGAAGTGGCCTTCTGTCAATGTCAGGTATGTTCAGGCCCAGAACTGCAGTTTTCTTCTGGGAAGAAAGAACAGAAAAATGTAAGTGAATGAGGCCCAAAACAAATGCTTTTTTAAACATAGGAATGATCAAAACCAAAATCCAGTGTGGTGAGGTGTTGGACATGACTCATTTGTACCCTGCCACTTCCCTATCCACCAGAGACAGAGGGGTAGGATGCATATGAAGGTGAACCATGAGAACTCCTCAAGGTCATAAAGCAGGACTCTTGGAATACCTTGCTCAAAACCTGAAGCTGACATTGCTCTTTACTGTTTCCTGCAAGGTTCAGGCTTGTGCAAACTGGTTTCTTTTCTAGTTGTTTTCTGCTGGCTTGAAAATCAGGTGAACAGATTTGTATGTGGTATTGCTTTTGCACTTGCATAGCCTTAGATACCACTGGGGCTTGAGTGGTCTTGCATCTGCAAAGGTAGGTGAGAAAATCAGGCTGTTCACAACTGTTACATCAAAGAGCTGGACCTGAACTTTCTCTGGTGCAAAGCAGAGAAGTAAATCAAAATGACATCCCCTATTGTGTTAAAAAAACCACATAGCTAATGAAACCCAGTGTTTGCAAAGCAGAAATGCTTCCTATGTCTGGAGAAGCATGTTAAGTGAGAGGAGTTGAGGGAGCCAAGGTGCTAAGGAGTGAGCTTCTGGTAATTCTGCATGTGCAAACACATCATGAATCGGTTATAAATGAGGCTGTCCTCTCTTCCATCCATCAGGAGCTTTCCTTGCTCTGAGGTTCGTGCTGGTCCCTGTCCTGTCTCAAATGGGAGGGGGTATGGGCGAGCAGTAAAAAGCATGTTTACTTGCAATGTGACTTTTGGATAGAGAGCACTGGTTGTGAAGGTGCAGGAAGAAACGCAGGAACAGCCATTTGTGTTACACAGCAAACATGAGGCCATGACTGCCTAAGAAATGCAGGTTCCCAAACCATCCCTGCTCAGGGTGGGAGGTTTTGTTTTTATGTTGGCTCGGAATTTGTAGTTTGTCATGTTAAAAGATGATGGTTGTGTTGGAAATTAATATTTAGCTACCACTTGTTGATTGATTGAGGCTTTTTCGTGGCAGTTTTTGGAATTATTGGTTCTTTGAACAAATTCTGAAAATGGGCCCTCGTAGAAATACAACCATATCAAATTGTCCTGAGGCTCTCTTTTCTTACACTCGAGCCTTGCCAAGAGAGGTCAAAAATGGACACACACATTACTTAAATTTTGCCAGGGTCTTCCCTGCAGACTGAAATTGCCTGCAAAGACCTGAGACAGGCAGAGGTCGATATTTCAAAAGCCGATGATTTTTAATGGAGTCCGGGTCAGAGCGCTGACTTTGAGAATAACACCACCTTGGCCAGCAAATGCCCTGAGCCTGATTTACAGCTCCCATCAGCAGGCGCTGCTTTGCGCCTCTTGTGGAGGGGCTAAGTGGAGGGGGGGCACAAATGGAGAAAACACCATTTTGTCACGCCACACTTTGCAAGGGCCCTGAAAGTCGTGCTGGAAGTGGGGGAGAGCAGCCGGGGGCGGCGATGCTCTCCTGTCCCCCGAGCTGGTGGCTGCGCTGCCCGGCCCGGCAGCTCCCGCTTGAGCACCGCATCCTCTCGGCATCCTCTCGGCATCCCCTCGGCACCCTCTCGGCATCCCCTCGGCATCCCCTGGGCATCCTCTCAGCATCCTTCCCGCTCCCCTCGGCTGCCGCTCGGTCCCTCCGGCGGGCGCGGCGCGGCGCGGCTCCTCCCCGCCGGGCGGGTGTTCTGACCGCCCTTTGGAGCCCTCTGTGCTCCTTTCCCGGCTGCCTTTGCTCTTTCCTCACGTCCGTCCTTCCCGGGCAGGGCTGCGGGTCCGTGGAGGTGCCGGCAGCCGGGTTTTTGGGGGCGATGACAGCGGTGCGGAGAGAGGCGTACGGGAGGATGCCCCCGGAGGAGGGGGGCGGAGAGGTGGAGAAGTTCGTCTTGCAGTCGGACAGCGTGAAAGTGGAGATCCTGTCCTTAGGGTGCATCATCACCACTCTGGAGACAAAAGACAGGGATGGGAAGTTTTCAGATGTTGTCCTAGGATTTGACACTTTGGAAGGTGGGTCTAAATCTGTTTCTTTAAATAAAAAAAAATAGGACAACCATGATCAGGCAGTTTAGCAATTTAACCAGCGTTTACTGGCTTATTGCCACACTCTGTGATCTGCTTCTAAGGGTCCCCCCTCCAGCCATGGGCTGAACAGATACAGTCCCTGCTGCCTGTCCTGGCCTCCGTGGTGGATGTGGAACAGGGACACTGGTGGCTCCAGCTTGCATCGTGCCACTCTGATGGGGCAGCTCTGAGTCACTCTTTGCAAGAGGCCTTTTCTGCAAATCTGCAAAGAATACAAGATCTCCTCAGGCTCTTTTAATCAGCTATATGCACAACTAGTGAGCTGTGTGTCCTGTGAAACACTGGGACTGCAGTCACCTATTTAGTCCTGGAGGGAAGCAGAGAGAGACTCCTCTGAGTCCATAGACACACCTGTAGACCACCCATCCCATCCCAATCCTTCTGTTTAACCATGTGCTGTTTTTCTGTACAGGTTACACAAGGAAGCACCCCTTCTTTGGTGCTGCTGTAGGGCGTGTTGCCAACAGGATTGCGAAGGGGAGGTTCACCGTGGACGGGAAGGAATATCAGCTGTTCCTCAACAATGGGCCCAACAGCCTGCACGGAGGAGCCAAGGGATTTGACAAGGTGAAAATCAGGCTGGCAATCTCAATTTCATCCAGCACACAGCCTGTGGGGTTGTGGCAAGAGGGTGTGATGTCTTAATTCCGGACCCTGTAGCGTTTTCTGTTGGTTACTGAGTTGAATCAGCTCAGAAAGTGCTGTGAGTGCAGGAATGGGGGGAAGTGAGACAGATTTTGTGAACTGCTGGGTTGGCTTTTCTTTGCCTGAGTTTGCAGGGCTCTCTGATAGCATCCTTGGATGCTGTGCAGAGGGGTGCTGTGCTTCCTCTGTGTGACTGCAGCCTTGAGGCCTGATGACCCAGTTCTGACAGGATTGTCCTGGGCGAGGTGCTGCTCCAGCAGAGCCTGGTTTGGGACACAAAATTGAGGACCCAGCCTCAAGTGCAGTGGAGACTCCCCAGGCGCCAGCTGTACCACTCTAGAGTACTGTCCTTGTGCCAGTGCCCAAAGGAAAGTTTCCTGGGGAAACCTGCAGTTTCAAGGCTGTTACCTGCCCATAGCTGCTCCCAGAGTCAGAAGGACCTGGGTTTGCAGAAACTAAGTATCATTGCTGCTTCCTTGTGACAGCACTCCCAAGTATGGGGAGAGGAGGGTGGTGCTGCATGTTCAGTGCAGTCGTTGCATTGCCCCCTTCTGTGCTGCCTGGTGACAGCATCTCCCAGGCTCTCACTGACTCGCAGCAGTGGGGAACTGGATCAGGCTTGCAAAATACCCCAGGATCCAGGATCGCTGTGTCTTCTTCCCAACCCTCCTGCCCCGTTGTGACCTTCTGAGATAAAATAACCAAAATAACCTTTCACTGGCCCCAGAGCGCTCAACCTTTTCCATCTTCTCCCAAGAGCTTCTGCTGAAGTCAGATACTGTCTCTGCACTACAGATGGTAAGAGCAACAGAGCATTTCATCTCTTGATAGCTTTGCTGATAACCTTGCTTGATTTCAGAGCAGGCTCAGAAGTCTCTGCTTTCCTAAAGCCTTGGGCTGTGTCAGATCAAATGTATTTGTAACCAGCAAGTAGCTGGTCCACCATTTCCCCCGAGGAACATGTGAATGTGCTGGTGCAGCTGCTTTCCTGGGTTAATGTTTTATTTCATGAAAGGACATCCAGTCCCATGGGACAAAAGTCAGTGTCTTGAAAAAAAATCACTTTGAGGCAGTGCAGTGTGAACTGGCATCAGGTTGGGATGAAATGCTCCTCAGCCACCTTTGAAAAAAGGGAGTACGGGGGTGGCTTGGCTGTTGTACCCCAAGGAGGACAACCCGGTTTAAGGTTTCTTTGTACATCCTGACCCCTGTGAGCTGGAGCTGAAAACATACACTCCTTTGCACCTGGTGCTTCCAGGCTCTCTTCTCCAGGTGGGGAATGTGGTCTCTTCTCCTGTCTCTTCCCTTCACTTGCTGAAGGCACACCAGCTTGGTGGGAACAAGTTAGTGACATCTCCCAGCCAGAGCTTTGTGTCCTCTGGCCCACAGGGCACACGTGGGCACCTGCTCAAGAGCTCCTCCAGCCAGGCAATGATCACTGCTCAGAGACAGCCCCAACACAGACAAGACACACCAGCATTTGGCTGTGATTATCTTGACCATCTTCTCAGTTTTTCCTGATCTTGCAGACCTCAGCGCTGCAGTCAGTGCATGGTCTGATGAGCGTCTTGCAGCTGTGCTTACATGGCAGTAGTACATGACCAAACTGCTGGGAGACTTTAGAAAATAACCCTCTTATCTTTAAAAAAAAAAAAAAAAGTGATACCTATATGCTTCCTGGACTTTACTAGCTTTTTCTTCACACAGCTTAAATTGAAACTCGTATTTAAAACCACAGCATCCGTAGCAGCAGTGGGAGCTGCAGTCAAACTGCACTCTGTGCAGGAGGACCTGCTCTGCAACCTGGTATATTTGACATCCTCAGTTCCCATGTTTGGTGAAAATGCTGACTTTTGACAGTGACCCATGTTTGTGATCTCTGCACAGGACATGAGAGGGATCATCTCAAAAGCATTATCTGGCCCCTCTTCCTGAATCTGTCCTCTTTGACTAGACAGTAACTATTCCTTAGGCAGATGCAAACCTCCAGAGCCCAGACACTTCACCTCTTATCACACATCCATCCTTAACATCAGGCCTGTGGCCAGGGTCAAACAGGCTGTCTGTGCATCTGTGTATGGTATGCTGCCTTGCTTTACTCACTGTAAGACCATGTTTGGCTCCAAGCAGAGCCCTGGTCTGTGGCAGGGGCAAGAATGGGAGAAGTGCCAGCTCTCTGGAGAGAGACCTGTGGATGTGTCTGGCAATACATCTGGTATTATTTAACCCAACCCCAGTCCCTGAGCAGGAGCTCCCAATGGGCACTTACATTGTCCTAAAAGCCAGAGCTTTTTTTTTTCCTTCTAGGAGTAAGGGCAGGAAAGATGAATGAAAAAATCTTTGTTTCAGTGCAGCATCCCTTGAGTGCCTTCTGTCCCTGGGTTTAGCCCAGCTTGGGGCAGGAGAGAAGGACACCATGTTTCTCATTGCTGTCCAGTCACTAACAACATGCTCCTTCCAGGTTCTCTGGACCCCCCAGGTACTCCCGGATGGTGTCCGCTTCTTCCGGCTCAGCCCTGACGGTGAGGAAGGGTACCCTGGAGACCTGAAAGTCTGGGTGACCTACACCCTTAATGGCAGGCAGCTGTCCATCAACTATCGAGCCCAGACCAGCAAGACGACACCCATCAGCCTGACAAACCACGCGTACTTCAACCTTGCAGGGCAGGTAAGTGTGGGGAGATGAACCCTGTGGAGAGACACTGTGCAAGGGAGGAAAGCCTGGGGACCCATGGGATGATCCATGAGCTTCCCATTGGATCGTTGGGACCAACATGCTGGTCTGGGGACACAACATGTTTTTGGGGGCACAGCAGTGGGGTTTGTCTCTATGCATTGTGGGCTGCATGCAGGGACAGGACTGACTTGTACAGACCTCAACTGAGGACATGTTATCTCTGTCCTTCTTGAACAGAGACATCCCATCATGAATGTTAGCTCTCCTTTTGTGTGTGACTGGGGAGTTTCAGGCTCTCCTGGTCCCTTGGGAAGATTACAGAGGAGGTGCAGAGCTGGCATACCCTAGTGATGGGGCTGACATTTCTTAGCTGAATTCTGTTGGCACTTCTGAGAGCATGTGCTGAACACTTGCATGGGTGGTGCAGTTGAGATTGGGGCCTGTAGTGCTGGCACTGAAATACCCATGTCAAAATTGGGAGGAGAAACATCATAAAAAGGGGATAAAAAGCCAAAGCTGCAGAGCAGCAAGGTTGCAGTAGCCGGGTGCAGAGGGCTCCCACACACTGTACAGAGTCCTGTCAACCAAATGGGCACTTAATTGCAGCAGTGTTTTAGTGTCACTCTGTTTATAACTAAGGAGGAAAAGGATCCAAGAAACAAAATGTTTCTGGGCAGAGCAATAGGATAGTACAGTGCAGTCATGCTTGGAAATGAGACAAAGGCCCTTACAAGTCTTAATGAGAGACAACCCAGCCCCTCTGTGCAGGAGCTCTGCTCAGGCTGCTGCTGATAATGGCTGTGCTGTTGTTGGTGTACCCTCTGCTTGTACTTCTGGAGGTGCAGTAATTTCAACACCTTCAGCATGCAACTCAGGTATGTTCCAGAGGAACAGGAGACCTTTGGGCATGAAATTGTTCCTCAGATTAGATAGTGACCTGAGGGCTCAGCTTTGATCCTGCTCCCCTTCCAGCCCAGCACGTTCCCTGCCAGCATTCCCGAGGCTGTGGAGGAGGATTACACCCCCACTGCAATTCAGGAGATGAACCTGGAGGACAGGTTCATTTGCCCCTGCTTGCTTCCTTCCCCCTGTGCCCACTACTGAGTGCTCAGCACCCAGCTTGTTTTGGGTAGTCAGCCTGTAGGGTGGTACTGCTTGCTGAGGTGCAAGTACACAGTGATGGTATCAGCCCTGTTGCGTTTACAGCTCTTAAGGCACATGCAGGTTTTTGCCTGTGCCAGTACCTTTGTCCTGTGCCCAGGGTCAAGACAGGATGATGGCCGGGAGGTCCCCCAGGCACTACCACATCAGCTGTAGCACCACTGTGGGCAGTCACTTCCCAAGTGTGCTTAGGGCTGCTTGAACAGTGGAAGGGCTGCAGCAGGAATTCCAGCATTTCCCATCCTCCTGCAGGGCTCACGGGATGTCTATGACCACGAGATCTCTATTGAAGCAGATTCCTACCTGCCTGTGGATGACACCAAGATCCCTACTGGTGGGTGGTGTGGCGCTTGCTGGCACGCGGTGGGAGTGGTTTTCCAGAGGAGTGTTTTTGGGTGTCAGGAGCAGCACTGCCTGGCAAGGGGACACATCAGCACCCAGGGGACCCCAGACACAGTGGGGCCCTCATCCATGTGCACAGAGTGGGCAGAGCCAGGTGCTGGAAACAGGGTTCAACACCAGTCCCAGACCCGGAGCCCAGGGTCTGCCTAGAGGGTGCAAGCAGGAGCAGCAGGAAGTGGGGTCAGAAACATTTGTGATGTCCATCCAGAAAACAAGCTACCTGTGACACCCGGAGGAGTGGATTCCCTGGTTCAGGTGGCTTTTGCTCAGCTTGGTGTGTCATGCCTGTTCACAAGAAGGGGAAGAGCTTAAGGCCATACCAAAACCACTGCCCTGCTAGAAGCTTTCACCATGGAGCTGTTTCACATCTTACTTGTGGGCAGCTTCCTACCCCTGCTTTTTGCAGTTCCCTCTTGTGTGTGTAGTTTTAGTCCTGAGGTGAAGACAGGATTTGTGCAACTTTTAAAAACTGCTATATTTTATGTAAGTAGCTGAATCAGAATGATTTCATTTTTTTCCAAAGTGTTTTTCCACCCTACAACTGAATTGATAAATGTGCTCCTTTTGGACAGGATCAGGAGTCATAGAAAAGTCTGTTTGTCAGGTGCAGACTGATGCTTCCCAAGGTTTGCAGAGCCACAGATGAGCTGGATGTGTGGCTGCAGTGAGCAGAGCACAGCTCATGTGGTCAGCAATGGGGCTGAGATGTCCCCACACCACCACCCCCCATGCTGGCAGCTGCTTGCTGACCTTTGGAAACCTCTCCCTTTACAGATGGGTAGAAAAAATGTGCCTTTAAGAAAATATCCCTCCCCTTCCCTTCCTCTCTCCCCTTTCCCATGCCAAACCCCTCACCTTTGGGTTGGGGTGACTATTTTGCACTGTGTCTCTTATGTCTTATTGTTGCTCTTGCTGCTTTATCACAGGACTGCATTACCACAGCCGGCCTTAAAAAGATGAGAGAAAGTGTTGGGTTTATGGTCTTGAACCATTTTCCTGAAACAATGCCCTGAGGCAGAAGGGGCCCAGTCCCACTGTACGGTCCATATTCACTATCCTGTAGGTGGACCACCTTCATGACAATCTCACAGGTGTTTATTCTGAGATTTGAGAGGATTCATTTATTTATACAGAGATAGATAGTATATGTGTGTAAATATTATGCATACACAAACATTAATAGCTAAGAAGTTTTTGGTTTATGTTAATTAGCTTGTATAGTTACATATACAAAGCTCCCTTGTGTTTTCTTGCTCCCTGTCTGTGCTTTGTCCCTGCCAAGAACATCAGCATCCCCAGGGGCTGCCAACTGTGCAGGGAGACAAGTGATATCCCAGCCCAGGTCACAGTGGCCACAAGGCGAGCTTGCCTGAAGCAGGACACTGCAGTGAGACAAGGATAACTAATGGCTCCCTCAGCTCACCAAACCAACAGATCTCAGACCTGCCCAGGGTCAGCCCCACAGCACTTTGCAGGTGTGTCTGAGTGGCTGACGCTGCTGTGCTCTTGTTCAGGGGAGGTGGCTGCTGTGCAGGGCACTGGATTTGATCTCCGGCAGCCCGTGGAGCTGGGCAAGCACTTGCAGAAGTTTCACCTGGATGGCTTTGACCACAACTTTTGCCTGCAGCAGGCGCAGTCTCCCCACCTTGTAGCCAGGTAGGCTGGGACCTTGGCAGGGGTCCCCCCCACCCCTGTAGCTGTGGGGGCCCATTCAGCCAGTCCCCTGGCATCTTCCACTGGCATCTCCCCAGGGTTTGCCACCCACCCACTGGCAGGACCATGGAGGTGCACACTACCCAGCCTGGCATCCAGTTTTACACCGGGAACAACCTTGATGGCTCCCTGAAGGGCAAAGGTGGCATCACGTACCCCAAGCACTCGGCTTTCTGCCTGGAAACCCAGAACTGGCCCGACGCCGTCAACAGGGTGAGCTGTCTATTCTTCCCACGGGAGCTACTTGGGTCTTGTGGCGGGGGACCATACCCCCCACTGCACCTTCCCTGTGTCTAGGGCATTAAATGTATAAACACAGTCTGCTTGTCAAGGAAATGCTTTGCAGACACCAGAACAGAGGCAGGCACAGGCCACAGCATGCTGTGGCTTTAGGCAGGGGTCAGTCAGTGCAGCAGGGACTGGCCCCATGCAGCCCTGCTTCCCTAAAGCAAGGGGTCTAGAGTAGAAGACCCCACTGGGGCATTGCAACATCCTCATAAATTATTCCTCATGACCTGAATTCAACCAGCAGGAGGACTCACCCACTCATCCAGCTGGCAAGTTGATGGATGGTTACACACTGCTGCTGGAAATGGCGGGGGGGAGCTGTGGGATGATGCCCTGGGAAGGCCAAAGGGATGCAGCCATGCTTTTACGACCCTTTGTGATTCCGTGGAATTCAGTCACTGATGTGCTGCTGCCTCTCCCCAGCCCCACTTCCCCAATGTCCTGCTCCAGCCGGGTGAGGAATACAACCACACCACATGGCTTGTGTTCAACACTGCCTGAGGAGAAGGGCTGCTGACTTCCACCAGCAAGAGAGGTAAGTGCCTCCAACTGCTTAGCCAGAAACCCTGCTAGGGGCCAAACAGAGCTTTCCAACTACCCTGGGTGATGCATCCCGTTTGGGAGCATTTTTCCTCTGTGGTTTTCACCCATGGTTCCTGCTGGCTTTAACTTCTGTCACCACCTCTGCTGCTATCTGGTCTGTTCAAAGCTCTCACACTCTGTCCAGCCTCACCCTGGGCACTGGGGTTTGTTTTGCAGTAAAAATGCACTGAAATCACCTTGTTTATGGACACGGCATGTTGCAGCCTCAACTACAGCAGGGGAATATCTGGTAATATTAATGCAGAGCATCTGGGAAGGCTGATGCAGTTGTGCTTGTTTATTACAAGATCTGCTATTTCCAGCAAAGTGCTCTGAACTGCTCTCGCTGCTGCTCTCTTTATACGGTGCACAGTGCTCATACAGAACAGCTTTGTGGAGGATGGGGTGCTGGGATTATCCCAGCTGGCTGCCCTGGATCCTCTGGTTTAACTCCTATTTCAGAGTCAGCAAGAGCTGCACAAAAGCATCTTCCATGCTATGTCTTGATTGCTGAAGTGGCCACACCATTTAGTCCTGAATATGCACCTGCAGGAGGAAAACCATCATCTTAATGTTGTGTTTCCACATGAAACATGTCATCTCAAAAACCCTGTAATAGGGCCTGTCTGATGAAAACCTCAATTTTCCTGAGGTTTCATAAAAAATTGGCACAGGCAAGCCAAGGGGGTGGCAGTACCATCACATTAGGGAGCTGATAGCCCTCTCCCCAGGGAAACAGGTAGACAGTTCTTGGGCCAGGCACCCTGTGCAAGGCACTGCAGCCTGACTCACACCTTCTCCTGCCTTGTGACTGCTGAAGGACGTGCATAAGCCCTGGCTCTTGCAGGCAGATTGCATCCAGGGCCTGCAGCACTTCAGCTTCCTTCCTTGGCTGCAGAACTGCAGGAATGCTCTTGACCCCAGTGGAAATGCCTGGCCATGGGGCTTGCAGAAGTGGCAGACCTGTCACAGTCAGTTCTGCCCCCTGACACCAAAAGAAGCACCCTGCCACTCTCCTGCCATACCTGGAGTCCACAGACATGCACAGGGAGTGGTCACACTATGCAGCTGCAGTTCATACTGTCTGAGGGCTGGTATCCCTTGGAGGGCAAACCCCAGTAGCCTGGAATGCCAGGCTGCAAATCAGGGGAACCCCATTTTGAGAGTGGGGTTTGCCCACCGCACCAGGAACCTTGAATGCACATCCCCTTGCTCCCCCACCCCTAGCCAGGCTGTGTGGGGTGTGCACACCCTGCCCAGAGCCACAGGCCCAGGGTCACAGCAGCAGCAGTCACACCACGCACCCGTCAGGGAATCTCTTCCAATTGCTCCCACTGTATGGAATTTGTGGTGAAATCCTACCAAACTCGAGTGAGAGCTGGAGCTGCACAGCCTCCACGGACGATGAGCTGAGAGAGACACCACAGCCACCCTGCTTTGGACACCACACCTGCTCGCTCTCTGCACAAGTGCTGGCTGTCCTTCATAGTGGCCGTCCCTGCCAGCACAGCCCTGTTCCCTTGCTCAGGTTCTTGCTGCTATGCCTGGGTTTAGAGGAACCCCAGCCCTCTACAAAACCCCCTGCGCTTCTCTGATCAGTCTTCCACAGTGTCTCTGGGTACTGAAAAACAGGTACCAGCATAGCTGTCATGTCAGTCTGCAGGTTTATTGTGGAGCAGGTTTGCCTTAAGAGTACAGAACAGGTGATCAAATTCCATAGCAGTGACGTACCTGTGCCTCTCACTGGGCACACCATAAACAGGGCAGGCAATGCACAACCAGTAAACATTCCAAACACGTATCACAGGCTTCGGGCATTTGGGATAAATCACTGCAGGGCACAATTTCGTGCCACCCACTGCCCTCCCCTTGTGGCAACAGTGGAATTTAATGGGTATTGCCAGAACACTGATCATCGTACTGGAACACCAACGCCCATGGGAGGATCCAGGCACAGGAAGCACCACAGCTGTGAGGAACAGGTATAAGGGCCAGACGATGCTGCAGCAGGACAGTACGCTCAGGATCTGGACTGTTGACTCATACACGGGAAAAGCTCCATGTTAACAGTAAACCTGGCCCTTGAAAACCATGGGTTACCCAAGGTATGACCGAAGTTCATCTTTTAACTTTTTTTCCATCTGAACTGCTCTGCTGCATTTTACACATTGAAGCACACTGTCATGATAGATGTCATTAGAAGCCCAAACAGGGCTTGCTTTCCACATTTCAGTGCTTATTTATTGCTGAAACTGGCCTTTATTCCTGCTAGATATCCCATCCCAGCAAAACAAAAGTTTGCTTTTCTCCCCTCTGCTTACCAGTGTTTGTTCAGTCTAACAGTTTCCACTCTTTTGCTGTGATCTGTGTCAACAAAGTGCCTTATCATACAATTGTTTCATACAGAATGAGGACAGAGTTTTACACACCTGTACACAAATAATTAGTCCTGCAAGTTGTACATTTGCTGTAAGAAATTAGCATAATTTAACAAGACCATCCCCAAGATAGGGAGGCTGCTTTAAAACCATACCAGTTTCTGTGAAGCAGGTTAGAACTCCTGAGGGCAGCTGGGAGAATCTTTAAAAGGGAGAGTTTGAGTGAGCTGGAGAAGGACTGATAACAGCTTTCTTTCGCCTCTCAAACACATTTTCATAAGGTCCTTCAGAAAGTAGGGCAAAAGACCTTATGTCTTCCCTCACAAAACCTGCCTTGAGATATTTTAAGACTTTTTTTTGTATTAATAGCCTAAGGAACTAAAAAGTGCAACAGAGGGAAGTAGCAGTTGTCAAGTTATTAATGATTTCTATAACCTTTAGAGGTTTCTGCAGATCTTGTTTGCTTAAAAGACATGTTTTGGAGAAAAGTTTATCCTTAAATTTTCAGGCATCTGGTATCACTAGTCAAACACCAGGGAATAAGCTTTGCAGAATAAACAGATCAGGGAGGAAAATGAATGCCCACTAAATACCACAAAGGAATGAAAAGGGCACATGCCAATTTTTATCCATCTGCAAACAGAGATGGATTTTAAATTCCGCTTCAAAGAAAGCCGGAACCAATCCTTTCACCAAAGACCATTCAACAGTAGATGTGAAAAGTGGCTCCCTTGAGAAGACACTGACCAGTGTTAAGCCATTCCCATTTTAGACATTTTTCATCCACGTTACATGGCACACGGCTAAAATTACCCAAATGTTAACAGAAGCAGCAGGGTTACTACAGAGAAGTTTTAGTTAAAAATACACATTTTATTTCAATGTGCCAATAAAAAAGTCCCACATTTTCATATCACAGGAAGTTATTTCATACAATAAAAAGAGACCTGTGCTAGTCTATTGGTGCGACTAACTCAGACGACTCAGATCATGCCAAATTTTAGTTGATATACTCTTCTATCTACATTCTTACATTTACAAAGACACCACAAAATCCCTTATAATAATGTAAGCAAAATAACTTTCTTCCTAAAAGATTAACTTCATAACTTTAATCCATTCTTTCAGGACTTGCACTTCTTTGCGGGCTTCCTGATGGTGAACGGCTGAAAGGAAAAGAATCCACAATTAACATTTCACAGCAGTCGTTTGGGATTCACAAATAACAGGAAAAAACAACAGGGGAATACCTATGGCACCATTTAAACACTCTTTTTTAGTAAAATAACCAATCACTAATAAGAAAAATTAATAGGTTGGAGATAATACTTTATTTTTATAATACAATTTAGATGTGATTACTGTAAGGCCATCTAATTACTAATAGTGACCTTCAGAGAGGTAGGATACCTTTTCACTGCTCTGATACAGCAGCTTGTCAAAACCCAGTGCAGTGATCACTCAGCATTTGTGAGCACTTATTCATGCCCTTCTGATTGTTTGACAATGAAGTTGTGGAAACAAACTATTAAAGAATTTAAATTAGGGGGAAAAGTGCTGCTGATTCTGTCACTGTACATACATGCAGATACATGGAGAGAAAACTATTTACTGATTTATTGGAATAGAGAAAAATAATCTGTGTAACAGCAGTAAAAGTCCACTCTACCTTCCCCAACCTCCACATAGCTTTTAATGAGACTGAAAGTTCATTTCCACATTTACTCTGTGCTTTAGGCTCATCAGTCTCTATGCAATAAAACGGGTAGTGAACTGGAAGGAAGAGTGGAGCAGACAAAGATGAGACTTAAGTCTGCTATGTAACCAGTACTCTGAGGAATTATTATCACATGTACGTATTACCATATATAAAGCCATAATCAAAACATTATTTCTGTCAAAGAGATCTCAGCAAAAATACCTTTCCAGTATTTTCCTACAAGCAGCAGTCAAACTCCTCAGCAGAGATCACTGCAGATACTAAAATGCCAGCTCTAGGGAGTCTATGTTATTAGTAGGGAGATCAACATACCTTCTCTTTGGAGATGGTGATCGGGACTTTGACCGACTGTCAAAACAGAATATCATCAATGCAGCTTAAAGGTCAAGTACTTTTATAACCAAAACTTTTATATTAAAAAAAACTGCAATGGAATTATTGTGGGACTCTAGCCAGAAGGTCTTTCCAACAGCAAAGTTTTCAAATTAACTCTGACAGAGACTCTTGATTCATTTAGCATGGAGATTAATTTTCAACAATTGTCTTCAGCAGACAGAACAGAAAAACAAGGGGTAGTACTGAGGAGAGGCTTTGAGAAGAGCAACATCACCACAGATTGCTGCTGTTTTATCAATACCATTAACAAAGGTCAAGCCCATTTTCTGATGGATAAAAAAATTTAACAGAACTGAGCACAAGGGCACAAAGAATGAGTACTATATTGGAAATTACAAAGAATTAAACAAAGGGACAGGTAAGGACATATTCCAAAGAATTGCAGAGGAAATTTTATAATCTCTGTCATATCACAAACGTATTAGCTGGGGACCCGAGTTTAGGAGATTTTTTTTTCTAAAGGACCAGGCTCTGTTAATCCTGCAAACCTTACACTGAATTTGAGGCACTACGGCAGGCTTTATCTGTGCATGCTTACCTCTTAGCTGGTGAGCCAGATTTTGATCTGCCATGAGACCTAGACCTACAGCAAGGAGAAAAAACACAGCTCAGCAAGGAAGCTGACAGCATGCATGTTCCCATGTTTGAGACAGCAGGAGTCACACTCAGTGTTTGAGAACTGTCATGTTGAACACGCAGAATTCTGCAGGTTTCCAGGGCTTTGCCTGCTATGTTGCAGAAGCATTTTACATGGATGCTACACATGATGCTCTGCACTTAGGTCCCTGGCTAATGACAGCATTTGCTGTTGCAGGTGGCAGGAATACATAACAATCCGAATCCTGACCAGTGGGTTGACAGAGCTAATTAAAAGGCATGCTCTAAACTTGCAAGCTTTATTAGGCTTGAGTGACATCTACTACTACAGTTGAAGCTGGCTGCTGACAGCACGTTCCTACAAGTATCTTCTCCTCCATGAAGTTCATCTTATATATGCATTTGCTTATTTTTTTAAATGTCTGAACTTAATCCTTGTGTAAAAACTGTCCCAAATGTCAGTCTTTGAGATAAGACTGCTGCACTATAAGAACAGTAATACTGCCTGAAAACCTAACTGAAATTTTTAGATCCCCAAAGGAAGTGTTCTACTTCCACATCAGCTTCCACATGTATGTTGTGATGCTGTCAAACCAGCAAACATCATGTAGTACTTATTCAGCCTGTCTTCCTCATGAATCCAGAGTCTGTCTCTGGGTGTGATGCACTCCTTGGACTCTGCTGTAAAGAAACATCTTTCAATTGTCTCATGTGAAGTTTTAGCAATGACCTCATTAGAGTTAAGCACAATTATTTTGCCACTTCTTTATACCTGCACATCTGTAACTTCCTCTGGTTCAGTCATCTAATTTCTACTTACAATGAAAGGTGTCACATAATAGTCTAGAAATGTCACTAAAGGTATCCTTTACCCTGCAGAAAAGCACCCTGGTACTAAAAAAAGAGAGAACAATGGTGGTAAAATCAAGATGTTGTTCTCTTTGAGAGTCTGCTGCCTGGAGCTGTTTTCTGCTCATCACTGCAGTGAACAATGATGAGCCATGATTAAGTCATGTTGAAACAACTGGTATTAAGATTCAACGGGTAGAGAAGTGTACCTGATCTACGGCCTTGGGGAACTTCCTTCTCTCTTTACTAGCTTGTGGACTACTAGTGTGAGTTTCTGCTCTTAATTAAGCCATCTTCATACCTCCTTTCCCACAGAACTCGCATCATTGCTTGCTGTTCCATTCTCAGAAAATGCCATCTCCAGCATTACCTTTTCCACTTGCTCCCTTCAGCTAAAAGCTTCCCTTTATTTTGCTGTGTTGCTTCATGGTTGAGAGTTATGTTACTTGTTTCAAAGAGCAGCCACCAAATCAGGACAGGAGGCACAGGGATGGGCTGGGGCATAAGCAGCACCATCTCCAGAGCAGAACTTCAATTTACTGTTGTTCTCCTGACAGTCTGTTGAACACAGTCTGTCAACCACGCTGCCTGGACAAGGCCCCAGGAAGCACCAGCTGCGTTTGCTTACTATGAACTAGAATTTACAAGAACACATGACATCCTGTGTTCCTTTAAAATTTGATCATTACTCTTACGAGACCTTAACTGGTACAAAGTAATTCTGACAGGTGTTTATCTCAAATTAAAATCAGCTCCTGCAGACACTTTGATATTTAATAGAGCTGGAATTACAGCTGTAGCACTCAGAGCACTAGTAAGCCCTTCAGGACTTGTCTGGCTGCTGACATTAGTGCACTAACACACTACCAAAAGGACATCCTAGTTTCTCGGGAAAATAATGGGAAGAATCCACAATCTTGTGTGTGCTACACAAACGAATTCTAACTTTTTTTGCTGTTAGCTGTTAATGCAACCCGATGAAACTAGTACTTGTCATGACTACTTGTTGTGACTATGGGAACCTGGATGTCAGTGGCATGCAAAACAGTAATAAAAAGAACAATGTTCTGCACTGCTTTTTAAAACTACAAACCTCTAAGTTAGTGGAGAGAAAACACAGCTTTTTCTGAACATGTTCACAGTTGTTAGAGCCTAGAGACTTTTAAGCAACTTTTTCCAAATATGTGCAGTCTCAGAAGAGATCTTACCTGCTTCGCGGCCATGTAACAGACCTGGATCTAGATCTGGATCTTGATCTAGACCTGAAATAAAAAATAAATGAAGTAAACTCAACCAAAAGTAGTGACAACTACAGCACTACATAAATTAACGTCTGCATGTTGAACTTAAAACCTACATGATCATTAGACATTTTAGACTTAGAAATTCATCACAGGAGATGCTGCTGTGTAAGGTCTCAAAACTCAACAAATTACCAAACCTGTAAATTTAACTAGGGTTATCAGAAACTTTTTAAAGCATACTGACTTCTAGAGTTCAACACCCTTTGAAGTCTGCTATCCAGTACCTTTGGGAATCTCCTAATTAAAATAAAAACTCCAACAAAAATAAAGCACACACAACCTTTTAAAAATTGCTACTAATTACCTTGATCTCTTCAAGGAACCCGATCGGGACCGGCGGGGAGACACGGACCTAGACCTACGAGGAGAAACGGACCGGGACCTACGATAGGAAACTGACCTGGACCTGCAAAGAAATCAATTGAAATGTTTTACAACTGCAGCTTTTTCAAAGCACATGAAGGAAACAGGAATAAAATTCAAACTGAAGCACACCTCCTACCACGGCTCCGACTGCGTGACCGGGAATACCTCCTTCCTCGGGACCTGGAGCGGGATCTAGACCGGGAC
>JAWWEW010000112.1:13471388-13585839 GCA_035583185.1 Anabacerthia variegaticeps | reverse complement strand
TTTTAACATTTTTCTAGGTAGTAAAAATGCTCAAGACGAGTAGGCCCAGAGAGTTTTTCCAACTGACAGATGCTAGTGGTGTGTTTTTGTTGTTTTGTTTTGTTTCATTTGTTTTTTGGTTTTGTTTTTTTTATTGCTCTCTTTTTAGTTGTCTGAAATAAGTTTTGACTTCAGCAGGGCCTCACGTGCACTGGTTGCTGCAGCTGTTTGCTGATACCTGTTTTCTCTCACCTAAACCCAGGTCCCGGTCTAGATCCCGCTCCAGGTCCCGAGGAAGGAGGTATTCCCGGTCACGCAGTCGGAGCCGTGGTAGGAGGTAGGGTTCTAGCTGTTGTGTTACCTTTCTCTTACTCCTCCCTCTGCCCTCTCGTTCCCCTCCTCTTTTTATAATACTCGTGAAAAGGATCTTGCAGTGATTTGGTTGGTGTTTCCCTTTGTTTTGTAGATCAAGGTCAGCTTCCTACCGCAGGTCCAGGTCAATCTCTCCTCGCAGATACAGATCGTTTTCACCTCGCAGATCCCGGTCTGGGTCTCTAAGAAGGTCAAGGTATGGATTTTCTCTTAAAGCCACAACACTGTCGAAGGGAGTGTAACTTGGAGCATCATTTAATTATAATCTAAACACCGTTTTGCAGTCCATGTGTTTGTAGGAACCTTTATGCTGTGAGATGCCTCAGAACTAGTCTGAATTTTGAATCTGTCTAACCTTCGTGTTAAAAATCTAGGTATATAATTTTGGAACTGCTGTTTCTAAGGTGGTTTTTTTTTTTCCCCCTGTTAATACTGTTCCAAAGTTACAGCCTTGATCTGTGGTTAAGGTTTCCTAATTCAGCTTCAAGGGTACAGGGTGTAATTGGTTAATCAACTAGGACAGTAGGATTTTTGTTTTTTTATAATGATGGCAGTACTAACCAAATGTACTACAGCTTTGTAATAATTAAAGTTACTTCTGTAAAACCTGCAGTCCAACAAAATTCTCAGTGTTTTGTGACTTTTACAGTAACTGATCTCTATCTCATCTGGATTAGTCATGCAGTGTTAGAGCTTCCACTACTGTTTTTTTTTCTAGGTCTCGGTCCAGGTCACGCTCAAGGTCCCGGTCTGTTGTGTGGCCTCGAAGCAGGTGAGATACTTGTTCTAGTTCAAACCAATAATAGTTCTGGTATGTTTGATTGTGGTTGTCTTGTTGCTTTTTTTATGCCTTTCTGGGAGAATTTGGTTGGCAGGAGTTAGAGGGCTGTGCAGCATAGCAATATTTGCCCTTAGTAATTTATGCCTTTTCACAGACTGAAGTAGTGATCAGATTTCTTTTAATAAACATGAGTTTGTTTTGGTATGTGGCTACTATGTATAGTCTGTGTGTACATAGCCATAAAAAAGCATATGTATGATTTGAGGTCTGTGGAGAGAATTTTTGAAAAGTAGTTAATGCTTATATGTGTAGTAAAATGATGGTGGTGTATGCTGCTTTACTGTTCTGTAGCAACAGAAGTCGTGCTTGTGTTATGAAGTACCTGTTCTGGGTGGCTGAGAGCAACCCCATCCCCTTAGCTGTGATCCAGTGAAAGTTACTGGTTATAGTGGTAGGAACTGGGAAAGACAGTGGCTTGGCACAGTAACCTGGAGGGTTTCAAAGCGGTGGCTTGAAACATTTTGTTTCACTTATGCCAGCAGTGTCCATATAGTATTTGTGGACCAGGTAAAGGTGAATCTTTATTACCCTCTAAGTTCTGAGCAGAAATAGAATAGAAATTCGTTACTTTTCTTTTCCTGTCTGTTGAACTGGGCTTTCTGATGTTGAGCAATAGCACATGCCTGAGTTCTGACACTCGTGGAAGATAAGTATTTTCTAAATGGCAGCAGATACTTGAGTTGATAAAGTAACGTGATAAATGTGGGAGGAAAGTCACCTTTTGAGTAGAGTTTTAATTTGCAAGATGAAGTGGGGATAGTTGGCACATTAGTAGCCAGATATTGAAGAAAAAACTGAAATGCTGTATTCATTGGGATAACTGATGAAAATCTGTATTACAATTGAAGAAAGTGGGCGTTGGGAATTTGACCTGAAGAATGCATCAGCTCTTCAGCACACATTTATTTGTGGCTGATTCCAGGCTCTTACTGTGCTGGTATAATATTTTTTAAGATGATACTTGAAGTTATTATTCCCTTTATAGAAGGGATACTTGCAGGTAGGAAGAAAGTCTGTGAGTCTGGTCTTCTGTTTTGTGAAAGTGGTAGCTGAAGCTTTGCTGGGGAGCTTCATGTGCTTGCACTCCTGTCTTCTGATAAGTGGGGTCTCTGCAATAGGAGCTAAAGGACTCTCCTGAAATGTCACAAGGAAAGCCTGCAGCACCAGAGCCTTCCTCCTCTCTGATTTCATGATGCTACGTAGTATGAAGTTGCTGTTGCTGTAGCTAACTTGCATTGTATATGCATGCCAGTGGCTGCTTTGCTGAGCTTTATTTTTCTCCTGTTGTAGGTCTGAGTCTCATGGTAGATCTAAATCTGGCTTACCTGCTAAAAGGTGAGCGTTTAAATACAAGTAGCACTCAGTTGGTTTTTGTTTTGGTTGGTGTTTTTTTGTTTTGTGGTTTGGGTTTTTTTTCCCCTCATGATTCAAAATCTGTTTGGACCAGTATTCTAGTTGCATGTGGATGAGGGTTTTGTGTCATTTTGGGTTTTTTTTTGTTGTTCTTTTAATAGCTGATTTCAAAAACATTTTTCATACATTATTTTCATGTATTTTTTTTATCATTGATTTCTGTGGAACAGTAGGCAATTCTTCCAGAAGGATTGTGCATACAGGTTTTTGTTTCACTCACCGTTGTGACAAAGAATTTTTGACAGGATTTGGGAGATATCTTTTCCTACGTTTGTTTTCAGCTGTCTGTAGTTCTCCCTCTTTGTAGCTCTCCTGGATTCACTGCTCCTGCTTTGCAGGGTTACCGTGATGACTTCACAGCTGCCTTCAAGCTGTGTGTTGCTCTTTCTCCAAGGGCTCCAGCTGTCAGCATTTTCCCTTCTCACCTGCAGCTTCTTGCTTAAAGTAACTGGGTACATTTGCTATCAGCAGTGTTAATGGTGATGTCTTCTAGTGCATTTAAACAACATCAAACTGTTCTGGTTCTAGATGGTGAGAAGTGGTTACTGAGAGTATCCAACAGTCCCACATTGACTGTTTTGTTTTTGGTTTTTTTTGACAGTCGCTCAAAGTCCAGATCTCCATCTCCAAAGAGAAGGTAAGAATACCCTAAAAACTGGAGTGTGCCTTATGGTTAAATAGCACTAATGTTGGAGTGGTTCCTATGGAAGTTCACTCGGGCAGGGATAAAAGCTTAGTTTTTTACTTGTCTAAATGTGTGAACTACGAAAAGCTGAATTGTTACGGGCACTTCCTGCTGCTGCTATCAGAATGTCATGATACCAATTCTAGGGGAACCTACTTTAATGAAGTGTTAAAGGACAACAGAAAGCCTGGGTCAGTGAGAACTGAGTATCCCTAAATTCCTGAGCACTTCAGAGTTGGGGGAAGAAGTGAGTAATGTGAGGTGTGGAGCAAACCATGAATATGTTGAGGGATTAAATTCCTGCTGGTGACTCCTGCTGGCTCAGTTGCACAGCTGCCAAATTGTGCTGTGCACCATCAAGTAAGAAGTTTTCTTATGTAACCAGAAAAGTATGCACGGAATTGAGATTTCTTAGTAGGCTTCATGTCTCACTTAGAGCTGATTGGTCAAGCTTACAGCAGTTTTTATTTATAAAAATGAAAAATATAACATTTTCTCTTATTATTTTTGAACTTTAAATGAAAATGGGGTTGGGATTCTTGAGCAGAGGAAGCCTCAGGTAGTAGCATGTACAGTTTCTGTGGGTTTTGCTATAGGAGTTGTTCTTTTGTTTCTCTTTCAGTCACTCACCATCAGGAAGCCCTTGAAGGAATCAAAGTCCTGAAAGAATGGATTCAAATTTAAGAAGTTTAAGAAAAAGTTTATTTTGTTTACATTATAAGGGATTTTGATGTAAGGGCTTAGTCCTAGAAGGCTGTTTCTATTGACTAGCAAGTGGCATGACAACTGTACCTTTTAAAAGTCTTACTAGCAGACTAATACAAAACTGTTTTGTTATGTTAATGTTCTGTGATCTGGAAATGTTGGGCTTTTTTTTTTTTTATTGGTGCATTGAAATAAACTGTGCATTTCTAACTAAGAAATAGTGTGATAACCCTAGTGTTCCTGTTAATATTTGGGTAGAGGAAGCAAGTCCTGTGCCCCTGTGGTGAAAAGCAGAAGGCAGGAGGTGACAGTCCCTTGTGGTTGGGGTCTAGTGCAGTGGCTGTGCTACAGGTGTGTGCCTTCATTCCTGCCAAGCACCAGTGACAGGGAAAAGTTAGCAGTGCCAGCTGTCATTCCTGCTGTTTGGTCTGGAATGTTACAGTGACCTGTACCTTGTGTTATTCCTTGCATGTCCTCAGACCTCAGTGAAGCAGAAAACCTGTCTGGGGGTGTTTGTGTGCTCAATGATTTCACTTAGAAAAATGTCTGAAGGACATTAACAGATTGCAGAAAAACCCAAGGATGTGTGAATGCTGGTTGGTCTGTCCTGATGATTACAGGACGGGTGCTCTTACCTGAGGGTGTTTTTCTTACAGATGACAGGTCATAAGCAGAACCTGCAGGTTGTGTTTAAGTAGCATTATATTTGGGGAGTCAAGAACTTGTGCTACACCTGTCTGACCAGATCTGCTTGGTTACATTTTTGCCAGTGAAGTGCATCCAGGGGCCTTGCTCTTGTCCTGATAGGTGGTTGCTTTAGGAGACCAGGCTAGCTGCCTGTATATGGATGGTGCCCATCTTGCCAGGGATAGGTTACTGAAAGATTTCATATGATAAATAAGCACAAGATATTTTTCAATGTGATTTATTTTTCCAGATAATAATGGCTATTAGCAGAAGAGTAAGGAAATCTGGCTTAAAAGTCTTCCTTATGCTCTGTTCTGTGCCCTATTGATGTGCCTTATGAGCCTGGGAGGAGTAGTCAGTGTCTTGGGGAGCAGTGGGCTGGCAATGCTGTGCATGGGCACCCAGCTCCACAGCTTTGGATGAACCTTAATCATGGCTTTATAAGATGTCTAGGAATTACAAGAATGATAAAGGACCTCTATGTGTATATATATGTATGTATATGAGTTTGGAACACTTCCTGTCTGCCTTCCCCCTCCTCTCACCCGTGTTTGTACATTTCAGTGCACTGGGGCTCAGGGGAGGGCGGCTTCCCTGGCTGGTGATGTTACACAATGACTTTGCTATAACTGTAGTTCTTTATAAGCTGCAGCAGCATTAAATGAGGGTGACCCCAAAGCCATGTTTAAACACAGCTGGGGACACCATTTATTGGGGTCCCTGCCCCATTGCAGTGTGCAGCATCAATGGTGAAATTACCCCATGCAGGAGTGTTTTCAAAGGGGGTGGTAGTCTTTCTCTTCTCCCTCTCTGAACTGTTGTAGACTAAAGCTCCTCTAATAATTCCTTCTGTGCTTTGTTCCCTTCCCAGACATGCCCATTTTGCCACTGTGCTCCATGTTTGACAAGACCTCTGTTTACCAGTGTGGATGATGCTGATAATGAGCTGTACAGGCCCTGTCTGAGTGGTAGTTTCCCTCCAAAACACAGCACTTCCTGGTGGTTAAGAAGTTATTGGAATAGTTAGAGGATACCACCTTGAATGCATGTGGAAGTCAGGGCCCTCCCACTAGAGAGAAGGCTGGCAGGGGACAGCTGGAACAGCTGATTCCAGCTGACCAAAGGAATATTCCAGACCATATGGAATGTCCATACAGAGCTGGGGGAAGGAGGGTTGGAGTGACAGTGCTTGTTTTCCAAAGTCACTATTGGGCATGATTGCATTCTCTGCCTGAACACCTGCCTGCCCATGGGAAGTAGTGAATGAATTCCTTGTCTTGCTTTGTGTGTGTGTGCAGCTTTTGCTTTACCTATTCAGCTGTATCTCAGCCCATGAATGTTTTTACACCCCCTCTCCCCAGTCCCGGAGGTGGGATGGAGGGAGTGGCCCTGTCCTGCTTAGCCAGCTGGGGCTAAACCACAGCAGCAGTTCAGAGACAGTTCTGCTTGCACAAGTGTGTTGGTCTTGGCACCTTCGTTGTCTTCCTTGTGAGGGTGTGTTGGTGTGAAACTGCTTCTACAAACATTCAGGTGCATTTTTTAAATGTTCCCCAAACAATGTTCCTCCCTCAGCTCATCATTCCTCAGCATGAAGGTAACCGTGGGGCAGGGCTGGTGGTAGGGACAGCATTCACTCTGGTTTTACTGTTAGAGGTGACAGCCCAGTCCTGTCACTTTAAGGCACTTGGTATTATTTGCAGTTGCTGGTACATTGAGCAGCTTGGCTCCAGCAATGCCAAGGGGAAGAAATAATTATTACTACAGCCTTTTGCCCCATGCTGTAGCAATCCATTCCCCAGAGCATGAGTTTGGAAAAAAGTTTCCAAAAGTGGGACTTTGTTCCAGCTGTGCAGGGTGGCAGGAAACCTACCACATACCAGAGCAGGTTAACAATTTGCAATGCCATCCACCCAAAATTCATTTCTAATGCACTACAGCAGTCCCTTCTCAGCTGTTTTACCTCTTCAGTGCAGGAGGGGCTGGAACTGCTCTCCTGCAGTTTTACCCTGTGACCAGAACAGCCTGCACTGATCCACTAGAGTCTCCTCACATAAGGACACTGTCTGAATTTCAGAACCTCTTGATGTGAATCAAAAGGTGCTCACTTCGCTTTGGGTTGAACCATAAGCAAATGAACCCTGGTCAGCCAAAACCGACTGCCTTGGGTAAAGTCTTGTTCAGAATTGGGAGTAGCTTACTCTATCACATGCTGCCTCCAGACATAACTATTCCAAGAAACAGCTGGGTAGCAGCCAGGATACAGTCCCATGAAAACTTCCTTGGAGTTTCTATTCCTCCAGGGAGATTCCCCGGAGTGTACTGTAAGCCATTTTCTTCCAACAAGCAAGCAAACAAGGAAAAAAAAACAACCCGAAAAACTGTCAGCGGTGCATTTGCCAACTTGTTCTTCCAGAGATCAATGCCAGGTTTTGGACCAATAAATATATGAAGACACTGATTTTACTTGGTCTGTAACAGGCAGTAACAAATGATGAGTCTTCAGAAAAAGCTGTTCCGACATCACTGTGTAGTCACAAGCTTTACAATCATCCCGATGATCCGAGATCCACGGGGGCACATGCACAAATCCATGCTGGGATTCTTGATTTTATCCTGCAGCAGCTGGTCTAGTTCACAGCGCAGCTCCTTCACCAGCTCACCCACCTAACCCAGTAAAACACAGAGGGAAGTGTAAGGCTCAGGACATGCATCTCCTGCCTTCCAAACCCCAGCACAGCTCCACAGCACTCCCAGGGTTATCCCTTCTTTTCCTCACCTGGTGAGAGGCAGCCACAAACCGTATCCATCCGTCATCGAGGGAGATGACAAACTCTCCCTTGTGCAGCTGCATGTGCACCTGCCCGCCCCCGAGCAGCACCAGCGGGTACACGGACACCATGCTGCAGTCCCGGATGAACACACGGCTCGTCTTGATCTTCTCGTGGTACACCAGGTAGGGGCTCTCAAAGTGCCGGGTCTGGAACACACACACACACACACACCCCCAGCCTCCTTAGAGCAACGCATCTCTTCCTGCCTGCTCAGGGCCTGCCTCTCCCACAGCTGCAAAGAGCAGCAAATGTGCCTAAAATGCACCTGCATCACAGACTCTCTCTGACCCCTGAGAGCTGCCAATAACTTTGCCAGTTATCCCTTGCCCCTTCCAGCCCTGCAGAGAGCACAGGAGAAACCAGCTAATTCACCAGTGCTGCTGCCTCACGGCCCCAGGTTCTCCATTTCATGCTAAGGATGTTTTCATATGTGCATCTGTTACGCTCTTTCAGAGCAAAAGTGACAAACAGTTCAAAGCCTTTATAACCCAAATACATAGTTAATGACTGAAAAAACACTTTTAAAACAAGTAATTTATATCCTGGAGAACCAATGAGTTGTCTTATGAACATAAGTCTGTCTCCATGTTTGATAAGTATTATCACGAGCCATAGCAAAGAGAGAAGAGCTTTTATCTAAGTATTAGCAATTAGGCTGGAAAGGAAATTAACCTCAGAATTTGAGTACTCAAAGAAACAAACCAGAGTATGTCCCTGAATTATTTACCAATAAATAATCAGTACTGAAGGGAAGCCACAGGAGCGTTTGCAACTGAAACTTTTTTGCATGCAGCTTCGCCAGGTGCAGCTTAAGAAACCATGAACAGGGGCGTTACTGCATCCCTAGTTCCACTCCAGAGGCAGAGTTTAACTGTGTGCCCAAGAAGACACTCTTAACTCAGGAATGCACCATTATTTGCAGTCCTAACACAGGACTGTTCAATCATTAAGATCTTTTATTTTAAACATCAACAGGGACCCTCACTGTAATCTTAAATACTCAAGCAAAGGTGATTTCTTTTATAAAAAAAGAGCATGCTTTGCCAAAAAAAAAAATCCTGACCTGGTAATTCACAGATGAAGGATGAATGTGGACATAACCATCATTTTTGGTAACAAACTTCAGCTCTTCTGCTTTTGGTTGTATTTTGACTGCTCCTGCGCTGGTCTTTTGGTATTTACCTTCTGGCTTTTTCACCTGTATGGTAAGAAAAAAAGTTATAAAAATCTGCTGCACCAGAAAACCTTTTACCCTTATGTTCTAAATTTTTCCAAAACAGAAATTCTGTAGTAGTACCATGTCAAATCACAACACTCCATGTGCTGTCTAACCCTGACTGTTCGTTTGTGACCTCAGCCTTCTAAAAAGCTGTAATTTAAAGGAGCTCCTTAACATTTGTTGCTGGCTTCTGTGTGACACCACAATCAGCCTGTAGGAACAGCAAGGGTCTCAAGCAATGCAAACTGGGGCTCTGCTGCCTGTCTCTACAAGTAGCAAGCTTTGGCAATCTAAACCAGGCTCGTCAAGGCTGCCACAATGAGCCAGACTGAGAGCAGGCCATGTGGAGAGCAGAAGGAAAAATGAAAAGCATTCTTTTACCTGGACAACGTTGGGATACAGAGCAGCACACAACATAGCTGAGATCAGCTTGATGTTCTCTGCATTCGAATTTGCCTGTGAAATCAATGCATGCATTAAGTATGTTACAGGTAAGTGTATAAAGGTAAAGCCCTGCTCTGGGAATGACTGAATTCCTGAAAGTGGTTCACTTTTATAGCTGCATTGCTGTGCTTTATAGAGGAGGACAAGTCACTGCTCCTGAGGTCTCAGGCTACACCTGGGCTGTGCTCCCCCCACTATGAATGCAGCAAAGTGGCCACTGCTATCCTGACGCAGTTAATGCTGAGCCAAATTCTTCCCTGACATCTGGCTACAAAGCAGCTTGCACTCAGGAGAAAGCAAGCACAACTTGTCCCAATGCACAGTTTGATTCTGCAACTACCAAACCCACATCACTCTGATCACCAGGCAGCCCCAGGAGATCCCTGGCCCCAGACACCCATTTCTGAAGACTGTCCACATGAAAAGCTGCGGCATCCTCTTGGAGCACTGAAACACTGTGAATTACCTCTTCTCCTGTGGCATCCAACACGCCGTCGCCTCCCTGGGACCACTTCTTCTCAATGTCCCTGGCTCTTAATCCCTCCTTCACAAACCCAATGTCAGAAAGCAGCTCTGCAAACTGTCGCTTCAGACTGGCGATTTCCTACAAACAGACAAAGGGCTGATGTGGGATGGCTGCCACACTGAGTGGGGAGAGTCTGCCCCAGCCACTTATTTCTGTCACCAGGACTCTGCCACTGCCTCAACCAGTCTCTGTGCAAGGCCACAAACACTGACTTACCTGAAGAACTCTTCCTGACAAGAAGTTCTCCCTGCAGTAGTTGTAGCTTGCTTCAGAGCCCTCTCTGATACTTAAACGCCATCCCTAATTCAGAGGATGAGAAACCTTTAATAAAATATTTCTGCTTCAATTCCAAACACAGCACAAAACCCTGAGAGGGGCTACTGAACTTTAACTCACCTTATAGGCCTGGAGAAGAGCCAGGTAGTCGCTGTTTCCTACTGCAAACTCCAGCTTCTTTTTGTTTGCTTCTTCCCTTTTATCCCATGGTGACACCTAGACAGGTAGTGACAGATTAGGTATTTTCTTCCCCTCACCACTTAGACAAGCCACTCCAGAGCTGCATGGCACATTATCTTAGGAATTTTTACAGCAGCTCACGGATCAGAATGCAAATTTTCTCCATGGATAACAAAATATGAAGCATTCAAAAAGCCAAGGTGATTGTGAGCACTGAGATCCAAACTGAACTCTGCATTCACAGCTCAGACACGTCACCTCCATCATTATCTCTGCTTTGTAACTTATATTACCACTAATTTTCAATTTTTACATCAAATTTAGACAAAAGGCCCACACTTCTTAGTTAAAAATTTAAACTAATATTCACTCTGTTTCTGCTGTACCCTCATAAATACCATTCTTCTTGTTGCCACATGGTTTTGAACTTCTGCTTATAACTGGACTGTTTCAACAAGCACTGTACTAACATACAATGTATGCTAAAAAGAAGAATTTAAATACTCAGGTGTAGAATGCTGCAAGCTACAACAGCGTTTTGCTGCTGCACAGAAACACAGCACTTTGGTTAAGAATACTTACAAAAGGGGACTTAAAGGCCAGGCTGGCTGCGATTGTTAGTGCGGGATCCAGGCAGCGGAAGATGGTGCCAAAGAGCATCAGCTTCCCAATCCTGACATCAACAGGCAGAGAAGCCAAGTGATATCCCAGAGGGGTGAGCTTTTCATCTGGAGTTAACGCTCCCAAGTCCTGTAGTCGCACCTTTGATGCTTGCAAAGACTCGGTTCTAGGGGGCTCGATGAGTCGTGATAAGACAGAGTGAAGACTCTGTGCAGAAAACATCTCTAGAATCTTAATTCTTAAGGAGAGGGAGGAGGGGGGAATTAAAAAGAAAAAACAAGGAAAGAAAAAAAAGCAGCTTAGTTCCATACACAGGATAAAAAAGCAAGCTTTTGCAAAAACAAAACAAAAAACCCCAAAAGAAAAGAGGCTTCGAAGAACTTGCCCCCTAGAAGAGGGCTGTAATGCATATCTGAAGTCAGGGAGCAGTGTGGAATATTGAGTCTGTAAGAACTGATCTCTATTTAGCATAAAATTTTTACTGCAAAAATATACTTTGTGCTGTTTTTTTCCTTTTAGTACAAAGGAGTGCACAGTGTGCAGCAGGGATAGAGAGGCCTCTTCATTTAATATCTGCATGATGGTGGTGCTTGATGCAGCTTGTGGCTTTACTGCACTGTGCTGCACAGAAACACTGCAGGAGTTCACAGCAGGAAGGCACAAAATCTGTGGTAGGTCTGGGGTACAGGAATGCAACTGTCTTCTCTGCTGATGAGAGATCTGAGAGACATTATTTTTTCCTGGGATCAGGTGAGACAGGGGACGTGAGGAACAGGGAAAATGGGTAGAGGGTGCAATTAGAGTGGGGCTCTGGATGCAGAGACAGTGTGATAGTGGGATCAAAGCAACCACTCAGAGCCTTAGAGCTCCAGAGCAGGTTTCTTGGTTTCATGATGTGAGAAAACACTGAGGGGTCAAAACATATTGATTCCAGGTGCTCCCTGCAGTAAAGGAGGACATTCTGCACACTGGCTTTTGCAAGAAAAACAGGGACAACAACTCACCTTAGACAAAGCTGCTCCAAGGGCACTCTTTGTATTTCTGGTAACTGTTGTTTTACAAGCTGATGGTTATAGTGGTGGCTACTGAAAAGATGAAAGCAGACACCTGAGGCTACACGGCCTGCTCGCCCTTTCCTTTGCAGAGCATTGGCCTTGGACACAAATGTGTCTTCCAGACTTTCCATTCCCTTGCCTGGGTCGTATCTGCAGGAGAGCAAGAAACAGGTTATATCCATAAAACGGTTTGGGTTGGAAGGGACCTTAAAGACCATCCAATTCCAACCCCATCTCCCATGTGGAAGGACACTTTCCATTAGACCAGGTTGCTCAGAGCCCTGTCCAACCTGGCCTTGGACACTTCGAGGGACAGGGTGCCCATAACTTCTCTGGGAAACTTGTTCCAGTGCCTCAATACAGGAAAGAATTTCTTCTTAATATCCAATCTAAACCTGACCCCCTTCGGTCTGAAGTCATTACCTCTTGTCCTTTCACAATCTGCCCTTGTAAAAGGTGAGTATTCATGAGTGAACAACAGGCTGGAGGTTAAGCAGGCATATGCTGCCAGTTTCTGTATGGATACAACTCCCTCCCATGCACCTGGATCTGAGTTTAGACTGGCTTCTTCCGCCCTGTAGCAGCCTTCTGCAGACCAAGTTTCCTTCAAGTTTTCCTCAGCTCTTTGGAAAACTGAAGCATGCAGCTCAAGACAGAACAGTCTTCCAGCTCACAAAACCCAGAAGAATGAATCCAGTACCTTTTCTCTTTCATTTTTCCAGAATCAATCACATAGACCACGTCATCAATGGTGACAGATGTCTCTGCAATGTTTGTAGAGATGATGATTTTGGTAACTCCTGCAGGAGGCCTGAGGAACACAGACTGCTGTTCTTCACTGGACAGCGAAGAATGAAGTGGATAAACAACACACCTGGAAGGACAATATAACAGCATGCTCAGTGCCTTTGCCTCCAGCCTTTTCCCTCTTGGGAACAATCTACCTGCACACACTCTTGCCTCACTATTGCTAGACACTGCCCACAGTCACTCAAAGCAATACAAAACCACGAACCTCTCTGCCATAGCACCTTTAAGAAACAGAATCATAGAATCATTAAGGTTGGAAAAGGTCCTTAAGATCAACAAGGATCATCATTAACCCAACACTGCCAAGTCCACCACTAAACCATGTCCCTCAGTGGCACATCTACATGGCTTTTAAATATATCTAAGGATGGGGACTCCCTGAGCCAGCCTGTTCCAATGCCTGACCACCTTTTCCATAAACAAATGTTCCAAACTAAACCGTCCCTGGCACAATTTCAAGCTGTTTCCTCCAGGACCTTAATGTCTTTTTTGCAGTGAGGGGCCCAAAACTGAACCCAGAATTCGAGGTGCAATCTCACCAGTGCTGGTCACTGCCCTGGCCCTGCTACTGATGACACATGTTCTAAAGCAATGTGGAGTTTATTCTGAGAACTGTCACTTCTGTAGAGTTGAGCGAATATTCTGCCTCTTTTGAAGAGTCAAAAATCTGCCATTTATAATGCCAGACTGGAGGAAGTCACTCCAGCTAACCTTGCCATGGACAACTGTGTGAAAACTGTTTAGTCAAGGATAAACAATTACTTCTCCAGGTAACAATCTGAGGTCAAATCCAACCACAACAGAATGTATCTCAGCAAACATTCTGAAAGAGAACAAGGGCTGAGATGAAGGTACAACAGCCCACTGGATCATGCAGAGCACAAAATGGTCCTAGGGTCTCTCAGAACTTCAACAACTACCATTCCCGAGCTATGGGGAAAAAACATAAGGAGCAAGCCAATAAGATAGTAGAAAAGGAACTACCCTGACTGGAGTCAACTCACACACATTTAATGACCTCTATTTATCCCTGGATAAAGGCAGGTTCTGTGCAGGAAACGACTCTTTATTTATGGGTAAAGACTGATAGTTTTGGAGTTTTTCTGTCTTACCTCTTGCTGTGCCTGTTATTAAAAAGAGCATTAGATTGAAGCTGCTCATAAAGCATCTTGATTTCTGCTAGACCAGGCAAAAATATCAACACAGCACCTATATATGTAGATAAAAAAAAAAAAATCAATAAGCAGAAGGACAGCATGATATTTTATTTATGTGCAGAAGGCCTAAGTCAAAAGTTTTGCAATTATTGTACAAAAAGAGCACACAGGCTGTAACAGGCCCTCCCCAAAGACCTTCCAAAGCAGACAATCCTCTTACCTTCCCCATCCTATGTATATCAGGACCTTTGTTACTCAACTAGAATTTTATTCTTTTTCAAAACTAGTCAGTAGCTAGAGAAACTCTGCATGCAAATCTTTAGCTTTGGGCTGTCTGTAAGTGCACAGCTTCCAAGAATCTCCTTTTATTTATCTCCCCAGGTCAATTAATTACCTGGGGGGTATGAATGTCTGCCGGCAACTATCCATTCCAGCAAGGCTTCAATTAATTCCAGATTAACTTTGTCCAAGTCCATGAGAGACATTGTTTTCAACACTGCCTTGTTAACCCCTGGGGAGAAAGAAATAAACCACAGAGTAAGTCCATCTCTTCTAGAAAACATCCACGGAGGCACTGAACCAGCGTGGCTGCACAACCAGCCACAGCTTAGTTTAAACAGCACCTGGCTTAGACCAGACAGTTCATAGTGACTCAATGTGTCATGTTGTCCTTTACAAGCTTTCCTCTGTTTCTGCTCTTCATTTCCTTCCTCAAGCCTTACTGGGGCTCAGACCTATCCTAGGCACAGCCTAGACCAGGATTCATCTACTAGTAGAACAACATACATGTGCCAGTGGTAAGAGGAGCCAAAGAACTTATATCCACTTACAGGTACCTCCAGGATTTTGATCACAAAGCTCAGGGAAAGACCTGCCTCTCTGATTAAGTCATGCACAGTGTCACTGAATTTCTCAAAGAAGGCTTGCCATGCTGAAGTGACAGAAGTGGGCAGATGCAGCCTTAAGTAAAGCTGCTTCAGCAAGAACAGATGCAGAGGAGAAAGTGGAATTAACAAGGCATCTGTAGCTGAAAATTGTCCATTTTCAGGCGCTAATAACTGGTTTCAGCCAAGACGTTTGCTCTAGTTTAAGAGAATGATGGCTTCTCTTTTGTTTTTTTTTTAAACTGGCAGGAAGTTTCTCATCTAGAATTTCACAAGTACAAAACTCTGAATTATATATAAGTGTTCAAGCTACAGTCCTGTATGCTCACATACCATGTTGTCTGGCAAATGCTGTTGTGCCAATTTATTAAATATAAGAAGGAGCTCACCTTTATATCGTGTAAGGAGCTGCTTCAGAGTTAATTTTTGGTCTGGGTCTGAATCTCTGACAACAGTGTCTGTGCCTTCCAGAAGGCCAGCACGTCTCAGGTCCTCCTCTACTTCTTCAAATGCAGTTCTTTTGTGTCTTCCATTCTGTTTGCTTTCTTGCTTCACCTTCCGTCTGTAGGGACTGCTGTCCTCTAAAACATACCTGAACAGCAGAAGAACATTTGGTAGTCTGGAGTGAAGCCTGGCAGTCTCCTTCTAATAATTAACTACAGAGATAGGGTATCAAAGATATTTATTTAAAAGTCTGAGAGGAACTTTGTATAAGCAGGCTGCAAAACTGTAGAGAATATGAAGGTCAAGGTGTTCTTCTACACAGGGATATTTGTCTATTAAAAGTTGTGATGTGAAAGACTAGGACTGCAAACTTGATCATGACAGCTAAGCAGGCTTAGTGTTGTCCAGAACAACAAACTGCAAGTAATTAAAAATAGTTGATCAATTTATTATCTGGAATATCTGGAGAGTCACAGCAGCTCAGTAACCATAAATGGTAACAGAAATCCACTACCTGAGTTGCAAGGTAGGGCTTATGAGAGGGAATTGTTTGGTATCCTACATTTTTCACCTCTAGTGCTTAAATATACATTCGAGTTTCTTTTGCCTGTCAATATCTCATCACCTCTGAAACAAGTAAAGCACAAGCACCAACAAAGTATTCATAGCAAAGCTCATCTTTTTTTGAATACTATTGTGGTTTCTAATTCAGAAAAGCTTATTTTTGCATGAGATCCTAAACCCCAGTGCAGTATAAAAGGTATGGTTTAAAGTCAGGGCTTTAGTAGAGCTCCAAGACTGCAGGTGATGGGGGAGATTTGAGAGGATTTATTTTTTAAACAAATGCACAGAACTACTGCAGCCTCAAGGTCAGCAGTGCAACCTCAAAGGCCAAAAGCATCTGAGAATGTCTGACTTTCATACCTTGTCATTGCAATCACATCTTCCAGAAAAAACTGGTCCACAGGAAATGTTCGACCTAAAAGGAAACAGGAGAATAAATCCATCTACATGCCACACAACACATAGAAAAGAGGAAAAAGACCAAAGATTATAAAAATTTGATCAAGGTTATTTTTTTTATGACATACACTGGCTTCACAGCTCTCATCTATACTGCACCCTCCAATACAATTTCTGACTAGGACAAACGGTGTCTTTCAAGCATGGTTTGGAGTTCTGATAGACACCAAAAGCAACACAGCCACCAGGACAAGGGAGGTGATTCTGCCCCTCTGCTCTGCCCTTGTGAGACCCCACCTGGAGCTCTGCACCCAGCTCTGGCATCCTCAGCACAGGAATGACATCAACCTGCTGGACTGAGTCCAGAGGAGGCCATGAAGGGGACTAGAGGGATGGAGCACCTCTTCTGTGAGGAAAGGCTGAGAGAATTGGGACTGCTCATCCTGGAGAAGAGCAACCTGGTCTAGTGAAAGGGTGTCCCTGCCCATGGCAGGGGGGTGAAACTAGTTGACTTTTAAGGTCCCTTCCATCTCAAGCCAATCTAGGTTTCTATGGTAATGCACACACTGCACTTACACAGACAGAAGGGCTGATACCCTTATGGGAACGCATTCACGAGTGTACACATTCCTGTCATGGTCCCTGTAATAACTTAGCAATTTAAAAGACACATTTGGCTAAATGTGTACACATCCAGCTGGATCCTCTTCCTGATGCTTTTTTCACAAGGATACAGAAGAGTCTTCAGCTGTGGTGAAACTAACCCAGGGAGCCATGTCATGTTCTGCTGGTATACAGAAAAAACAAAACTGTCCCCATTTCCAAGTCCTTTCTGTCCCAAATTTTATCAGTCTTTCCTTCTAAGCCCTTGGGATTATACTACCTGTATAGATCCTCATCTTGCCACTTTGCAAATCAGCCCCTTGCACTTGAACTGAGAAACATTTTCCAAGGAGAAATACTGAAAACAAATCTCTAGAACAATGAGTGTGTCAAGATAATAAAAATGAATGGTTTTCACCTGGTATGTTAATAATTGGACAGGAGTGAAAGTATTGAGAAAAAAGCTCTGCATTCAGGGTGGCACTCATTAGTATAATGCGCAGGTCTGGCCTCTGAACCATTATATCCTTCAAAACCAGCAGCAAGAAGTCACTGAAGAAAACAAGCAAAAAGACATTTAATTTCTTCAGTGTTAACTTTCAGAGTCTCTGTTTTCCTCCCCATTCTGTCCACCTTCCAGGTGTTTCCAATAGCACAGCAATACTATCACAGAAGCACGAGCTTCTCAGAACAGAAGGCAATCAATCTACAATCTGACTCATTCTGATTGGCCCTTACTAGAATGTCAGGATTACTTGGCAAGTTCATTCAAACGACAAAAAGCCTTATAAATCACATACATTAACGACAATGCAAGAATAGATAAGAAATTAACTCAAAGTAACAGACGAGTTTGTTTTGCTACTCTTCTTCACTGCAAGAGTTATTCAAACTCTTCCCTGCTCACTGTCTCCTTCCCTATATATTTATAGCTTTTGTAGCATGCCTGGAAGACTGACTTGAAGTGATTCTAGATGAGAAGGAAGAAGAATCCTTGCCATGAGCTCTTTTATGAGGCTACAATATCACCTGAGCTGTAGAATACCAGGTCACGGACAAAGCCTGGACACCCACTGCACTGCAATGTTTCAAAAGGAAAACGTCAAAGAAAAGGATCTTTGCCACTTGATTTACAAAGATCCTGACAGACATCACCTTTTGCCTGTCACCAGCAGCTAAGTGGGGTAAAACTGCAGGAGGCTAGAGCAGGACAGGATGAGACTGTCTAGAACCAGTAAAATCTAGAGACATGAAGAAAATGTGAGCACTTGTCCCTTGCAGGGGCTCTGCTCAAGCCTGCATCAGGAGAAAAAATTCCCCAAGGGGCATGTGAAGAATTATGGTATTCAATAAAAGCTGAAAAAAGGGAAGTATAAAGAACAGACAGCTCTGGTTAAAAAGTTACTTAACCCTCCAGCCGCATCCAAAACATCTTTTTGACACCACTGCAATGTGACAGCACATTGAAAGCATAGCAATTTGAGAGAAATGTGCTTTCTTGAAAGCTGTGCAACATCATTTCCTACTGCCCAAACACAGGAACTTAAAACCAGACTCCTTCCACCATCCGACATTACTGCCACAGGATCAGTTACTTGCACCTTTCTTCATCTGGCTTATAGGATAAGAGATTATTTACCTTTCTTCTGTTCTTTCGTGAACTTCATCAACAATAACATGTGTGATTCCCTGCAAAGTCAGATCTCCTTCCAGCCTTCTCAAGAGCACACCAGTAGTGCAGTACAAGAGTCTGGTAGCTGAGGACTTGAAGGGTAAGACAAAGCATTCAGTTGACTCTGGGCAAATCAACACAGTGCAAAGAGAATGTGTGTTGCTGTAAAGCATTTTGTTACAGCTGAGTGCCAGGTTTGACAGAGAGGGAACAAGCAAACCCTGCTGGGGATGGGCTGATTGATTTTAATTTCTTGACTGAAACTGAGAACACCTGCTTCTTACCAAGGGGCAATGCTAAATACAAAAAAATCTGAACCATTTTTCCTGTGGATATTGGGTTTTGATAAGCAATCAGATCTCTGTTCCTAGAAAGATTCAGTGAATCTCTTTTTTAACGTACTTCTTGGAAAAAGCTGCAATGCAGACAAAACTTCACTTCTGAGACCGCAGTTTGAATTCAACCACCCCCTTCTGGCTGACTGTAGTTGTGCCCTTCAGTCTCCAGCTTGGGAGACAAATGGAAATGGCAACAGGCAGAAAAGCAGCCAGTAGCCTTCCTAAGAAGAGCAGTACTACTCATACTCTCAGACCCCATCACCTCTCTCAGCAGAGAGCAAAACCGTAAGACTGCACTCTCATTCTGTAAAGTGAACCGTGCAACTTGAGATGACATAAAATACAGAATATGGTTCATAATATAATATAAAACACAGGTGACACAAACTTGCTTATCTCACTACATGGCAGGTATAGGGCAGAGATTCTGTACATCAGAGAAGCACTAAGCACATTTCAGTAGAACTAAATGCAAACCAACAAGCAAAGCACAGCTACCTTTACACTTTCTAGACGGATCTGATATCCAACAGTGAGCCCAATCCTTTCTGTTCTCTCCCTGGCTACACGTTCAGCCACAGAAATGGCAGAGATCCTGCGAGGCTGAGTGCAGATGATGTTTGCAACTCTGCTTGGAGATCCTTGCAGTGAAGCATCCAAAATAAACTGAGGAATCTGAGTGGTTTTTCCACATCTGCACAACAAAATCAGGGATTAATTAAAACTCCCACAAATCCAACACCTCCTATCCATGTAAATTAAGATGACTGCATTCCACTTGAAATTTGCTTTGGTTCATTAGTGTGATCCTCCACATGAAGTTCACCTAGGACTGTTACCACTGGTCACACACGGACCATCACCCTAACCTTTCCAGGACATGGATATTCACACATATTTCACATTCTTCTGTGTATACTTTGATACACAAAGTCTGTATGTGCAATCACACTCTTACCCTGTCATGCCACTCACAACAAGAACTTGGTGACTCTTCAGCAAATCCAGAATGTTTTCTCTCTCTTGCCATGCAGGGAGCTTCTGTCTTTCGTACAGCATGGACTGGAAATGCCTAGAAGCCTGATGCACAAAACCAGACAGCACAGCAGTAAGAACATCACTGGAGTGGAATAGAACATTTGAAACAGCAGTTTATGCCTTAAATATTTATTTCTCTAAAGTAAGCAAGAAAAAAATATTCTATGTTCTACACACGATACCTTTCTCTGCCGAAACTGGGTGCAGATTTTAACATTTTCATTATACAGAGACTTTGCCTGCACATCATACTTTTTGGAAAGCTTTTTCTTGAGGTTCACATAACTCTCATTCTCCACAATAACTTGTTCAGGCTCTTCTTCCTCCTCCTCTTCTGCAGCTGCCTCTTCTTCCTGAGGCTCTGAAACTGTAGAAGCTTGAGACAGAGAGCATAGAGTTAAGTATTCTTATTACTAAGGAACAGGACCTCATCCACAATACAGAGAAGACACATTCCATCAGCATTCTCAACAAAGAAACTCGTTAGGCTGGGCCTGAGGGCCTGCAGGACTGTTTTTGACAAGCATTTAGTTCAACACTACCAGTAAACCTCCCCTGATCAAACAAACCACAACTTCTCCAGCCCCATCCCACTTGTCACTGCTCCTGCACCAGCTGTGCTGTCAACACCATGCTCGGGGTGGCCACACAGTGAACCAGAAAGGTAACTTGGTTTGCCTTCCTGAACTTTTTTCATGTGTCTCAGCTCACCTCTCCCATTCACCACATGAGAACTTCTGTGGGGCACAAGACTTTGATGGTAGCACCAGCTTAAATCTTAGAGTGTGGTTTTAATTAATTACGTGTTAAGTCACTGCCAAGTACTTTTAAAACCAAAGCTGAGACCAGGCACTTTGGGGGCTGTTGCCCATCAACTGAAATGCGATTTGCTCAGACTGTCAGCCAGCCCTTAAAAGTTTTAAGTCTACATTTATCTAAACAAGGTATTTTTTAGCATAAGAAAGACTTTATAACTAATGAAAATTATTTGGAATCTTTTACATCTTTTTGACTGTTCTTAGCCCAGAAAGCACAGAAGATTTGGTGTACCTTCAGACAGTTGACTTGAACCAGGTGTACTGTCTGTCTGTAGCTTTACAGAAGGTGTAGCCACCAGGGACACAGGAGGAACACTGTACTTGTGCTGAGTATTGCCAAGTAACTCACTTATTTCATGTTCATCTTCTAAGCAAGTCACTAAGGTATACACCACAGGTTCATTAGACTCTGCAGCTACCAAGGCCTTTCCAAAAAGGAATTCAGCAATGTGTAAACGACAAGCAAGAGGCAGATTCTCGTCAGTGGAATAAAATGCCACAAGAGGTGCTTGAAGTGGATACTTGTTGTCTTCAGGAAATCTTACTTCAAGTTCATATATGGGACCATCACTGTTATGTTTGAGGTGAGCATCATCTACGGAGTTCTTGGATGGTTTTAGTGGATGGTTGGGAGGGAATTCATGTGCAAATCTGCATTTTGAACCAAACCTGCAGCCTCCTTGGAGGTAAAATTTACATATTTCCTTTGAAGTCTGTTTTGCCATGTCCTTAGTACAACCACCCTTTAGTTTAGATTTGCTGAATCTGTTTGCTAGGTACTCCAATTCCAAACTAAAGGTCCAAACATGATTTTTAATTCTTTCTACAAATTTTTCTCCATAGATTGACCGGAGGGCAAAAGCTTCTTCTTGTCTCTGTTCTAAACATTCTTCCTGACTGGCTTCAGCAGCTGTTGCAGAAACCTGCATCTTCTCTCCATATCTTTCAGCAAAGCACTGCAAGAGCAAATACTCCAAGGATGCTCCAATATTACCATTGCAGGATCTCAGGACTGTCCTGCAACGCTCACAGTCAAAGCCATACCTGCACCAAAACAGAGGCAACATGGCAACAAGTGAGTGAGAGACTTGTATGAAGCAAAACAACCACAGATCTGCTTGATTAGGCTTACAGTAAGGAAGCATGTATGGCACGAGATACTATTATTACCATTAGGGGGAAGAAAAGCCCATACCAAAATATTTATGCTCTTTTAAAAGACAGTGGCAGGCAGCAATTTGGTGTCTGTGAATGGCAGTCTGTGGTTTATAAGACAACAAATTAGTCTATGTGGCAACTATCTCACACCCCAGAATGCAGCACATAATAGTTACACAATTAGATTTCCCCACTGAACTATATAAATCAAACCCTTCAGAAAAATCTGTCCCATATAAAATACTCTCACACAAAGCAAAAATATTTAATAGATACTTCTGTCCAAGCAAAATGGATGAAGAACACTTACAAGGTTTTGAAACGCTACCTACCTCAGAGAAACATACATATTAAAGCAATGCTCCCTGAGCTTTCCTAATATCTGATTCATTGTCTTTGGAGAAAGAATTGAAAACAACACTGAAAAAGGCTGGAGCAATTATTTCCATAACATGGTTATTTTAAATTCACCTAGTTGAGGATTAAATTCGTAGGAGATATAAACTCAGTTCTGCACACAGAACCTCCCCAGAGTCAAGAGGAAGTCCAAGCCCTGAAGGCTCACAGTATTGAGACTAGTGATTTTGCTCTCTGGGATACAAATTATTCACTAAAGAGCATCACCTGGAGAGTTTGTGCACAGCAAAGGATGACACTTCACTTTCTACAATTCTCTGCTCAGTTGGCTCAGCAGACAACCTTGGTATTACTTCAGAAAGTTCCTGTTCTGTTGACCAGCACTGTTCATCATCGAGGTAATCAGGTTCATCATCATCTTCACCAGCTACACTGATAAAAAGAGTTATCAAATTAAAATGAAACAAAATTATTCTGTTGAGAAAACACAAAAGTCTGCCTTTGCGGTTTTAAATCCTTCATTTAAATGGAAGACTTGGCTACCCCTTTCCCAGAGTTAATATTGTAGGAAACCAAAGCAGACTCAAAACTGTAGGATTTGAGATAAAATTAAAAGGTAAAAAATACTGTTTTAATTTCTAACAGTATGCCTGTTAAAGCATGCTCATGTGGAAGAGCTGGAAGTAGTGCTTCCATTTAAACTAACTCTGATTCAGGAGCCAGCTCCTGGCCTTGAAGCTCTTGAAGAAGTTCTTTCACTCTTCTCTGATTCTCTGATGTCATGTGTATGGTCTGCAGAGGCATTTTTGCTTCAGGTCTTTGTTTCATTTGCCCTCCTCTTCTGGCAGGGACACTTGATCTAAAAATTAAAACAGGACACAACCATAAGTTATTCGCCCGGCTCAAATGATCTTGACTGAATTGGGTTGTGTTGGGGCCCAGACCTGTAATTCCAAACTGGCAAATCAAAATAAGGCAAATCCATCACCTGAGGATTATTCTGCTGGGTTCACTCTTACATGACCAGGATCTGTGTGTCTGCATCTGCACACACACATATATGCACACAGGAATTGTATCCTATGTCAAATCCAAAGTGATTTACTAAACTCTTTGCTAGGTAAAGCTGTTCTCAGACTACAAGACAACACTTCTGACATATTTCTAAGCTAGATTGGTCAGAACACATATAGGATACTAAACTAATTCTAAACTGCTTATTTCCTATGGTCCACCTTCTGCTTTGTATACACAGCAATGAATATCCTTTTGTTAGTGTTCTCTGACCAAAAGGGTTCTGAAATTACTTATAACCGAAGAAGGACACCAGAGGTTCTAATATTTAAAAAATAAAACACTTTCATAGCTATAAAATTTATAAAGTATTAATCAAAAAAGACATGTAAAAACTGCTTTGTACTGAAACAACTTTATCACCCTTTCACTCTTCTCTATATTCAAAGATGTCCAAAAACCATCCCCAAATCTCTACATATCCCAATACTCAAAAAATGATCCCAGATGTCCCAAGGTACCCAAACAATCCTGAAGTATCCCAGACATCTCTACATCAATCCCCCCTCAAAGCAAGAGAAATACCTGGATTCTAGCCTTGGTTCCTCAAAGAGACAAAAATCATCTCCATCGTCCCAAATTTTGGCTGAACATTTCCTATTTCCACCAAGCTGAGGCTTGTTTGAACGGCCACTGCTGCCTCCTCTTCCACTGCCTCCTCTCCCTCTTCCTCCTCCTCCACCTCCTCTCCCTCTTCCTCCTCCTCTGTTGGGCTTTCCTCTTCTCCTCACTGCTGAACTCATATTCTCTTGCTAAAGAAGGGGAAAAAATAGCCCTTAGTTATGAAGATGATTTAGCACATTGCATATGCCTGAGCACACGTTATTTGTTGTCCTGTGTGACAAAAGAAACCCTCTCAAACCACAGCTGTGTGTTGGACTGTCTGTATAGAGCGGGAGCAAAGAACATTCGTATAGAACGTTGTTTAGTAAGTTCTGTGGCTTTAGAAAATAAAAGCAGTATTCCTCACAGCTATTCAGCCAAACCCTGCAGGTCTGACAAAACTCTCTGTCGAAAGGATGAGCCCACCAGCAGTGCTGCCTGGCCTGGGAGCTCCAGTTCTGCCACTGATGGGAGTTTTCTCGCACATGGAAGCCCACAGGATGAACCTTTTAGGGGAACTTTCACAGAAGAAAGCAGCCCCTGTGCTGTCACTGTTCTGCTCAAGAGTTTGCACGGTTGAGAGGAAAAGGTGGAAGGGGAGATAGAGCCGAGGATATGTTTTCTCACGTTAACTCACACCAAACTCTTGGCCCATCCCCTTCCCACCGAGCTGCCCAGGGCAGGGATTAAGGGTTGGTCTTGGAGAACAGCATCCCTCCCACAGCAGGATCGTCCCCAGCGCTCACACAAGCCCGTTCACACTGGGGAGCTGCCAGGGTCAGGACAGCCCAACACTGTGCTCTGACCACACACTCCCACTGATGGAAAGCTATAGCAGGGACGGGCGAGGAGCTGCGGGCAGCCTGGCAGGAGCTCATTCCCTGGCTCTGCACTGGCACCTCCAGAGACAGGACAAGAACTGAGGTGCCCATGCACAGGGGCTGGGCTGAGGAGGTGGCAACCTCCACTTGCTGTGGCCGCACAGGAGCCCCCAGCCCAGCCCAGCCCAGCCCAGCCCCCAGAGCCCCCGGCCCAGACCCACAGCCAACCCACAGCCCAGAGCCCCCGGCCCAGACCCACAGCCCAGCCCAGGGCCCCCAGCCCAGAGCCGACAGCCCACAGCCCCCAGCCCAGCCCAGAGCCCACAGCCCAGAGCCCCCAGCCCTCAGCCCAGGGCCCACAGCCCACGGCCCAGGGCCCACAGACCAGAAACCAGACCCAGAGCCCACGGCCCAGACCCACAGACCACAGCCCAGTCCAGGGCCCACAGGGCCCAGCCCAGGGCCCACAGCCCAGCCCAGGGCCCACAGCCCAGAGACCACAGCCCACGGCCGAGAGCCCAGCCCGGAGCCCCCAGTCCCCAGCCCAGACCCACAGCTCAGAGCCCACAGCCCAGGGCCCACAGCCCCCAGCCCAGCCACACGGTGTGTCCGCCCCTCAGCCCCTCTCACCCTCCGCCGTGCCCGGGACCCCCCCAAGCCCCGCTCCCAGCCCTGTGCCCTGCACACCCACCCCTTGCCCTCAGCCTGCCCCTTCCCTCCCCGCGGGGCCGTGACACCCTCCGGGGGCTCCCCCGGCCCCTTTCCCCGGCCCTTTCCCCACCGCCCTCACCGACACCGGCACCGCCACCCGGAACCGCCGCCTTCCCTTCCGGGCCGCGGCCTCCTCCGGCTCCTCCCGTCCTGATCCTCCTCCTCCTCCTCTCCGGCTCCTCCTCCTCTCCGGCTCCTCCTGCTGCTCCTGCTCCTGCTCCTCTTCCTCCTCGTCTTCCTCCCGTCCCTCCCGTCCCTCCTGCTCCTCCTGCTCCGCTCATTCTGCTCACCCTATGAGAAATAAAAAACACATGGTTTCCTTACAAGCAAATGGCTCTTTAACTCGGGAATTACTTTTGTAATAAGTATGCATATGATCTGTGCCAGTAGGTAAACAAATGGTTTGATTGCACCCTCATAATACAATAAAACCAAGTGTTGTAAGGTCATCAGTTTCCCTGAACCTTTGTCAAGGAATACCTGAATTACGAGAGGGAATCTGTCAAAACACTAAATCCTAAAATTCCCCTTGTCACCCCTTTATCAAGGAATACCTGAATTATGGTGAGAAGTTGTCAAAACACTAAATTGTAATGTAGTAGTTAACCAGTTGTGAAAATAATGACTTAATTGTAACCGTATAAGTATGTAAAAATTAATATGTATACCATGTAATGAATATAAAGTGGCTGGATAAAAGCCAGACACACACTGTACCTGACGCACGAGTTGGTGGAGCAAAGACTCCCCCCTCGTGTCCAGGCCTGCATTGCTCTTACCATATAATAAACCTTTTTATAAGAAAAATAAATTCATTCGGGTGAGGCTCTGTTTCTCACACTTTCTTTAGGCGCACCGTGGAAGTTGTGAGGTACCAGCTCCTGCCTGGAACTGGTGCCGGGGACAATTTGCGTTCGGGAATAGGGAATTATGACAGCAGATAAAGGTATGGCCCAAACAAGCCCCCACCACGTGGCAGGTCCTTTGTGTGCAGAGCAAAGGGGTCATTCTGGCCAGGAGACCCCTCTCCCCGCACAGGGGGCACACCAAGCCCAGCCGGGAGAAGAGACCCACTCCTCTCATTATGCTAACGAGGTGGGACCCTTGGGACACACAAAAAGCAGGATTTTTGGGGTGTGGGTGTGCTTTTTTGTTGGCAACTTGAACCCGTCTAATTAGCAAACTTCTACAATTACCTTATTTTCTTGACATATTTCCTGACTTATCTTACTTTCATACTGTGTCCATTCTATTTTAGAAGCCTCAAGGCCAGGTAGTGATAGCAACCATAACATATTCCTTGTTTCTTTATTTGTATCTACTTATGGCCTCAACCATGCAGTCTGTCTTTGCGACTTCAGCAAAAGTCCCTACAATTGTTTCGATTAACCCCCTCGGTGTTAGTTCCTTATTGATACCTTATATCATATACATGTATGTCATCATCATCATCATGGTTTGGGAAGGGTTCTACCCATGTTTGCTGCAAGCACGCTGGTGGCTAAAAAGGCCAATGCAAGATAGGCAAGACTGGCTGCAAAAGGCACAGTGGAAAGTCTCCATAGGTGGTATATGTATATATGTCTGTATGTGTATATATATTCTTGAGTTTTGGCCAGCAGCTGTGGCAGTGACACTGCCTGTTTCTGTCTCAGCAGACCGAGGTAGGAAGTGGCAGGATCAGAGGAATCGGCTTCAGGTTGTGGCAGGGAAGGCTTAGACTGGATGTTAGGAAATATTTGTGCACAGAAAGGGTGGTCAGGCATTGGAACAGGCTGCCCGGAGAATTGGTAGGATAACCATCCCTGGAAGTGTTCAGTGAGTAAGTGTGGCACTTTCAGGACATGGGCCCAGCAATCACAGAATCATGGATTCAGCTGGGTTGGAAGAGACCTCCAAGATCATCAAGTCCAACCCCTGACCCAACACCACTGTGATTACTAGATCATGGCACCAAGTGCCACATCCAGTCTCAAAAACCTCCAGGGACGGTGAATCCCCCACCTCTCTGGACAAGCCATTCCAATACCTGATTACACTCTCTGTAAAAAATTTCTTCCTAATATCCAACCTAAACCTCCCCTGGCAGAGCTTAAGCCCATGCCCTCTTGTCCTGTTGCTGGTTGCCTGGGAGAAGACACCAACCCCATCTGGTACAACCTCCTTTCAGGTGGTAGAGGGTGATGGGGTCACCCCTGAGCCTCCTCCAGAATAAACACCCCCAGCTCTCTCAGCTTCCCACCACAGGACTTGTGTTTGAGTCCCTTCACCAGCCTCATTGCTCTTCTCTGGACCTGTTGCAGCACCTCAATATCCTTCCTGAACTGAGGGGCCCAGAACTGGACACAAGATGTGGCCTCACCAGCACTGAGTACAGGGGAAGGATCACCTCCCTCATCCTGCTGGCCACACTATTCCTGATACAGGCCAGAATGCCATTGGGTTAATGGCTGGACTCAGTGGTCTTGGTGGTCTTGTCCAGCCTTGACTCCAAAACTGAGTGTGTGGAATTAAAAAGGAGAAAGGCTATACCAGTTCCAGAGTGAGGGTGACATAAGTGATGAGAGACTGCAAAGCTGCATCGCTGAGGTGGGGATGCCCCTCTGCAGATCTCCTGCCAGCAGAGGAGACTGATCACTGCCACTGTCCCACTGAAAAGTCTTATGCAATGAAAAATCTATTTGTGTTTTTGTTTGCATTTGGTTATCAAAGGTCTCTATGAATCTAAACACTTTGCTTTACAAAACAGAAAAGCTGACTTCTAGTAAAAAAACCAAACAACAAAACACAACATACCAGTGCTGTCAGGAAAAACGTGTTGAGTCTTTGCTTGCCAGATATTTAATGGAGTTTTGGTAAATACCAATCCTTGCCTCTATTTGAAGACACAATGTACAAGTGCTGTTCCTTAATATGTGACTTCAAATACTCAGCTAATTTTGCTAGGATTCAGAAACATCTTGGGCTCTGTGGTTTATTAGCAAAATGAAAAACCACCACATTATCAGCAAATAGACATACTGGGCCATCTGAAACAAAGCAGCTCCTGGATCACTTGGCAATATAATGCCTTTCAGCCCTTCTTAAACTGCCTGTAAGATGACCTCTATTTCAAATGTTTTGTTCATAGATTCATGAAGCTAAATGGTTTTGTTTGTTAAAAAACAAACCCTTTCTAGCTTGAACTGTTTGTTGACTTCACAGGTATCTTTGACCCACCAAAAATGGACTTTCTGGCAAGCTCCTTCAGAATTACAATTTGATTTTGTTTGATTTTGTTGTGTTTTCCTTCTGAAATAGCCAGCTCAAAAAAAAGAAATACTGTGTCCTCTGTCCCTAGTCCTTGACTTCAGAGGCAGCAGCATCTTCCACAGAGCTTCTGTTAATTTAGGAGCTTGTCCTTTCAGCTCATTTGCTAGGGCTCCACATTTATCTGTGCTGCACAGCAATTATACCGATTTAGTCTGTGCAGTTTTACATTTCAGGCTTTCTGCCTGAAGGGTATCTTTGAAGCAGATCTTTGTCTTTCAGGGAGAAATTAGTTTGCCTTTTGTTACTGTGCCTCCTCCTTTATGTCCCCATGTTCTTACCCTTCAGAGTAGCTCACTGGACTGGCTCAAACATTTCCCTGGTGCATTTCCCTGACGCCTGGTCTTGGGTTACTTGTGTTCTCCACATGCTTTCATGATGCCCTTTGGAGCAAAAAGCCCTCCAGTGAAGGGCTGATCCTCCTTAGTGAGGAAATGGAGCAGGTATGGAGGGCTGTTGCTCCCCACCCTCCAAGACCTTATTTATTTTTACTCAGAGACAATTTTTCATGATTTAAAAACAAACAGAAAATACTCAAGTGCTGGTGATTGCTGCTCCCCTGCCTTGGCTACTTTGGTAATCTTGCTCTTGGCCTCTGAGCCCTCTTGGCCCTGGCATCCCTAGCAAGGCCATCCCTGGTAGGAGACAGGGTGGCAGAAAGTAGGGAGGAGCCGGTCGCATTTCCCTGTCCCTGTCAGCTGGAGGTTGTCTTGTTCGGGTGCCATGGGAGGTACTTGAGATCCTCTGAGCTTGGCAAAATAGCCCTGACCACATCAGCACCCAGCTCTCACCACAGGGCCCCCTCTGCTGTCACCTCACAGGGCTTCCCACCCTCCCTCCACGGCAGCGTGCAATCCTAATTAAAAAAGAAGGTAGTCTGTGTCGTCTTCTTCTGAGTGCACAGTCCTGATTTTTGCATGGGCACGCGAGGATGTGACCTGAAGATTATATAATTAGAAGGCATTTGTTATGCTTGCATTTCAAATCAGTGATTAGCATGTGACAGTCCCATCCTGGGAAACGTCAAGCCACCATTGCTCTCCTCTCTCCTTTCTTGCACAGTGCTAATTCCCAACTCCAGCAACTGCCAGTGCTGAAGGATCTTCAACCTACCTGGGGTAAGTTTAAAATGTATTTGAAACGGGATGAAGAGTGGGGTTAATTATACCATTTTTCCTATTATTGGAAAAAGCTAGAGCTGTAACTATTTAATATTGTGGGAGCAGCACATAAAATGATATTTAAAGTATTTTGCATCTTCAGTGCCCACAGTTATTTTCAGCTGATTTCTTCTAAGACTCTATATGGAGATCTAGCTTCTTAGTGTGCTGGAAAATTTTGTGAGGCTGCATTTATAGTGAGGTCTCTAAAATACCAGTTTTAAAAGACCTTTTTTTGCTCTCCCCATTTAAGATCTCAATTGAAGTATTTGAATGACAACCTCATTAGAGTTAGTTGGAGACAAAGCACAAGAGTGATGAGAGGAAATAACTGATTTTTTATTCTCTTTAGAGGACTGGGGGTTGTTCTCCAAGTGGGATATTTAAAACAGCAGGATTGAGACAGTCACCAGGAAGATCCCAAGCATTTCTTTAGGAAAACTGTGGGTGCTTAACAACTGAAGCAGCAAAAGTTCATTTGGATTCCCTTGCACTGTTACCATGTCATGATTTCAGAAGCAGAGTGGCACAGAAAGCCAAATAGTAGCTGTTGTCCACCAAGGCTAGGCTGTGAATGTTTTACTGAACTTTGCCTCTTTGCATGCTGATGCTTGGTGTTGTCTGTCCATCGTTTTAAGGTGTGATCCTCTGCACGGCTGATTGTTTCCATGTGGGGGGAGCACTGGAAGGGTGAGCATGGCCACACAAATGCAGTGCAGGCTGCAGGACCTGCCTCCCCTCTCTCCACCACACACGGCTTTGTGCAAGAAACCCACCCCTGTGCTGCCTCAGTGGCACGTCGCTCCAGCCTTCAACCCTGTGCCTGGGGGATAGCTAAAGAAGGCAATTCACTGGGATCTCCCCATCCATCCTCAGCTTCTCCCTCAGGGATCTCATGGGAAGTGGGTGCTGGCTCAGGCTCTGTTAACGTTCACTGGTTGCCTGCTCTGTTTGGCAGGAGAGGCTGCAGCGACAGCTGCTTGTGCAAAGCACCAGGGCAGGATTCTTTGCTGGTCACCAGTGGCAGCAGCATGGCAATCACCAACAGCAGAGGTGGCACTCAGCTTTGGTTCTTAGACTCAGCAGATTTGGCTGCTGGAGGGAAGATAGAAACAAAAGGGGAAAATATATCCTTTTGCCATGATTGAGGAATTTGGTGGATCTAACACCTCGAAACTATTCTCTGGGCTTTGCTCCGGAGATGTTATTCTGGCTTGATAAAAGCTGCAGGAGTGTAAATGAGTTTTAATGCTCAGCTCTGAAGAACCAAACACACCTTTGCCATTTCTTGTCCCTAAGGCAGGGGGCCAAAGGTTTGAACTGCAGCCCAAGACAGTGACTCGGTGTTGAGCCTGTCCAGTGGGGATCTTTCAGAGGAACAATCACATCTCCTTGTTGATGAGGGAACTACCCTGTGGCAGGCTGGCCTTTCAGGCAAAGCTTGGATTTGCCATGGGTGGAGGCCTGGTAGAGGTTTAGGAAAGCAGCTTCATGGAGGGCTTGCACTTGCTGCTGATGTGCACATGCATTCATGTATGTGCACATAGGAAGGGGTTAATGGTGTGGGACTTGCTTAGTACTGAGACAAAAAGGTGGAGGGGGGAATCCTCTCCAGTTTTGAACTGCCTCAAGGGGGCTGTAAAGCAGATGGAGTCCAGAATCATCCCAAAGGTGCACAGTGAAAGGCAATGGGCACGAGCTGGAGCTCAGGGAAACCCCAACTGATTCTAAGGAAAAGTATTCTTCCTCTGGGTACTGGAGGGCCTAGAGTGGCTGTGGAGACTCCAGTGTGGGAAATATCCAGCTGGACAGAGTCTTGAGGAACCTGATCCAGTTTGACATTACTCTTGCTTTGAGCAGGAAGTTGAACAAGAGCTGTGCAAAGCTCAACTGGACTCTGTTGCAAGCTTAGGACTTGTCCACTGCCAGCAGAGGCAGGATTTGACCAAGCAGCCCACATCCAGGGTCTCAGGGCCAAATGTCAGCCTTGTTTTCCAACCCTTTTCACACCCTTTAGGCACAAGCCAGATGTGGTTCAGCCAGCTCAGGCTGACTGAAACCCTGGTCACAGGCGAGGACAGTGTTAACAGCTTCCCTATCCAGCAATCGGGGGGGGAACAGAGGACATGCATTCCCTCCAAACCACAGGGAGATTCACTTTGTTTGTTTCAGTGATGAGGAAGGGCTGATAAGTTTTGCTCCTTATATTCAGCAATTCAGAAGAACCAGGGAGGAAGAGGCAATGTTACATGTTCACAGAATCCAGCACTGAGCCCCCTAAATGCTCAAAAGTAGCCAATGTAATGCAATTATTGGATGTAACAAAGAACCAAGGGGTGACTCAGAAAATTGCAGACTGCAGGTAGAGGACACACAAAGGCAGTTACTCTGGTAAAAAAGATAAAATTTTCTGGACCCACTTAACCAAGGTCAACCTACTTTGCAGTGCAGTCATAGCAGAGCTCCTGGTATGCCTGGAGCAGGAGGGGATGGCGGCATCCCCGGTGTCCCAGTTTCAAAGCCTCACTCCTGAGTTCCACAGGGGACACAGACTGAGCTTAAATATTGTCCTTGTCTGTATGACTGTAATGTGGAAGCTCCTGAGTTAAACCTTCATGCTGTACGGGTATTGTTTTGAGTCCCCTCTATAAGGAAAAAATTACTTCTGATACCAGGAACCCACAGGGTTTTTACAGCTTAAGAGCAATGCCAAAGGGCTACGCCAGCCCTGTGTGGCCCTGAGCTGAAAGCACATGGGAACAGAACACAGGTAATGAGGCAAAGACACATCCTCATACGAGGATTCTTCTATAAGTATTACTTTTCTGTTATTTAAATCACGTGTAGGTTATTTTTCTTTCATATCAGACAAACCTCTTTCTTTGTACTGGACCCAAGACATTTCATGTCATTACCTGTAGCACAGCAAAGGGGTGAATGCCCTCCTGTGAGCTTCTCCTCCCAGGGGCATCACCCCCCCATGACAAGTGCAGGTGTCCATGTGTTAGGGAGGGTGCCACAGATGCATCCTTCACTCTGAATCACCACCTGTGAGACTGATGTCATAACCCTGGTGATGTGCTGGGCCACAGTGGGACAGAGACACACGTATTTGAAGGGAGCTGGTCTGAGAGTAAAAGTAGAGAGCACTTGGTGGACCTGAATTATGCTTTAATTCTGGATGCCTGCCATTGCAACCTGTTCATACATTGTTTGCTCATGCATTACAGTCCCCTGGCTCCCCTGTTTAAAGCTGTGCAGCAGTACAGGTTAGATGTTCTCATTTTTGCTTGCTCCCACAGTCAGTGTTCTCGGGTCTGGCAGGGTATGGTCACCCTGACTTGCAAAGGCCAGGGGTATGAATGTCACATTGACACTGGAGACTTAGTGATGCCCAGAATAATTCAGCAAGTGGGTAGTAAAATTATAGCCTTTAAGATAGGCTGTGTAGTTAGTGTATTTCATGGTATATTAATCCAACTAATTCAATACTAATTTGTGTTTGTTCATTGTTATTGTTTTTTATCAATTATTAATAATTAACAATTGTATACTGTTCTATTGCTATAACTGGCACGGTAAACATTTATAGCAGAATGGGTAAAAATGTGCTAAAAAGAAAAGAATTAATGGCATTCCCAGCAAAAAGCTGTTTTCAGTGTTTTTAGTGAAAACAGAGGAGGTTTATGTTTCTTTCATATCTGCTTTGTCTTTCCCATTTGTTACTTTTCTCCAAACACTGCAAAAACAATTCTGAATTTTGAAACCAGATCTCTGTTAAACACACTAATTCAACAGTCCAATAACAAAAAGCCTCAGGAATTTTCTGTGGGAATGACTAGTTTAAATTGGGAGCAACGTTTTAACAACTTTGCTACTAAACAAGCTGCTACTGAAGTTGAATTTAAAAGTCTGTTTCACTCAGAGACACAAACTTAAGTAACTTGTCAAAACTACCAGAGAAGAGGTTTAGCTGCTTTAAAAACAGCTGCCTATTTACCTGTTTTGGAAGCAAATAACATTCTTGCCATTCTCTGCAATACTTATCAGAAAAAGAAATAGCTTTTTTTTTTTCCTGATGAAGAGGGCTGGAGCACAGAGCATAGAGAGAGAGGCTGAGCAAGTTGTGTTGGTCCAGCTTGGGGAAGGGAAGGCTGAGGGAGTTCTACAGCCACCTCCAGCTACTTAAAAGGGATTGAGTCCAGATGGACAGGCTCTTCTCACAGAATAAATAAACGGCTGGGGGCACAAATTCCAACAAGAGAAAACTTGATTGGCCATAAGAAAAAAATTTTTCCTCATGGGAGCAGTGCAGCCCTGCAATAGGCCCAGAAGGGTTGAGAATTCTGTAGCCTGGGGCATACTCAGACCTTGACTAGGTGTGGCCCTGAGCAACCTGGTCTAGCTTTGGGGTTAGCTTTGCTTTGAGTCAGATAACTCCAGAGGTCCCTGCCCATCTAAACCCTGTAATGAATCTAAGAGTCTTCAGAACAACAAAATAACTGTTACACTACCAGCTGATTGAAAACAGATATCATGAACTCTAAGATTTATCTCGCTCTAACTCTTTCCCAGCCTGTTTTTATAAAGCCCACATCAAAGCTCCCTCACCTTTGGTCAGGTTTGCCACATGCCTCACCAAAAGATCCTGTCATGAGATGTCAGCAGATCTTCTTAGTAAGTGAGCTCATAAACAGCTCTCTTAGAAAAAAGTAATCCTTTCATTAACCCTCAGTTTTATGAAGATGCTCAACCCCCAGTCCCTCCAGCACCGTGGTGGAAGTCTTTCAGTCCACATCATACCCTCGGTGAGAGGCCGGGTGGGTATTCTGTGGCACTGAGAGTATCACCACGCTCCTCTCCTCTCCCCTTGAATTCCACACTCAAAGGTTCTGAGGTTGAAAGGGTGAGGTCCCCAAGCTACGCTTCTGACTGCACCAGAAGCAGCTGTTTCTGCCCTGATTTCCTATAGCCATGCAGGGTTCTTGCATATTTTGCATGTCACCCATCCATTTAATCTTATGTGTCCTCCTCTGTGCCTACTTCCCTGAAAACATCACCCCAGACTTCTCTGAACCACCACAGCCCTCTTGGCAGAGCTGTGTCAGCAGAGCTCTGTGCCCTAATTACACTGGTCACTCCAGTCCCATTAGCAAAGCTAACAACTCATATCAGCCTTCAGCATGTGTCCAACAGGAATGGAGGTAGGATGTTATTCTAGAGTCCTAAATCTAGTTTCCTACTAAGGCTGGACAAAAGCAGACTTGAATTAAACCCTGGGGAGGGGAAGCATGGATGTGGGGCAGGGCCCATGCTGATAAGAGAAGAGTGAGCTGGTGCAATCCATTTTTCTGTGTCTCTGCCTGTGTCATTAATTAGACATTATCTTAAGACTGTTCTCAAGGTCCTAACCCCAATACCAGACTGATGAGGTGCTTTACCAAGGGATTGGCTTGGGCATGGCATCATGCTCTGTTGTCCCGGATTCCTGGGTAGGCTACATCTCCACACTTGGAGGTGCCTTGCAGCACTCCTGTGTCTCCAAGTCAGGGAGACAACGAGCAGAGAAAGCAGGAACGACAGCACAACGGCCTCCTAAAGTGCTGGCAGAACTGTGCAGCAGCATTCTGAAGGCAATATCTCTGTGGCCCAAACACAGTTCTGAAGGACATTTTGGGTGACAAGTTGCATAGCAAAAAGTTGGTTCTTGGTTGCAGAGCACCCATGCAAATTGTTCATGTGCTGTTCAAACTACATAATGTTTTGATTCAGTGTTCATACAAGAAGTATCTTGCTGAGCAAATAGTCTCTGTGGGATTCCATAGGACCTCCTGAGTCACCTGTCCATGTAAGCACAAGTGGCCTTGGGCTGGGAGGGAAGTGTTTGTAACCAGTGCCCACTCTGTCTGCAGAGGCACTGTGAACCCAAACAGACCTTTAGGGTGCTTCCTTCCTCTGTTTTCTGAACTTCGAGCATTTTTGCTCAATAAACCCTTTCTGCATCTTTCTGCACTCAGGGTTCAGATCAGCTGACCCACTGCAGGGCTCACATGTGGGCAGCTCTAAGCCATGGGATGTTCCCAGTGACCAGCCAGAACCCTCCTGAGTGAGGACAGGAGTCCCTGCGAGGACGCACACCCTATAGCAGCCATGGACTCAAACAAACACGAAGGTAAAGCACCCTCTTATTTCACTTCTTGACAGTATGAAAGACAGTGAGGAAGAAATGTGCTCTCATATGACCTGTCTGCTGGCCATCTGAGAGCACCTCTTAACCATGGCAGCTGTGGGCAGATGTTCAGTACTTTTAGTGTCATAGAAATACCTGGGGTTTTAAGTTTTTATCTCTTATTTTAGAACCACCTCTCTCTCCCCTCTGGAAAATAATCATGCGGCATATGTAACGTCCAACGTGGGAAGTAATTTCTTTTCTTGCCTTGGATCCCACCTCTGCCTTAGGATGTACAGAGACTGCCCAAAGCTGTGTCTTCCATGAGGACACTATGATGGAGGATCTGCTTCTCTTCCCCACATGCTTTGTAGCAAGGGATTCTTGTTTGTGTTAGTGCCACAACCCAGATATCTGCACCAGTCCCAGTCTTGCAAGCACCAAGATGTATCCAGGCCACATTGCTTGCATGCAACCAGTCCTTGCTATAGTCAGCAGAACTTCTAGAAAGTCTGCAAAGCTCAGGGGTTTCAAATTCAGGGGTTTAGAGTTATCAGCTTCTTTCAGAGGAATGTGGGGCTGGTGGTATTTGCTTTCCCCCTACCCAAACCCCTTGCACTGTGCTCTGCCCTGCCACCTCAGAGGTACTGTGTCCATATGCTGAGGAACTCTTGAAACTATGAGCAGCAGGAGCAGCTTTAGGAGTGCCCACAACTGTCAGCTCAAGAGAGAGACTGGACCATCTCTTTTCCTCATAAAAGATGCTTGTTAGTGCCAATATTCATGGCACGGGTAACAGAAAAGTTAATTTCTCTATTATTATTATTCTAATTTGATTAAATTAGGTCTGTGTACTTAGGCCCCTACACTACAGCAGGCTGAGAAAGGAAATTAATTCAGGGTTTTTTTCCAATTAATTGGTATGCCCTCATGGGCTGCAGATGTTCACTGCAGAAATTGGGAGATAACCCCAAATCCCCTTGCTTCCCATAGTGTGACTGTGAGGAGTCTCCTCTGCTCCAGCTCTTAGCTGTGACTTTACAGAAATAATCTGGGTTTTTCCTGGCCCTGCAGAGAGCACTCATGCAAAGGTGGGAGGTAAAGTCACAGCAGCAGTGACCTTTTCCCCAGTTGTGGTCTTGCTCAGGAGCAGTTCCTTGCTCTGAGTATATCCAAGGACGTTACAGACTCATCCGTAACCAAACCCCAACAAAAGATCCCTACAGACTTCTGCAGGGTTTGGGTCAGGCCCTCTGTGTTATATATCAGATTGAAAGATGTCCAAAGAAAATGGGAGGAGAGACCAAGGCTTTTCCTTGTGTGCTGTGCTTCTACCTGACACCTCTAGCCCTTCATGAAGCTCAGCATTCAATACACCCACCATTTTGTAAAAGCAGTATCTCTCTGTCCTCCCTGCCTCTGGTTTGTATTGTACTATTAATTCAGAAATACGTCCTCTTGCTCTTTTTGGGGCAGTCCTTACCATCCCACAGTAAGAGTCCAGCAGTAACATAAATATCAGAACAGGCAGGGGCCTCAGTTTTCATGATTCAGGAGGATCACTGTACATACCAGCTGCCTTCTCAAGTCTCAGCTCCAGGCATTAGGAGAAAGCTTCAGGCCAAAAGCCAGTTTCTAGTTCATGGACTTGCAGAGAAAATCTGGAAAAAAAGACCCAGGATGGCCAAAGCTGAAAACAAAAACAACCTGTCATTTTAAAGTTGAAATGTGGGATTTGATGCAGGCTGGCTGGTGAGTTCTGACCCCAAACAGCTGGCAGTTTGGAGTCAGTCACTTCTCCCAGTCAGCCCACTCCCCCTTGTTTTCCTCAGGAGGAAACATGGGAGAATATTCCCCAGAGGGTCAGTGTCTGACCCAGCTACCCAACCCCACAGCCAAGGCAGGAAGTGGTACATGGGCAGAGAGGAGCACATGGCCTCTCTCCCTCTCCATTCTGCAAGTCACAGGGGAATTTGCTCAAGTTCCTCTGAATCAGGACAAATTCTAGAGACCAGAACAGGGCCAATTCATAGGTGCCCTTGGTGGTAACCCATATTCCACCTCAGGGGTAAAGAAATCAGAATGTAGCTATGCCTTGTATAGCTCTGAATTCCAGACTTCAGCTTCCCACTGGCTGACTGGGTAGAGCCCTTCCTGCACACTTTTCCAGCCTCTGAATTTCTGTGGTCTTAAAGGCCCAGGTGGGTAAGGCACCGAGCATGTGCAGCCAGCATGGAAAGAGGGAGCTTGGCTTCTCCTAGAATTGGGCATAGGGTTACCAGTCATGTCTGTGACTGGCAGCTGAGGTGGGTGAAGCAAGTTCTTGGAAGCAAGAGAAAACCCACCTCATGAAGTGGCATTGGCAAGGAGAGACGATCCAGACGAGGAACCAAGTGGTGTTTTCTGGGAGTGAGGACTAGCCTGGGACCCTGATGTAGGGAATAACACAGGAACCAATGGCCATTGAACTGCAACTTCCTCAAAGTGCAGTGGCAGCACAACCAGCAGTAATTTCTGTTGGATAATTGAAGGTTTCTGCACAGAAGAGATAATGTTAGAAGAGGAAACAATAAATAGGCTTTCTGGTTTCAATCAAGATGTTTGGACTAGATGACCTTTAAAAGTCCCTTCCAACTCAAACGATTCTAGGATTCTGTGTTTAATGCCTAATGTCTCTGCAGTGTCCAAAATACTTCTGCAAAATAGATATTATCTCCTTCACAAGCTAAGTCTGTTTCAGAAATGTGAAGTCTATCTCCATTGTACAAGATCAGGTGGGATCACAATGCCACAAAACCCCAAGAATGATGAAACTGATGAAAAGGTGTATTTTTTTGTGTGTGTTAGAAAAGACATGATTGCTGCTTGGAATGCATTGTGGCAAAATATAACTTAGGGCTTAAAATATACAGATCAGGTCAGCCTTTTGTGGAGACAATAGAAATATGGGCAATATAGTAGAGGATAAAATTGACTATTTCAGAAGAGAAACAGATCAGTAATGCTTTAGGACAAAATACCTGTTACTTAAGGTTGGTACACAGAACTAAACTTCACAGGGAGCACTTTAGTTCCAACTGCACGTAAAAGCTTTCTCACTTCTTTGCATGGATCAGCTTTACCCAGACAGGATGGCAAATAAGGTGAATTTAATGTCTGATTTAGGTGAGTTATTCCTGTTTCAGAATTACAGTTTATTTTACAAACGATATGGAGTTCAGACCTCCTAAAGTGAGACTTGAGTCCTTTAAAACTGATTTGTTCCTCAAGAGGGACTTCAAACCCTCTGTTCCAGTTATTTATAGCAACCATTATAAGTCATTTTAATTGACTGAAGTTCTTTATTCCCACAGGAGGGACTGAAAGTGTGCCTGTGAGTACCCCTGCAACACAGATTTCCCAGGTAAAGATGAGCAAAATGCCCTAAATAACTCCATGAGTTTAAAGAGTTACTAATATATAAACAGTAGTTTAAAAGCTAAATTAAATGGAAAGAAAAATATAGGCAGTTATCAGGAATGTGGCAACCCAAATGTGCACACTGCATGAATAAATATCATACATATCACATCTTGGGCCTCATCTTAAAAGACCCTTCAGTTAAATTTCTCTGCTCACAACCAGTTGTGCTTAGATAGGTGATTTGTGAGCTCAGCTAATTATCCAGCTGGCATCACTAGTACCAATTAGAGAATGTCAATTCACTGGGCTGGAGGGAGATTTCATGGCTGAGCTTTGATGAGCTTTCAGTAAACCTGATGAACTGTCCCAGGAGCAAGGAATCTGTTGATTGACGTGGAACAGGGATGTCTTCTTCTGTGGGGCTTTGGGTTATCCTGGCAGCCTCACAGCATCTCAGACCATGGGGTGCTCTTGCCTGATAATCCAGACCAGCCAGAGCGTTGAGTCTTTTCTGCATGTCTTTGGCTGGCTTCCCAACCATGAGCTTGGAGTCCATGTTGGCTCAGGGTGATCAGGTCCTCCAGAGCTCTGTGGCTGCTCTTTGGGTTGACATTCTTGGTGCAATTAGACACCACAGATGCAATAAGGCTGTCTACACCACAGCCCAGGGAGCATCCTTCCTGTAAGATGCGGTTTCAGTGTGTCCACATGAAATGTTTCCTATGCATTTCCAGTCTGCAGGAAATGCAACAGAGTTTTAAGCACTTTAATCCTTGGCCTGGTTCAATACAGAACTGTAATCTGAAAGAGGAAACATATCCCTGAACTGGAAATCCAGACCTCCCCTGCCACCACTGCAACTCTAATGCCCGTAACTGCTTGTAAGTGCACCGTGGCAAGTGGAGAGGACACTGCTTTCCATGAACCTGCACTTCTCTCATCCTCTTTTCCCATCCAGACAGCTGCACGCAGGATCTGTGACTGGGTTGCTGAAGGGCCCAGCACAGTGGATCCAACATGCATGTGGGACAGTGTGCTGGAAACATCATGCACACATGTTGATTTCCAGCTGATATGTGGGTACCCTGATGAATCCTTAAATGAAAATGACCAGCTAGTTCTTCCCTTCTGCTTCAGCCAAGGCCCCGTGTACAATGCAGTTACCAAAAGGGACTGCACAGATCTGGAACAAGAGCTGATAAGTGCTTGCAGCCCCCTTTAAGCACCTCTATCATTCTTTTCTGTCCTTACCCTGCTGCTCTCCCTGTATTCCTGGCATCCTTGCCTAGGAATATAAATACTGGATATACTCCTAGGGCCATGTTTTTTACCACTGTAAATCACTGCAGCTCTGCTGCTTTCCTGCTACAAGGCATTGCAAGCCTTCCTAATGCCTGGCTGTAGAAGTGCTGTCCTTAAACAGGAGTTAGTAGCTGCTCTAGAAATTGGTTGTTCCCTGGTAAAAGCATGCACTATAGAGCTCAAAAAAATCAGATTGGGTTTGTGGCAAATGTTGGATTTTGTGCCAGATTGGTTTCAAGCAGTGTCCTCAGGCAGCCCTCTTTTGAGTGACACAATGTGTATTTACTTCAGATCAGCCCCAGATGATGTGCAAAGGCACGGACAGTACACAAGCTGTGGGAATTAATACAGAGAGTACTCCTCCATGGCCACAGAAGTTTTTTCTGCTTTCAAGGATACATTTATAATAGCAGAATTATGCCTGTGTGGTATTTGTTTATCACGAGTCTCTTTTCTACTGGTTTTGACAGGCTTCAGCTCAAGGTCCCTGACACAGGCCCTTTTTCTAGTGTAAGGACCTTAGGCAGCTGCCAAGGTTGGCAGATGCAAATAGCCATCCCTTTGGAGACTGAGTCCTGGACAGCCTGGCTAGTGCTGGGGGAGATCCGAGGTGACACAGCTATTCATGGAAGCAAGGGTTCCCTCTCATCCTCTCAGTGGCAGCCAGGGCAGTGAACCCAGCTCACCAACGCTCTGCTGCCTTCTTTCCATCCCAGTCCTTCCTTCCAAAAGCCATCCCTATCTCCTGGCCATGACCATCTTCCCTGGGCTGCCTCAAAGTCTGAACAAAGCTTTAGGTCATTATCTTTTGCAAACGTCTCAAATTGCTGGCACTCACCAAGAGAGAAGGGGGCAGCTCTACATCTTTGCTGCCTCTGGTCCTGGAAGCAGCATCAGTCCTGTGACACCCTTTGTGACACAGTGCAACAGGTGAGACAAAGGCAGAAGCTCAGCCATTTTACATATACATTTTATAATGTCTCACTGCATTGCTTTGTCAGGTTTGAGGGCTGCACTCCAAAGGCAGATGGGCACTGAAATGTGTATCTGGTCCTAAATTATTTAGATGCCTAAATGCTTCTTTTGAACAGTTCTTGGACAGGTTCTAAGGACTACCTGTGCAGATTCATTTATGCTCTAGGCATTAGTTAGTTCAACTTAAGTTGTTAAGGTGTGTTCTGTAAATTCCACAACTTAACAAGTGTTAAGGTGGGTATCTATTTCTATGAATAGGTGAACCAGGGCAACACATTACAGTTAAACTCTTGCTGTATCATAAAATCTGTCTGTTTTGCTATGTGTTGCACTTAGAAACTTTAGAGACACAGAATTGTCTTGACTTTCCAGAGGGTCACAAACCTGTGAAATATCTCCCTGGACCTGTAGGCATAATCACTGGGGCAAGACATAAGCATAAGCATGAGCTGATAGTTCAATGGCTTCCATCTGTTGTAACAGCTTATGGGATTTAAAGGATGGCTTTCTACAGCTTGTTTTCATAAATGAACTCAAACCAAAATCCACAGCTACACTGTGCTTGGCAAGAGTTCAGAGATAACATGCTGTTCCTGCACCACTCCATTTTGGATCAACCCTGCATCCAATGCCACAAGACTGTGTTTCCTTTCCATGCTCTGAGCTGGGCGTTCTCAGGGTTCCAGCGCTTCATGTTCAGCTGTACAAGGCCTGTGGCTGACTGGTGTTGCTGGCTGCATTCATCCATCAAGTGGCAACAAAAGGAATGCATTTCAGTGTCTGAAAAAGCCACTGCAAGCTGCACGGGGCTGAGGAAGGATCTATCGGGCAGGACAGACCCAGGCTGGGGTCTGGAGCACTGAGAAGGACACACAAAGAAACTTTTGCTGATGCCTTGCAGTTTTTTACTCTGAAATCTCTAGATCAGCAATGAATCCCATCCCTCTACCCTTCACAAAGGATTTGTCTAGTTTATCCCCTTTCTGGAAGTATACGAGGAGGAGATGGCCAGGCTTGTTGGCAGAAACATTTAATTTTGGGCTTATTGTCCCCAGACATTGTTATCTCCAGGGCCAGCTCCAGGACTGCTCCACTGCTAGCAAGACTTGAGGCTATGATATTCCATCCTGAAGCAGATCTCTCAAATGGATAGCATAGGATAGAATGGAATAGCGTATTTCAGTTGGAAGGGACAGATCTGACAAATCAGCCCTTTTCACTTGGAGGACAGTGTGTGATGCCCAGCCCTAATGCAGGCAAGGCAGATAGAGTGTGCCTTGGCCGTGTCAGCTCAGGGTGGAACTGTACCAAGCACCTGTGAGCAGGGATGGGAATATTACTGTTTTGCATAGTTGCAGTACTTTATAACCAACCCTCTCCCAGCTTCTCCAGGCATGTTGTTAGGATGTCATGATGCCATGACCGTCTGGGCTGAGATACTAGAAGCAGCATGGTCACTGCCTGCCCCAGGAGCCACAGCCCCAAGCAACACAGGGTGACACTGTGGCCAGGAGGGGTGGGGGAAGGGGTTGAACCAAGGGGTCTGGACCTCCAGTGGGCTTGGGGAGTCAGGGGTGTCAGCCCTGAGAAGGGAAGATGTCCTCAGCCTCCTGCTCCCCTCTGCCCTGTCCCAGTTTCTGTCAATCCCACTCCTTCTACCCAGGCAGCTCTGGAAACGTGTGTCCAGCCAGATCAGACTGGGGACTGTGGGGTAAGCGTGGGGATGTCAGGTAGACATCCTCTGTAAAGACACTGCCAGTCTTGATCAGAGGAGGATGGTGCATGCCATTGCCCCAAGGTATCGGAAGCCATCTCTGCTCCATTTACAGGACTCAAGCGCCTGAGTTCCGCGGGGTGGCTGTCTGCTTCCCACCAGTGCTCCAGTTTTGGACTCAGTTTATAACCAGATGTTAGGCCGAATTTCTGTTGTAAAGGTAAAAACTACTGGCACCGAAGCGCCTTGGGCCGCGACCTCGCTGTGGGCTTTGTGCAGGCAGAACGAGCACCTTGCTCACAGCTGTGGGGGCAGAGTTCAGGGTCACCAGCCCCAGCTGCTCCCATGGAGGGTATCCCCGCTTAGCCCTCTGCAAGCCGCCTTCCTCCCCTCGCTGCCCACCTCCACACCTGCCTTGTCTGCTTGCTACACCAGCCTGGCTTGCCCTGCTCCGTCTCCTGCTTCACCCGGCTATCAACTGGCTGCCTCCAGCTTAGGTGGTGAGCTCTTTCAGCAGTGCTAGGGCCTCTAGGGACAGAAAACAGGGAGAGTGGGCACAGTGTCACTGTATGCCAGGGGAAAGCCTCCCATTCCCTCTCCAGCATGAGTTAGAGCTGCCTCCTTCCAGGGAAAGGGCCCGCTGACAAAGGACAGAGCTTCTCCACAGCCCTTGGAGAGTGAGGGGTTAGACCTGTGTGGGGAGAGTACCAGCCCCACGAGCATGTGGGGGAGGAGGACTTGCTCAAAAATGGGCATGTTCTTGATTTCTCAGCTGCTTTGGAGACTAATCTGGCCACTGTTATTGCAAACTTTCTTGGCATGTTTCAGGCTGTCCTCTCCTTCTGTAGGCTGACAGGCTGCAAACTGCCAGGGAGTCTAAAAGAGGGGCACGCTGATTGCCCAATACAAACACCTCCAACTCTGTACTGAGGCTGCAGCAGGGGCCAAACCTCCCCCCATGTTTCCCAGCCATGACAGAAGGAGGAGAAAGAGGACAGCACCTTACAGGATGGGTTACACCCAGCCTTTGTGCCACTGTGAACCACGGGTTACCCTCGGGGACACAACCACTTGCACCTGGGAGGAGGGAGTGAACCCACCGTGTTTCTGGTTGCTCTAGTTGCAGGCATTAGCCTCTGAGTTGAAGGCGGGTTTCACAGAAGCAATGCAGGAGCTGTCACGGATCCAGCATGGCGAGTATGCCCTGGAAGAGAAGGTCAAAAGCTGCCGCTGTGCCATGGAAGAGAAAGTGGCTGAGATGAAGAATTCCCTCAACACGTTCAAGGTAGGAGTGTGACCTGTGGGGAGGCTGCACATGTGTCATATTAGCTCGTGTGGCCCAGGGAAGCATTCCCCTGCCTCCATCAATACTTCCTGCTTGCGAAGAAAATGAGCAGGCAGTTGTTTTGGATATAGCTGGGGTACTTCCTCTGGCTTTGGGTCTCCCCTGACAGGTCCAACCTAAAAATAAACCATACTCTGGCCTTCTTCGTTGGCCATGAGGTGCTGTGAGTTACCTGGGCATGAGCAACCCTTGCTCTGGGCTGCCCATGCGATAGGCATATGGCCTGTCCACAAGCTGCCACTGGGCCACTGCCCCATACCTCTCCCTGGGTCAGGTCTCCTGCATTTCCTGCAGGAACCAAAGTTACTGGGGAGCAATGAATTAACACAAAACCCTAAAGCCTTTTGAAGCTGCGTTCCCACATGGCTGGGAGGAAGTGCTGCCTGGTTTGATCTGGCCCAAGAGGATAAAGACAAAGGACTGGAGGGAGAGCCTAGCAAGAAGTCATGATGTACACTTTAAACCAGCCAGTGTCTCCACGCAGAGACTGGATGACTGCGTGTGAGGAGGCAGGCAGAGGAACTCTCTTATTGTTTTTATTGCAAATTTTCCCCATGGGGTTTTGCTGAGTCAATAATACCTTGTGAAGTTACAGAGGGCTGCTTACTGGAAAAGCTCATTACTGACCCTGTGACAGGGAGACAGACGGCACCAGGCAAAAGAAGCCCTTGGTGCCAGATGAGCAAGGGAGACAACAAGAAGTGTAAGGGCACATGGGAGAGGTTTCAGAGCAACCAGAGTAATCTAGGATATTGTTATAGGTGAAAAGGGAATTTAAAATCCAGATACAAGGAACTATGCAAGAAACAGGAGGGGCAAAGGCTGCTCTCCCTCTGCCTCATGCTCATGTTGACTGTTCAAATGCTGAGCTCCCATGGAAGCCACCTCCTTGCTTGGGGAAAATGGTCTACAAGAAACTCTTGAGTCTCTCTCCTCCATCCTGCTGCTCACTTTCATGAAACCCGCAGACAATTCATGTGTCAGAGTTCTACACCCAAGTAAGGCTTGGCTGAAACTGCCTGAGGTAGGACGTGCTGACAGGGAGGTTACAGAGGGCCTCATTTCCTTGGGAAAGCAGGCTAAAAATCCAGATCCAAGGCCTGACTGGCAAAAGCTTATACATGTGAGTGCTCACACTGGGATCTGAACCAAGTGCAACATGTGAACACCCATGCTGGAAAACTGCAGAGGGAAGTGTGCTTCCTGAGGTCCACCTCCAAATGCCATTAAAGGCAGGAGTCTTCCCAGTGCTTTCAACTGGTGGTGGATGAAGCCCTAAGTGTCCATCTCCCACCAGTGCCTTAATCATGTGACATCATGCTGGCTTGGGTGAGCTGCCTGTAGAGTTAAGGATTGCCATGTCATGCCATGTTTTGCATGCCATGTGTGACACACCCTGGACTTCCAAAAAAAAAAAAAGGAGTGTCTAATCACATAGCCACTCTCCCAGCACCCTGAAGCACCTTTAGTACAGACCAGCCAGCATTCAAAGCTGTGCTACATGAGGCTGATGGGCACCCTGGGAATGCTGTGCTTTTGCCTGTTTCTCAGGAGGAGCTCAGCGATGCAAAGTCAATGATTGAAGAAATCAGTGCCAAGCAGGAGGAAATGCAACAGAAAATTGAGCAGCTGCAGCAAGAGAAGCGGCGGGAATCACGGAAAGTGAAAGCTAAGTAAGAGCCCAAAGTCCAGGGTTCTGAAAATGCTAATTAGCAGCAGTGTCCATTTTGTTCATTTCTGTATAGCTTAGTTTCTTAATCTTTTCCTGGCTGGACATGTGTATCAACCCTGATTATGAACAGAAATTCTAGCCTTCAGTTCACCCCAGGCCTTTAGGCACCTACCCCACAGAGCAAACACAGCAGAAAAATGCTGACACCTCACTGTGACTCCAACAGCAAAACAGTCCCCAGCAGCAATCAGGGAAACCAGGGCCCCGTGGAACACACATGTTGAGGCATGAGTACTGTTGAAAGTCAGAAGCCTCCACCATCAGAAGGTATTACTGAGTCACCCCCATGCAGACAATAGCACTGCAGTTTCCCCTTCCAAGCTTGCAGGACTCAGTGGGCTCCTGATGGTTCAGTCTATTTTCCCATCACCAGCCTTTCCTCCTCTGAGCAGAGTTAGGCAGGAGCATGTTTGCACCCTGCTGGGCCACACTGTTGCTGCAAAGGAGCAGATAAGTTGTCCAGCTTGGCCCTAATTAGCCTCCTTCTGAAAACAGAGTTTTGATCATGAGTCTATACAGCTGCCTCGATGCAAACACTTTGCAAATCTAGGCTAGCCCCTTAGCTAATTAAGCTATTTAATTAGATGAAATATGCTCTGTAGAAGAACAGATCTGAAATAACCTTCTCCTATAGCCAGTGGAAGTTATTTCCAGAACATTATTCATGAACTGTCAATTTCACAAAAGCCAACTCCTTTCCTGGTCTCTGCTAGAGTTGTCCTACTTGTGACTCTGGGCTTGTACTTACTCTAATGTTTGTCACAACTGTAGCATAGGAGCTCCACCTGCAGCATTCATACTTCCCAACTGTCTTGTTCTTTGTATTTGTACAGAAGAGCACAGAAGGATGATCACGGGTCACAGACAGTACCAACACCTCTCCAGGGCAGCCCATTTCGATCCATTAACCTCCCAGAACCTGTGCTGATTAATGAAGATTTTACAAGTCTTTTACACAATGTGACTTATGAAAAAGGTAAGAAATAGACTAGGCAAATGCAGTGCTTTCCTCAGGAAAAAAATTCAGAAAAAAAATCACTAAGGTAAAAGGATACCAAGTATTCCTCAAGTGCCAGCAGCACAAAGAGAGAAGAGGGGTCCTCTTTGATGAGGAAAATGCTGTCAGCTGCCAAACACTTGAAGGTTGGAATCAAAGAAAAGGTGATGAACCAGAGCTTTTCATTCTATAATTAAATTTGGGGGTCTAAGGTGGTCTATTGCTTTCTTGCTGTTCAGATAGGAGGATAATAAAACCATGCATTTAAAATGTCAACAAAGGCAGAGATTAGGTGATAACCATGTGCTGTTTTCTACTCTGTTTTGCTCAGAACCTGCCAGTCATGACTGCCTTCTGCCCTACACTCTGAGATGGCATGTTGGCCTTCTCCCTCATAGCCCTCTCTCACCCACTTTTCCCACTGCCCCTTTCCTTCCAGTCTCATCCCTCTGCTCCTCAATAAGTTCCTTTCCTTTCAAAATGACAGGTCTCTGTGTTCAGCCTTCATCCTCTTGTTCTGTCTGCCCAACAGGCACCTAAGGTGCCAGGGCAAGCCAAGGTGGCTCTCATTCCTCTGCAGTTGTACAGCACCAAGCACAACAGGGACCCCCAAATTAGCCACCTGCCCATGCTACTGAAACACAGACTGCAACAACAACTAAAACAGCAAAGATCCTCCTTAGTGGAGAGTCCAACGGGGGTGTTTCCATAGCAAAACTGTGAAAGACTGGAAGATTTAACCATACTGACAGGGCTTGGCAGGAGGAAGCCTGCTCTACAGCTGCCTTCTGTTAAATTTACCTTTGTTCTTCAACAGTGTCTGACACCAGGATCATGCCAATGGGAGAAGGAGGTGTGAAAGTCATAGCAGGCCCAGGTATGAAAATACTGAGCTGTCAAAAAGCAGCAGGACAATTATTCAATTAGATTGCTTGCTTTACTGCACTGCAGAAATGCTTTCAGGGAATACATTTCACAGAAATGTCTTTCATTCTGCCATGTACCTCCATTTTCATACCTGCACTTGAGATATGAGGGCAAACCTGTGTCCCTGAAGTCTCCAATACCTGACGGTCAAGGGTTGATATTTGGCAGGGAAAGCCTTTCTGCTTGTTGCTTTCTCAGATTCTAAGTGCCTTTGCAGAAAGAAAGAATAATGAGAGCACTATTTTGCTGCTTGGCAACAGATGGTCTTGCAGTGACTACACCCTGGTAGAGCTAGTGAACTGTTTATTCAACCACCAGCTTACAGATTCCTATTAGACACATTTGAATGGTAACAGAGGAGTTCTCCTGGTAAAAGTAAGAAGTAAGGCAGAAGTAAGAGAATGTTATGGATGCTGGCCAGCCAAAGGACATATGAGGACAACCATTAGATGTTTGCACTGTGCACTAGGAGCACTCACTGTTCTGGACAGTTCTTTTGCTTGAATTCCCTTGAAAAAAAAAAAAGAGAGAACAAAAGATACGGAAAATGGTTCATTGCTACCCAAATTCAAAGTATTTGCAGTGGACCAATTCCAGTGCAATGGTTTTAGTGCACCTGCCCCCTTCCCTCCCTTCTCCACGTTTCAGTAACCTCAGGCTATCAGTCCTACTGCTGTTGTATAGCTACACCACACTAACAAACATGTTAAGAGTTATGACAGTTTATACACATTGAGAATGGCACTTAACTCCATATTATAACAATACTTTCTAAAATACCTGCCAGAAAGTGTCATATTCTCAAGTCCTGAAGTGTACCAAACCCTGAAGGGCAACCATACTTGAAACATATGTTTTCTTCTTCTCTAACATATGTCTAATTTTGGCTGGAAAATAAATGCTGCAAAAGTGTGAACCTTGTTCTGCCAAAGTGCCACTAACTGCACTTCATTTGTAAATTAATACTACAAGGCCCCAGGCCTTGTGATGCACAAAGAATGCTTCAAACTCTCCTTCCAGTACTTCCCCTGGGTGAGAACACAGGTTAGCTGTCTGCTGTAGCATAATCTGTCAACTGCCATGTCAAGGTCCAATACACCTGTTTGCCATTGCAGGAGCAGCCATGGAGACAGATGACAGCCTCAAGCCTTCCTTGACAACAGAGGGGCAGTCAAAAATGCACCTGCCATCAACAGTATGGAAGCAGCCCAAGGACACCAAGGACTGGGGAGATGAATACATTTCCAAAGAGCAGCCGGAGAGAGGGAAAGACATGGGCCAAAGCAGATACAGCTCAGCAGACAACATAATATGTGAACCCTCTTTGGCTGGTAAGGAGTAGAAGACTCTGGCTAGAGGGGCTTAAAGCTGTATCTGGTGTGAGCTGGTTGGTAATCAGTGTCTATGGAGGGAGACACAGACCAGTTTCTCCTGCTGTGGGGGAATGTCTCAGGGCCTCACTCTCCGAGACCTTTGCATTTGTTGGTCTCTGTGACTGACAGAATCACTCTGTACTGAGGACAGCCATTCTCCTTTCTGAGGTCTGTCAGGTTCAGAGTACTGTTGGGATTGTGGCAATGTAGTTGCTTAAGTGGGTGAAAAATACAACTTCTCATTTTGCAGAAAACTGGATGGGAAGCTCTGATATGAGTTGTTTTGCCTTTGATTGCCTGTTTTGTTATTCTTAGAAAAATTTGGTATTCATAGGGGAAAACTCATTTGCCTTGGAGCTTTCTTAGCATGACTTAGTGGCTCTAGTCAAGTCTGGAGCATGCTGTAGCATCAGGCTGGAATTTCACATTTTGGAGAAAGAAGACACAATTTTTAAACCACTTTTAAACAGTTTCTCCTTTCATGATTTGATGTCAGTTCACTATCTAACATGAAGCTGTCCCTGAAGGTCAGTATTTCCTTATTTTTAAACTTAACCATTATCTTCTGGAAGCCAAAAGGCAGAACATCGCTTTGGAGCTGCTGGAATCAGAAAGGAAGTATGTCATCAACCTTTCCCTAATCCTGAAGATCAAGGCCACATTGCAAGGACCAGATGTGAAAAGAAGTACCAAAGAGAGAAGGTATTTGATTTAGCGTACTCTCTCTCTTTTGGGGAGTATTAATCAGTTAACATTCTTTCTGCATCATCCTCTCACACATTTTTCTTTCATCCACACAGAGATCTTTGAACACTAAGTTTACTTCTAATTGAAAATTGGAGGCACTGGAAGGTTTTTGCAGCAATTAAAGACTTTCCTGCTTGTCCTTGCACTTTGTCCATCATCTTCATTCTGATTCTGGATGAAATCAATATCAAGTGGCAGAAAGGCAGTAGCACATTTTGACCATCTTTGCATCAGTGGGTTGTCTTGTTAAAGAGCCTCACAAGTGAGACAACACACAAAGCTGGGGAGCTCTCCTCCAAGCTCTCAGTGGGATGCTTCATTAGCCACAGCAGCATTGCCTTGGGCTTTTTAGTTCTGCAAATTCTAGTCAGCTACAGAATGCACTGGAAAGTCAGTTTAAAAAGACTTCAAAACATTGTATTAATAGCCATCTGGAAAGGGTGCTTGCATGTACATAGCAGCTAAAACATGACCTCCTGACGCAGCCAGTACTCCAACAGAAATAGTTAATAATACCTGTGCTATGGTAGCAAGAATACATGTAATTAATAATACATGTGCAAGACTGTGCTGATCATGCATGAATGGTTCACTTCAGCAGTACAGGCTGAGTTTTTGCTCTGTGTAACCAGTCTGACATTGTCTCCCTTCAGTTTTTTCCCCAACTCTCTACGGTTCCTGGTCCAGCAGCATGTCGATTTACTTCACGCTCTACAGGAGCGAGTCCTGAGCTGGCCACGACAAGGGATCCTAGGAGACATCTTCCTGAAGTTAACAAATGATGAGGTATGTTAAAGACCTCTCCCAACTTCTCTGTTAGGATGTTGTGTTGATGGCCCACAGATAGACCAAGACACCTTGCAACAGAGGGGCTGTGCTGTGACACCGTGGCTAGGGTAAGGCCTTTCAGAAAGCCTCCTTTGAGCAGCGTCCTGGGCACGGTAGCCCTTTTGTTGTAGTATTTGATTGTTCAGGGAGCCCACATGCCAGACCCACGTGTGGGCATGCAGCCTCATAGCCCAGCTCTATAATCAGTGCACAGGACCTAAACTCGGTTGTAGGAGCTACAAGTGAGCCTTGACAGCTTGAATGTCTGTATTCACAGTAAGGGTGTGAAAAGAGAGTGTTTCTGATGCTCCCCTCCCCCAACACACTTTGCTCAGTTATGACAAGCAGGTGGGCAGGCCTCTTATCCTATATGGTTTGTTGCACCTGATTCTAAGGGCGAAGGTCTGCCATGGTGAGGAGCGGGACATCTCCTGCGAGGATGTGTAAAATCTCATCTGATGCTTCATAAATTTTAAGAGTCTTAAATAAGAAAAGCTTCCTGCTGCCCAGCCTCTCCAGCCCTCCCACCTGCTGTAAAGCTTTACACACTGTGCTCAACAGCTGAACATATTTTATAAAACAGCCTTTTTTGAGAAATTCTGAGCCCTGAAAGAGTCACACAGCAGTCCTGCTGCACTGATCACCTCCCAGTAGCAATGGTGAGGGATCCACAGTTTCTCATTTTGGCTTGCTCTGTGACCAAAAATCACTCAAGTTTCTTTGTTCTTTTCTCTTTCTCTTTTGTAAGAATAATTTTCTGGACTATTACGTTGCTTACCTGAGGGACCTGCCAGAATGCATCTCTCTGATCCACGTGGTGATCCTGAAGGAGGTAAACTTCCTGCCTGTTTCACAGATGCATAATGGCACCACTCAAGCCTGGAGCTCTTCCTGTTATGCCTGCCTGCAATAGGACTGCTGCCAGCCCACTTGTTCTGTTGCCAAATGAGAGTTTCCTGAAGTTTGCCATGGCTGACACACGCCTACAAAAGGCAGCTTTAACACTGTGTAACCAAAGCTATTTTTCTGCTAGGCCATGAAACATGTCTCAGATTACACTTCCCAAAATCTTGCCTGTGCATGTGCTACACAGAGCTTTTCCAGACAAACAGCGTCTCCTGAAAAAAATGGAGGGTTCATCCGAAGAGAGAGATCAAGACCGAGGCTGTAAGTGCTTTATAGAGCAAAGAGTCTTCACTCTTCAGCTTCAGGTATTTGGTCTCTCACACCTGAGTCTTGGTTTAAACGAGGAAAGTTAAATGTAAAGGTAGTTTTAAAGTGCAATAACTAAACCACACTAGCTTGCTTCCAAGACATTTTAAATTAGAAATCAATTTCATCTTATTCAATTTATTTGAGCCTCAACTAAGAACTTCATTCTGTACAACAGTGAACACCTGAGGTTTCATGGAAACTTAACTAATGTGCTTGCAACATACACCCTTAATTAGGCTGAGTGTATCTTGTAGATAATCTCCAACCTAAACCATTTCATCCTAGTATTTCTGGTGGAAAGACTTGCAACTGCCCCTTCCAGGAGCAAGAATGAAGATGTGTGACCGTGTACTGTCACACACAGCTGCCACTGGACTGGTGTGCTCCTGTGAACTGTCACAACTACTTACAGTATAACTACTCATTCAACCACAGAACCATTTGGAAGCAGACATGTTTTATGGGAGGCTTTTGTTTCTGCCACAATTTTAAATTGCTTTCTCTATTTCAGGTAGAAGAAGAAATCAAGTCTGATCTCTACATTCTGTTCTTCCACATAGTCCAGCGAATCCCTGAATACCTTATCCATCTACAGGTAGGGCCCCAGGATGGCAACTGTCTTGCTGAACTCTTATCATAGCAGGTGACTTTTAACTCAGAGCTGGTGTTTGAGCCTGAAAAGGTACAGGGCTTCTGGCAAGCCCAGTGGGCTCTTTGAAAAAAAAACAAAACAAAACAACAAAAAACAAAACACAAAAAGCCAACCAAACACTGAAAGGGAATGCCAGCTAACAGTAGCTTAATTTTCATCATTTCAACCAGAAGCTCACTTACATTTGCCAGCTTCTCCATTTGACCTGACAGAACCAGCTTTTGTCCTCTAGGAAGGCAAAAGCTCTGCTGCCTGCTGCGCTGGGAGAACAGGAGGACAGAGATGGCACACATCTCCTGTGAGCTCCAACCTAACTCCTGTAACAGAACTGTGCTCTGCTGAATAGTCACATGCTGACTGAGATGGCTCCTAGGGTCCAACAACCTTTCCTACAGAGAGATGGCTGATCAAAAGAGTTCTGGTTCAAAGATGGGTTATCTGAATCATGCTGAAATATTTCAGACAAGGCAAGTGACACAGAAAGCAAGCCCTATAAAACCAAGACACTGGCTTATTTATCAAAAGTTAAGCTCAACCAGTGCATCACCCACACATCCCATGATTACATTTACAGTGGTTACATGTGCATTTGCACGGGAGCAGCATGAGGCAGGCCCCATCCAAGTCCCTCAGAAACTGATGCTGCCTAGAAAAGCTTCCACAGGGCAGTACCATAGGCACTCCAGAGCACTAATCCATGGTTCCAATAGCACATTCTACCCAGAAAGGGTTAGGACACAGTCCAAACAGCCTGCTCTCCTCTGTGCCTCAGAATGTCCTGAAGTTCACGGAGCAAGAGCATCCTGACTATTACCTGCTGCTGGTGTGTGTGCAGCGCCTCCGGGTTTTCATCTCACACTATAGTCTCCTCTTCCAATGCAATGAAGACCTGCTGATACAGAAGAGGAAAAAGCTGAAGAAGTAAGCACAACATCAGCTTATACTCTCTATCACCAGGGAAGGGAGGTGTGGGGGAAGCCTGGCAACAGGGGTTTAGGTCCAGGCAAGATCAACAGGCACACTGTTCTGTTGAAAAAGAACTAAGTCTTTGCTTAGGAATGCTGGAGAAGGACCACTATTGGCATTTGCCCTTGAAACTGATTTGAGGTGGGCCCTTTAACTCTGAGAGAGAAAGGAAAATCACTTTTAAATCCTTCTAAACATAGCAGCCATGAGTTTCATGGGATCAGCTGATTCACTAAGCTGATGGCAAAGTCACTCCCCAGTGGAAAAACACACAAGGATTTAGCTGCTTTGGCAGCTTGAGACCCTGGTGAAGGCCAGGACTCTTTCTCTCACGGCTGAAGACTCCAAAAGAATAGCATTATGTTATTTTACTGCTTATTTTACTGGGGCAAGGGTGGCAGAAACAAAGGCCTCTCATAACTTGTTTGAGATGAACTATGATAGAAATAACCCTGAATGTATCTTCTAAAGTTGCTGTTCAGAACAATTCCTTGAAGTCAAGGCTTTTTACTCAAAATCTGGTTTCCTTTTTAACTCATAATGGTTTACCTGGGGAGCAGGACAAGGTTAGACTTCAGGGGAAGCTTCCAAATATGGAGGGTGGTAAAAGGCTGGAGCAGACTGCTGGGGAGGGACTGCTATCAGGAGAGGTATTAAGAACAGGACAGAGAGCAGGAGGCGCTGCTGACTGGAACAGACTAGGTAGAACAGGTTCTTCACTGGGGTGGGAAGAGGTGAACGGGAATATTAAGGTCCCTCCCAGTCCTGTTTTCTGTGATTTTACATGCTCGTGCTCATTCCCTGCCTTATTTCTTAGCCCGACGATGGATTTCTCCTCCCTCAGGTCATCCCTGGTGAAGCTGTACAAAGGTCTCACCTCTCAGTGTACAAGCCAGGAGGTTTCTCCAACACCCAGTGCAGCATCAATCCGGGACAGTGGGATCCACACTGAAGAGACAATACAGTCATTCCCACCAGCACCCTCCTCTGGCACAACAACCCCGTAAGCCTGTTGTTCTAGTAGGTGGCTTTCAAAGTAGGCTGAAAACTCTCCTCACCCACACCATGCCAGTGACACCAGGCAGCTACAGGCTGTCATTTTTAAAATGACTCTCTGTATATAGATAGAGAGATGAAGGGCTGGCTCCTTCCTGCTATTCCCTACCATGTGGTTTACAAGCAGGAAATGTTTCAGAGCTCTACCCAGGGCTGTCAGTGCTCTTACTAGCTGCCTAACAGGGAGGACATGAATTTGTGTAGGCCTGACAGTGGTGTGCATGGTAACACTCTGCTCTTATTCACTGTCAGCATTACAAGAGCTAGGAACATCACCCAGGTCTCAGAGTAGGAAAAAGAACTACTTTTCCACACAGAACATAATTGAACGATGGGACTCACTACCACAAGACACAAGTACAAAATGGGTTCAAAAAGACACAAGATTAATTCAAGACACACAAGGACTACTAGTAGCACCTGGCAATCTTCACAGAATCACAAAATATTCTGAGTTGGAAGGGACCCACATGTATCCCCAAGTCCAACTCCTGACCCCACACAGGACAGCCCCAAGAGTTACAACGCATGCCTGAGAGCATTGTTCAAATATTTTTTGAACTCAGACAGGCTTGGTGCTTGGTGCTGTGACCTCTTCTCTGGGGAGCCTGTTTCAGTGTCCAACCACCCTCTGGGTGAAGAACCTTTTTCTAATATCCAATCTAAACCTCCCCTGACACAGCTTCAGGCTCTCTCAGGTTCTCTCACTGGTCACCACAGAGAAGAGATCAGTGTCTACCCCTCTGCTTCCTCTAATGAGGAAGCTGCAGACTGCAATGGGGTCTCCCCTCAGTCTCCTTTTCTCCAGGCTGAACAGACCAAGTAACCTCAGCTGCAAATCATATGGCTTCCCCTTTGGCTTATTGATAGGTGCCAGCTGAGATGATGATTAAATGCTAGACTTACCTTTTTTCTTATGCCAACAATTTGTGGCTGTTGTGCTTCCTTACACCATTTGATACTAACAAGAAGAGTTTGGCTTCATCATTGCAAGTCTCCCTGAAGTAGTAGTGTTACTAGATCAGTATTTAGCCTCTTCCTCATGAGACTGCCCAAGCCAACCTCCCTCCTCTCACAGACATCATGCTCCAGAACTCCATCTTGGTAGCCTCAGCTAGCACTGTCCCCACATTCATCCTGAACTGTGAACTCAACATGGGGCCAGGTGGGACCTCATTAGCACTGAAGACAAATGGGGAAAATAACTCCCCAGGCATGGCTGGCCATGCAGCTGGCAGCTAATGCAGCTCAGGCTGGGTTTGCCTTGTCTGCCATGAGAGCGTGCTGTCAGTTCATCTTTACCCCGGCACTGGCTCTAGCAGTGAGTTCATACCGGGGCTGCTGTTCAACCCAAATCTCACACTCTGGTCTCATGCATGAGGTTCTCTTGCCCCAGATGCAGAACTCTGCACATCTTGAACATCACAAGACTTCTATTACCCCACTCCATTATGTCCCCAGAAGATGGCCATGGGAGTTTCCTAACAAGGGCTCTTTAAGGACCATGGAGGTCTCACCCTGCACCTAATACCTCATCCAAAAGAGTACTTTTGATTTACCTGGAACACAAGGAGGGTAGGAGATCTCCAAGTACTCCTGACACACTTGTGAGTACAGAGCCATCCTACCCAAGAGAGAAACCTTGTCCACCTGAAAAGACAACCAGACCACAGAAAAGTAAGGCACGGCCCCTACATTACAGAAAGAGAAGGAAAGTAAAAATCCAAAATGCAGATAAACAGGAGAGAGATAGAGCAGTTGGCTTATCATCTCAGTTTCTATTCATTTCATGCTCTAGAGTACAAAAGGCAGCCAAAGCTACTAGATAGACAGTTCTGTCTCTGCAAATTTGCTCCTCCTAACCAGCCAGGCAATTTCTGTAAGTGACAGCTCTGTTACTATTCTCCATGAGAGGAAAGTACCTTTGGGCCATACAATCAACACAATAGGGCCAGAGGAGTGAAGGGGTGGAGGGGGCTTGTCATGCTGTCTCTGTCGTCCTTTAGTATTCCACTTCCGTCTGTTTTTTTGTTTTGTTTTGTTTCTTTTTTTTAAGGCATTTGATGCCCCAGATGAAGAAACCCCAGCCCGCTGTGATGGAGAACATCCAGGCTGTAAAGCCCCCTGACTGGGAAATGGAAAGCAGAAAACATGAGAGGCCAGAGAATATCCTTGCATCCTCTCAGCTGACAGAGCAGGAACTCAAGGCTTTGACAGCCCCCTTACAATCCATCCCAGAAATGGAGTATGAAGCACCACCAGCTGATGCAGTGGGAAACCCCGAAAGAGCCATCAGGACCTCTGTGGAGCTGCTGCAGGATGCGAGGAACTTTGCACCAAGCTATGAAGAGTTTGACTACCCTGGGGAGGTTTTCACCATGCCAGGCCCCTATGAAGATGATACCTTTCAAAACCTCGCTCTCTTCGATAATTGTTCCCCAGCCTCTTCCGAGTCCAGCTTAGATATTTGCTTCCTTAGGCCTGTTAACTTCACCTCAGAACCAGAGAGGACAGACCATGCCTTACAGCCATTGCCTAAGAGCTGCACTCCCGTGAGCAGCAGTACTTACAAGCGTGAGATGTTCCACAGCAAAGGCAAGCAGCTGAGCAGGTCTCTGAAGGAGCTGCCGAGGAGCGCTGAGGGTGTGAGCACCAGACTCTACAGCACACGGAGCAGCAGTGGAAGCCGTCTGCAGCAGAAGCAGGAGAGGAATGTTCAGCCTCACATGATCTCAGCCTCATCCCGAAGCTCCCAAAGGAGCTACTTCCCCTCACAGAGAGGAGCGAGTGAAAAACCGAGCTTTTTGGAAGTAAGGAGGCTAAAATAGGAGGAGAAAAAAAAAATGGCACGTGGTGGTGCAGCAGCTGCAGAAAGATCTGAGATACAGTTAGAGTAGAACATGCCAAAATACCTTTCAAGTCCACACATTCAAAGTCCTCACCTGCATGTACATGCCCAAGGGAGGGACAAGACAGCTCCTTTTCACACACATCTTCTCTGGGGACAAGCACTGGTTCGAGGTGCACAGCTGGCTGAGTGACAGCTACAACACCCTTGAGACAAGGTAGCCTCTTGTGTGTCTCCACCTGTCACTGAGCTTCCCCCCACAAGTGAATGTTCTGATCAGGTCACAAAGTATGCACAAAGCTGTCCAAAATTAGTGCTATGGGTGGCACCCTGTTAAACAGGTGCTTTTCCACCTGCTGTGAGGAGTGCTGGGTAAGTGCTGGGTAAGTCATGCCGGTGTAAATCAGCATGACTTGGCCAAACAACCCATTTTCACCAGCAAGGATCTGGTCCACTGGTTTTGTTTCACCTGTATTTGTTGCATGGATTGCAGACTCATGCCGAAGCCTACGTGAGAACAGTCAGAGCCCAGCAACCATGTCCCTCAGATGGGACATGGCAAACAGCACTCTAACCCTTCAGGGACACCAGGTCTTAAAGGAACAAAGTTTCTGCAGTCTGCAGTGACTGTTCAAAGTCAGCTTTGAGCTGTCACAGTCAAGGATATAGATGCCCTTTGCTTCCTGGGGAACAGGCCAAGAGTGCTGTGAGGTTCTTAGCTAGTTCTGTCACTGTTGTGTGGAGAAACACCCTCCTGTTAAAACTAGGCAGGATGCAGATGAGGCTGTAGATGCAGATGAAGATGGGAGGTAGGTTCCAACAGCCTGACTGAAAAGGCATCATGGAAACATCAAAAGAAAAAAAAAAACACCCCTAATGACTAAAGGAGGTAGATGGCTGAACAGAGGAGGTGAGGCAGAGGGAGACAAGCCCTGGGGACACAGCCCCCATAAACAGGAGCCTGTGAGCTATTTGCCACTCACCTGCAAAGAGCTATGGCCCTCAGCAGGGTGCAGATGTGAAGCTTGTCCAGAACTGCAGGACATGTTCTCTCTCGCAAAGGAGATGACCATGGCAGTGGTGGGCAGAATTGGAGAAAAGGGTCTTGTCCAGAGTCTTGCTGAGAGGAGTTTGGCACTCTCGTCAAAGAGGGAAAGATATTTTACTGGCACATTTTCCACAAGCTGTGTGTGCTAATGAAGCCTTCTGCCCCACAGATATAAAACCATGCAGCAGCAGAGCCAACAGAAGAGTCTTTCTCACCATGTCACAGCTCAAGAAGCTTGAAGCCTCCCTGCCCTAGGGAGAAAGGAGAGGGTGGGAAGTTCTTACAACTGCCCAGGCTGGCTTGCTCCCTCACTGGCAAAAGGAGATAGTAAGCTCCCCCTAAACAAAAAGTTTAGCAAGAAGGGCTCCAGTTCCCTCTAACAATGCTTATCCTTCTGCTCCTTTGTCACTGCTGCAGCCTTAGACCCAGAAACAAGCTCTCTCCAGAGGTACCAGTGTTCCTGAGACCCAAATGACTTATTGTTTCCCAGCCTTGCCAGCACCTCCTCACCAGGTCCCTCCTAGCACAGAGAGAGAGAAAGAGAGAGAAGGGAACAAGAATGTGAGGTTGCAAATGCTGGTTAAATTGTCTTTTCCCTTTTAGGAGCTCCATGCAGAAGACAACACCAGGTTCTGCCAGAAGGATGACAATGAGCAAACATCCTTCAGCGACCACAACCCGCGGCACGAGCCCAAGGGGGGTTTCCGGAGCTCCTTCCGCAAGCTCTTCAAAAAGAAATAAGCAGCCCCAAGAAAGGCAGGCCACAGCCTAAGCACAGCAGTGCTTCCCCAGGTCCCTGAGGGTGGAGATAGACAGCAAGGCCCCAAGATTCCCCTGACTAACACAGAGGGTGGAGGGGTGGGGGAGAGGAGACTGTCACAACTGCCTTACAAATGCATCCTGCTCTTTCTAGCACAGGGCAGGGCCAGGCTTTGGGTTGCAGTGGAGCTCAACCAGCAGGTCCAAAAAGCACAGGAACTTGCTAGCTTTCATCCCTGCCTGACTTAACTTCCCTCAGTTTTGAAAAGCTTTGGCTGAATCCCATGATCTTCTCCTCCCCCTCATCCCCCAAAACTACTTGATTTGCCATACATCTTTGCATTTCCAAATTCAAGCCAAGTCTTATTTGGGCTCACCCACAACCGAAAGGTTACTTTTGCAGCCCTGGCATCCTGGACAGAAGTCTAAAATTCCCTTCTTTCCTCTACTTTCCAAAAAAACCCACCATCAAAGATATCTTTCATGAGGCCCGCTCGCATTACCTGGGTGGTTTGAGAAGGTCTAAGAAGTATCAGCTGAAGCATCTGAGTATTGTACTGCTTAGTCAGCAACATCCTTTCTTTTGGACTTCCATCATTCCCCAAAAACCATCCCTCACCTTTCATGTGGCACCCCGTTTATTGAATTGCCTCCTGATGTATGAATCTCTGCTCCTACTGTCGGAATCGCACGTGTCTCCAGGCAGGTGATGCAACCTGAGCCCAGCACCTGCCACAAGAGACAAAGACTCTTCACCTTATCCCCACTGTGGATCAATGCAGACACTGTCAGAGTCAACCAGTGTCCTGGCTCCTGGTCTGTAACACACCTGAAATACACTTTGCTAACTCTTTGGCCTGACACCACCTTACAAGCCCAATCAGGTGCAGCTTTGGAATGGTTCTAGCTAAAAACTGAGGCACTAGAGCAGGAAAAGTCGATGGTGCACCCTGTTCAAAGTCATAGGCTCTCCTTCTTGTGCAAGGACAGAACAATGAGGCCACAAGAACACCACCCTCCTTGCTTTTGGACATGACAAACCCTCATTAACTTTGATCTCTGCAGAAGACTGTAGCTTTTGTATGGAAACACAGCCCTCTGATGCAATACCCATGTCACACCCCAGCAGCAAGAGCACCCCTGGTACAGTGGTGTTACCAGTGGAGTACTACTGGTGTGCTGGGGGGTTACCTGAAGCTGGGGCATTCTGAGGGCACTTTCAAGAGGAAATACGGTTTTCTCACCTTGTTTTGACAAGCTTGGGACACTGGTCTGTCTTAAAGGACAACTTCACCTTAGGAGATTGTGAACTGTCTCTGTGGGGCCAACAGTAATTTCTTGGGGGGAATACACAAAGCTGTGAGATGAGGGGCTTGGGACTCCCAGCATCAGAACACTCAATTTGGTGCCAAGAGAAGAGCACCCATCGTGCTGCACGGCTCTCCTGACAGTGGCAACAGCAAAGGGAAGCCCCAGGGCAGGTGTTCTTGGATGCAGTGGCTAATACTCACTGCAGAGCAGGGCCTGGAGCTCTCCCATAGTGTCACCTGACCTGCATTTACCATCTGCTTTTCCTCTTTTGGTGGAGGCAAAGAGATGTGTGTGAAAAGGGCTATTCACCTAAGACAGACAAAATCCCAACATTTTAAGAATGTGACCACGCAAAACCCCAGAGATTAAAAGGTTTTAGCTGGTGCCTGTCCCGTAAATTTTAATGAAGCAAAAATTCACTTCTCCTCCTTACAAAGAGGAAAAAAATATCATCCTTTCTTCCCCTAGCTTTTGTAAACTACTCTGGGAAGATTGTTTTTTTTTTTTTAAGGCTTTTAATGGCAAAAAACCACACAACCCTTCTATCTCTTTCCCTTTCCCTCACATCCTCATTAAGTTACAAATTCCCCAGCCCTTTCCAGTCAGGACTGCTCCATGCTGACCAGCCACTGATTCACAAAGACAATTCCCAGGACTTGGCAGCTTTCAATCAGACTGTGCACGGCCAGGATAGAAATATGTAAAAAGAGCCAGATACTTGTAACTGAAGCATCAGCAAAGCCCGTTTGTTCTGCAAAGGAATCAGCCACAGGCAGAACTATTTGTTTGTCCATGGAACCAGGGTTGTATAATTACGGGCAAGTGTTCACTGTAACACACTGATGCCTATCAAGGCTCTGATGCTTGGTGTCTTTGGCCTCATATATGTAACAACACTTCTGTCCCTCATAGAATAAACCTGCTTTTCACACTTGCCAGGCAGATTCCAGGACAGAAACAGGATCAAGGAAAAAACCTACCTGCTAATATCTCCTGGGTGAAGAAATCCTTCCACAGTGGCAGACCCTTGCTTGTAAAATGCATGTGGATTTCAGCTTCTGTTTTAGTGATTTAAGGCACGGTCAGAATTGATGGTTTTTTCTTTCTAATTCTGTATGAGTTCTTACTTCCAGGCCTATACTTATCATTTGAGATGTCCTTGTACCTGCTCACAATCTGCAAATGTAAATAATATGAATGAATGATGCTCAACACCACACACAACCTCTTGAAGGATCCATTCCAAATTTACCTTTAGTGTACATGTGTACTCTGGATTATTTTTCTTCCTGTGCCAAATAAATGTTGCTTTTAAATAACGCTGTTGTCTCTTGCCCTGAATCAGAAGATTGCATCCATTAAAAGAAGAAACACGTGTTTTTCAGGAACCTTTCTGAGGAAACATTAGTTACAAAATGCTGTACCCCTACACAAAGAATCACACAAGAAGACTGTTTGCTACACATGGTTCTAACACTCTTATCCAGAACTCAGCTGAGTCACTCTCTAGGCTTCTGATCAAGATCCTGTTCTTGGTGTAGCTGTGACATTTCTTCATCTCCTTCACTCCTGCTGCTGCTTCTGTTGTGGACACATGAACTTTCACCAAAAAAATCCCGTTAAGTCTCCTCCTCTGACATACACACCACTCTAACTTCACCTATCAAACTGTGTAAGAGATCTAAGTATCTTCCTGTATATCACAAACCTCTCTCACATACCAAGATTTAAAAAAAATAAATTAATTCCAGTTCTGACTACTAACACTATCTTACTTTAGTCACATTCTCAGCAGGGCCAAAACAACGACACCACAAACAGAGACAACTCAGCCCCCAGTGCTTACACCTCCCCATGGCACACAGTACCTGCAGCATTCCTCCAACTGCTCTGTAGCTCCCTGCAGCATTTTGTCACTTGAGAACACACCTTTTAACATCAAAAGGTGACAGTCACTTTTAAATTTTCACTCCAATGCAATCTGAGTATCACTGCAAACACATCACAAAAAGAGCATGTACACAGGTTATCAGATATGCCTGCTACAGTTTACCACTTCTCTTTCTCAGGTTTTTTGTTTATTTGGGCTTTTTGTTTGGTTTTGGGTTTTTTATTGTTATTTTTGCTTTTTGGGGGTTTTTTGTTTTGTTTTTTTTTTTTTTAACAACTGGACAACATAATTTTTAACGTTTACTCATTTTGGCAAGTAATCATGCCATCAGAGAAAGGCAAATGGAACAAACTTATTGAAACCTAAGATTTGTTATTCTTACAAACAAAAAAAGGCTTATTCCAAAGTAGTTTCAAGAAATTTGTCCAAAGCAACTCCAGTAACACGTCACCTTTGTTTATGCTTCTCTTTAAAAATTTTGTGGATGTTCTGCACATTTTGCAGCTCAATTGTCATGTATTTGGCAAATGTGTTTTATTTTATTTTTCCCTTCTGACTTTTCAGCCACTCTGTACAGGATTTCACATTTGCTGGCTAGAAAGGAAACACACACACAAGAAGACTTACTCTTCACTTTGTTTCCCTTATAATGCTCTATTTTCCAATTAATTCAAAAGGTAAATTTGCTCAGAGCTGACAGAAAAATGCATTTAAGGGTGGTTTGTTTTTTTAATGGAAAACAAGGAATGGAATGTACAAAATAAGTTAAAAGCACTTTTGTTGTTGCACCTCTATTGGGCCACAGGGTTCTCTCCTGAAGAAGGGCTTCACCTATGCATCGCCCAGGTTTAGAAATGACAATTCAACAATTTTTTCCATGAAGCACAATAATCTACTGCCTTCAACAGTGGTGCCTCCAGTACTAAGCTTGAATCAGGCCAATCAAACAGAACATCTAATTTAAAATACATGCAGAAGAAAAATAATTAAATATCCCACAATGTCAATATGAAACTAGAAGGATCTAAACCCAGAGTATTAGCATGCTCTGAGACAGATCTGTCCCTCCCTGATTTAAGAGAGAAATATTAGGGAAACAGGTTAGTCCACACTGGGAATGGCTTCTTGAAGATGGAACACTCAAATACTTCCATGTATCAATCCTGAAGCAGGATAATGTCCTCCATTAGCACACAGTTACAGACAAATTTTGCAGGGGCTGCTGAATGCCATGACAACAGCATGTACCTTGGGGTCAACCACGCAGCACAACAGCTGACTTTCCATTAGAGCACACTGAATAGAAGCAAATGCACAGCACTTGCAAAAGAATCAAGACAGTTTGGGTTGGAAGGGACCTTTAAAGGCTGTCTAGTCCAAACCCCTTGCAATGAGCAGGGACATCTTCACCTAGAGCTGGTTGTCCAGAGCCCTCTCCAGCCTGACCTTGAATGCTGCCAGGGATGGGGCACCTACCACCTCTCTGGGCAACCTGTGCCAGTGGTTCACCGCACTCCTTGTAGAAAACTTCTAGTTTTGGCTGAATCTATCCCCTTTCCATTTAAAACCATTACTCTCTGTCCTATTGCAAGAGGCCCTACTAAAAAGTTTGCCCCCATCCTTCTTATAAGCACCCTTTATGTATTGAAAGATCACATTAAGGTCTCTCCAGAGCCTTCTCCAGGCTGAACAACCTCAGCTTTCACAGGAGAGGTGTTCCAGCCCTCTGATCAACTTGGTGTCCCTCCTCTGGACCCACTCCAGCAGGTCCATGCCCTTCCTGTGCTGAGGATCCCAGAGCTGAGTAAAGTGCCCCAGATGGGGGTCTCACCAGAGCGGAGTAGAGGGGCAGAATCACCTCCATGACTTGCTGGTCACGTTGCTTTAGATGCAGCCCAGGATACCTTTTGCTTTCTGGACTACGAGTGCACAATGCTGGGTCATGTTGAGCTTCTTGTCAACCAACACTACCAACTCCTTCTCCTCAGGGCTGTTCTCAACCCCTTTCATACCCCAGCCTGTATTGAAACCAGTGATTACCCCAATCCAGATGCAGGACCTCGCACTTGGAATCCCAGAACTTCCAAATTCCCACAGAGCTTTTCTGAGCTAAGACACAACCACGACACTCTGAAAGACAATGAACAACCCAGGTTATGCTCCACTGTTGCACTGGACTATATATAACGTAGAAACCTGGAGGTGAAACAGCACCAATTTTTAAGTACCATGCCTATAATGTTCTGCAGACCATTATAACCCTGCTTACAAAGTTTGCAGTTGTTTAGGCTGATTTTTAGCCCTGTATCAGCCCCCTAGAGTAATACAGCAACTCTCCTAGCCTATACACAAGCATGTTTCATTGTCCAGGCCATACCAGATCACCCCAGACCCTACCAGCTCATCCAGGGTCATTTTACCAAGGAAATGGATAGCATCATTAAAATTATTTAATTTTCTATGTGAAAAGTGTTGCCACTAATGCAACCATGGTCCACAAAAGAAGTCATTCCAGATTAAAAATTATTAACACAAAGTTGTCATTACACAAACCAGTGGCTTATCAGTTCTACTCAAGGCTCCTATTCTAAATGCAGCATGTTTGATTCTCTGTTTGCAGCTAACACCATGATTTGTGCACCGTAGGACTGACACATTCTACTGGGATGCAAAGAATGTTGATATTAGGTTCCTGCACAGTGACCATAATCACCTGTTGTCTATCTCACCAGTAAAAGCACTTCTATCCTCAACCACAAATACGAAACAGCTTCCCTATTTCACAAAGGCAAACAGAGACCTACTGCCATTTAAGGAATCTGCTGATTAGCAGGAGCCATGTGAGGTCTAACCAAGCAACCTTACCAACCTAGTCTGCCGTGGCTGCACAAGAGCACAGACAAGAATGTGCTGAAGAAGATCAGAAAGTCTAACTGTTAAGGTTATCTACTGATGACTTAGAATTCAGAGAACATTGCCAACAGTATGTTTATCATGGTTTATACCCAAAGAAGTGATAATCTAAACTATGCCTCCTGTGGTTTGAGACTTTCTACAAAGCTATTCCGAACCCAAGATTTTGAGATCTTCACTTTTTTTCTTTTGCCAGAAAAAAACACTTCAAAACAACATTGTTAAATACACCACTGAAGGAATACAACTGACAATCTTGAGATTTGACTATGGTGAAAACTAACATTGCTGTTGATGAAATCAGAATGCTTTCCAAAGTGTTATAACCACAATAAAAGACCAAAGGGTCTTGAAATGCTGGAAGCATTAAAATAGATGATTTCCATCATCATTCAAATAACACCATCTCTGACACAGCTCTCCAAGATGCTGAAATGTGTTTTTCTTCCAATGAGGAAATGTGAGAGAATTTTACTTTGCCCCATGAGCCATATTAACAGAAGATGAGACACTTTATGCTTCACATACCTACTGTAGAGGAGATCAGAGATTCTTTTCTTTGATAACTGGCATCCACTACTGTCCCAGTACTGTCTGGAGCTGAAGAGCAGCACACAGGTTTATGGATAATCCATGTCAGAATACTTATAATACATGTTCTGTCATGTATATTTTGGACAGAGAAGGCTACTACAAAGATTAATGTAAGCTTGATCTTTTCTAACATGCATCATACAGGAGGTGTGAGACATTTTGGGAGTAACCCAGCTTCTCAAATATCACTAAATTATTATTTTGTAATGTGCCAAAATCAACCTCTCCTTAGACTTATTACTAAAAGACATACATCGAACTAGGAAAAATATGTACCAGAACATGGGCTTTTATTATGCCCTTCAGTGCTTACCTGAAAAACTAAGGTGACCGTTTGTCCATGTAATAATTTAACGTATGTCAGCCAAACATATCTTTATCTTTATTTCAATTAAATTAAAAACAATCTGCAGGTATATTTATGCAACATTCACTATATACACACGATTTATGCAACTGCAAGGCAATTCTATGTATGCTGATTAATCTATTGTTAGTAAAACATGACAATAGCTATGGAAGTTGACAAGTGACTGTTTTCATGGCATGACTGAAAAAGAATAGCTACTAGCCATGAAATGGATTATCAGTAAACCTTAAAAAGAACATGACATAACCTAGCAGAGATTAACAGTCTTCTAAATGTAGTAGTATATTTGCTTCAGATGATAGTGCTGCTTTTAAAAAAAAAAAATTGCTGTCACCTTAATGATGTAAGACTTTCATCTGCTCTATCTAAAGAAAGCAATAATTAGACATTATGCTTCCTGGCAAAAATTTATTTTTGAACTGGCACCACAGTATTTCAGAAAATAATAATAAAGTACCTCTTTGGTGAAGCCTAGGTACCCCCTACTACTCATTGTAACAACTTGTAAACAGGACCGCAATACAGTGCTTTGCCTTAATTCTAGCTCGGTTAGGTACCACAGATCTTCCTCACAGTCCTTCTCATTAACTTTAGGAAGGTATTTTAAAGCAGGGAGTAAGTAAAGCAAAGGAAAATTAAGAAGGATATAAAGTTCCCTGTTGGAGATTTAAAAAAAGTGCATAATGTTTTCATTCCAAAAACTGTGCCACTGTATGGAACTGATGGATACAAGACTGTTTTCCTTCCTGTACTGGACATTATTGATCATTACACAAACACAGTCTCTGCTCATTGGCCAAAGAAGTCTCTTAAGCCTGTTTTCTGGTACAATCAGTTGTCCAATTACTTTAGAACAATGTCCTGCATACTTAAACAAGAATAGTAAGTTAACCGGGTTTTCCACTAGAAAGTCTGTTTTTGCAATTCCATTTCTGTACACTACATTTCCAATGTATTGGAGAGTTTTTAGTGTTTGGCATACACATCCCAACTCCTTGCCACCACCAGCTTCAGTGCATCCATTGCCAGCAACAGACATAGCACCAGGAAAATGCAACTCCCAGCGCGAGGGATAGTTCAGGAGGAGTGGGCATTCTCCAGCAACGGTGGTCCATCCCGATGCATTGATGGGTGTGTGTGCTCCCTTTTGTAAGTTTTTGGAGGAAGCTTTGGGATATGTTGAGAAGTGCTTTGTCGTGGAGGAACAGGTGGTCCAGCAACAGAAGGGAGGTCCACGTCTTGTGGTATCAAAGGTGGTGATGGAAGATGCCTCCGTGCTACATGTGGAGAAGGTGTCTGAGGGGGAGGGGGAGTAAACGGAGATGGACTGTTTGGGAAAAAGGTGTTACCAAGTTCGCTTTTTCTCCCCAGGGGTGGAGGTTGGAGGTGTAGTGGTGAGCTAGAGAAAACATCTGGAGTTCGCACAGGTTCTCGTGGTGGTAACTCAGGAGGGTTTGCAGTGGTAACACAGGAGTCAGAGATGCAGGTCCGATCAGGCACTGAGTACCTTGGTGAATACACTTTAGATGTTGGTTGCCTCGGAGGGATTGCTGGTGGGTTGTCCAGGTGTGCAGAAGTAATCTGAGATACACAGACGTTATATTCAACAAAATTTTAAGAATGGTAACAAAGAACGGGACGGTGCTGTGAAATACAAGCAGAGCTCCTGCACCGCGGATTGCTCTTAGCAGGGGTGCATCAATGCATGAGTTAACAGCCAAGGATGGAAAGAATGGAGATGCACAGAGAGAGACAAAAGCATGGCAAAGAATGGTCAAAGCAACAATTTCCATGCTAGTTTCAGGTCTGCTCCTGGGGAGGTTTGGATATCTTCCACCACCTCCCCAGTAGCAAGCACTTGGGGTGCGTAAAGACACCTGATGCTTCTTCAAGGAAATGAGAAAAAGGGAGAGGCTGATGCTGCTGAGCAGGGAAAAAAATAAACTATGCTCAGAAGATGGAATTATTTAGTCAGAATCATGGAAGTAAACAGTTCCCAAGCTGCAGACCACAGTGACAGGGTAACTGGTCCCCAACAACCTATCATGTATATGATGTTTTCAATTCCATTTTAGTAGGAACATGATGCGTTAAATTCTGCTGACTGACAGCACAGTCACCTGTAGTCTGAAAACAACAACTTGCTGAAGAGCCACATACAAGCCCTCTTCAAAGACATATGTGCTCCGAAGTAATTCTGAGCGGCATTTTCAAATCTGAAGTTACAAAGTAGCTCCCACTGAAATAAGGAGCAATTTGACACTGTCTGCAACAAAGGCTGGATCAGATCCCAACTGCCAGACAAATGCAAAAGGAAAATGTAGCAATGGCCTAGAGAGGCAGGCAGACACGATGGGTAAATAAGAAGGGAAAGCAAGCACTTGAGCACATCATCAGGGTCAAATATTCTGATGAAACTTTTCAAGGATTGTGTACATCACTTCCATCACTACTGTTTTCATCAATTCTTTACCTCCATTCATAGATGCTAAAATTATACTCTGGAACAATTATCACAGATGGAAACATCTGCCTGAAGTTTCAAGTTCTCACAGGCATTGTAAGGGCCTGAGTTCTAACCCTAAATTTAGGTCCCATCTGTTTTCATTTGTTTGGGATCAAGATATAATGAGGCAGAGCTGCAAAGTCTTGAAATATATATGCGGCTGCTTACTCTTTCACATGCAGTTCTTCAAAAATAAACATGTATCAATCTTAAGAGTTACTTTTCTATCATACCCTGTCCTTTGCTCCCAGAAAAATAAATGACCTTTCTTCTTCTGACTTACTTTTGATGGGGAGGATTCAGCTGGGGCAGATTCTGGTCTTCTTCGTGGAGGAACGGGAGGAGGGACAGGAGCATCATCTGAATTTTTGGTAAAGTTTATGGATGACACAGAAGCAGATCCTAGAGGACATTAAAAAAAAACGTTGATGATGGTGAACTTTTATTTGACTCCATATATTTCCTTTATTGCTGCCAATAAAATAAAGCGTTTGCTGATAAAAAGCATCACAATCAAGTCTTGAAGACAATGAAACAAGCCTTTAACTTGCAGCTTCTAGGCCAACTGCTTTTGTGAGCTGCAAGCATCTCTGTGGCCATCAAATTACATTCTTAAGTAATCCTTGAGACCAAAACCACATCAGAAACTCGTTCTTATATCACAACAAGGCTAAAACACCATCCTGAACCTGCAGTTGATGAGCCAACCCAACAATGAAGAAATATCTTCTGAAGAGGAATTCCATAGACGTGTCTTGGACACTCAGCAATGCCACTGCTCTGCTAATCCATTATTAATTACTGAAAGCACACTGTAAAATATGAGCTGCCTTGTATGTTGGTGAACACAGAAGAAAAACAGATGTGGACAGGTCCTGATGGATTTAAACCAAGGAAATACTGATTTCAAGTTCTGCAGAAAAAACATCCACGTGCACTGAAACCAATTCGGAATGGTAGACACCAGAATAAGGCACTAATATTGATTTTTTACTCTCATTGTTCATCAGATACTCACCAAATACATTCACCACACACACACACATAGATATATGGCAGTGAATCCCACAAGTTTGTTTGGGCCATATATAAACGCTAAAGATATACCTCTGCCCTTCTGTTTTGAAGTTCCTCTGAAGACTTGTAATAGTCCCTATGTAACACACGTAATTCTGTTCCATTTCTCTCTTTGTAATAATAACTTTAATTAAAGAAGAAAGGAATAAAAAGCAATGAAAGTTTTCACTGCTGCAAGGAGACAAAAGCAACTATTTCTACAGTCCCTTTAGAAGACTAAACGTGATTTCACCTGCCTAACACCACAAAGTCTAGTTGGTAGACTGACTATTAGCACCTACTTGTATGAAAAGGACTCGAAGGATCGGAGTCAAACACACTGCAGGCGTCTGTGGTGCTTGAGGTTGCAGAAGCAGGGGGAGGAGTTAGGGGCGTTCGGGGAGAGTTTGGTGCAGATGCTGTAGCTTCAGTCTCGCTCTCGGGGATGCGGCTGTAACTAATCTTCCTTGGCTCCTGTTGCAGGGGTGTAGGATGTCTCATGGTACCTGGCCTTGGATTAGAAGGACGAACACCTGGGGACTTGAGAGGATAGCTGTACTTTTTGGGCTGAAACAATAAAAAAGACAGGATCAACCAAAATCAAAAGGCCACAAGATCACCTAAATGTAGCTTTGTATTTATGAAGCCAGAGATCTAAAATGACTTCTGCTATCTATGAAAGACAAATGTAAGCATTTTTTGAAAAAAAATTAAAAATAAAAAATTACAAAAATGGAATACTAACAAATCTTGGAGGAGGCTTGACGTTTCGTGGCTCTATCTCTAGTGACTTGTTGAACAAATAATCTGTAAATTCTGTCTCCACACTGTTTCCCATTGGATTCAGGTTTTCGAAAAATCTCTGAAATACAAGAAGGTAGAAAACTTGTCAGCTAAGCTGCTTCTTAGTACTGTTTGTTTCTTCTGCATAAGGGAACCCAACTGTTCAAGAGGAGAGAGAAAATGCTGGAGTTAGAAGTAACAAGACTTTAAAGTTATTAAATCTGCCAGCCCTTTGCTGGGCATTGCTACTGCTATGCTTGGCCTGAAAATCAACTGTGCAAGTACCCTAAATACTTTCTGCAGTGCAATATCAGACCAGGTTAGCTCAAACACCTTCAGAAGAAGCAGCATGTAGTCCATCTTTATTCTGATACAGGGAAGACTGCCCTCACAATGCAGTCAAAGTCTGAGGAGAACAAATAACAAAAGAAAATCTTGAAGAATCTCTTAAGATAACCTGTCCTATGATTCTCTGAAAGTATGTAGCTCAAAAGACAGTGGAAAAAAAAGAAAAAAGGAAGAAAGTAAAGCAAACACAGAGGACTAGAGAACACTTCAGATCAAGCAGAACAAGCAGCAGGAGAAAGAAAAATGTGGGTATCACCACCATCAACGTATGATGTAAACACAGGGCTATCAGGCAAACCTGGAAACATAAAGGCAGTGTAACAGAGGAGGAAAAGACACCAGGGATCACTGGACAAAAAACTGCAACTGAGTGAAGGACAGTGAGAATCTGTTAGTTTCAGTTCCAGTTTAAGACGGCTCAAATAAGATCTACCAATGTCCCAGTAGCTGAGAAAAAAACGAAACAAACCCCACCAAACTGCAAGCATTGAGCTTTCTGCCCTTTCTTACAGTGAGACCCAAGAGAGGTTTTACGACAGGCCTTCTGCTCATCTCAGATTCAGTCAGATTGAATCTATGTGAATTCAGTCTATCCTTATGGTCTGTCAGCTGACAGAATCACCACAGAAGCAGCTCAGTGCATGCACTCAAGGAAATCATGCCACTTACCCTGATGTCAAATTCCACTCTTAAACAATATGGCTGATTCTGGTACTGCTGTATCTCTCCTGTTATTTCAGCTACCTTTCTTCTCTTGCTGAAGTTTATAAGTTCTTTCCCATGTCGCTTTAGAAATTCAGGATTGCCTTCTTCTGTTTTCAAAATGTTAGTTAAGTAAATCCCTAAAGAGCACACAGAAGAGGTTCTCAACATGTAGTACAAAACAAGAAGGAAGTCACGACTGGAATATAAAGAATTCTTATAGAGTTTATTTTGTGCACTGTCATTATTTAGAAAACTCTGCTAGGGTCAATAAGAGACTCCCTCCTAACTTTCAAAAAAGGGCAACAATTTAAATATTTTAACATGCCTTTTCCAGAAAGCTGCTTTTTTAAGTCCCAAAATCTATGCATCTTTCTATTGTTTAGGAAGCTCACACAACTGAAGACGACTAGCATGTTGCACTAAAAGAGTACACTGAACACATTTACTTTTAACAGCTCTGCTCCACTAGACACCCCAACTAAACTCCAAAATATTATTTTCAGGTTTTATCCTGGCTTCATAATTGCATCAAATCATTTGAAGGTTAGAAAGAAAACAGATAACGTATCCACAGATAATGTATCTGGAACTGTCATTATGATTCTTCCAAGTATAACTACACAGAACCTAACTGAAGCTGTTCACATGTGATCCTGCTAACCTCTACTCATCTCTGAGGCAGGACAGAAAGTTTCTCCATTGATCTGATCTTTCTTTGCACAGCTCTGCAGTATATCTTTCCCCAGTCTGTAAAAGGCCAAAAAAGCCATCAACACTTTTCTTTCAGTCTTGGCCTGAAGTCTGTGTTGGACAAACACAATGTCCAGATTTCTAACTGACATGCAATAACTTGCTCAAGAATAGGAATGCCATATGCTTAACATCACAATTTGCTAAATGTCAGCAATCTACTTCAAAGAAGAACTGTTAAGTCTGATGATAAAGAGACCTTCTTCCAAAACTCTGCTTTTACAGAAATAAGACTTTTTAATAGAAATGAGAATCTAGCTTTACTTCTTGGAACTCTTGATGAGGAAGGGGGTCCTTCTTTCTCCACTAGTCAATGGCAATAATATTTCTAATTAGACTATTGAAGCCATTTCAGGTTGTTTCAAACCACATTCAAAGTAAAAACAAGTAAATTTGTAAATAAGAACTACAGATATCCTCACTTTTACTGCAAATAACACCTGCAACTAATAGTCACTTTAATTTTTCTTTCACATATATGCAGTTAATGCACCAACCCATCTGTCCTGTTAAAACTGACTTCTCACTATTGTTCATACTGTTTAGTACCTTAGCTCAGTACTTTGCAAATGTTTATGTGTGATATAGCTCATTCAACCCAAATGTACTTACCAAAAAAAGGCACACAAGGAGGATTAATGGACCTGAGTTTTGCCAAGTATTTCTTATAATGATCCTCACTCAGCTCATAAGCTTCTTCTAAAATCTTCTTCTGGCGACTTGGAATTTGCTTAAAAGAGAGAATTGACAGGTTGTTTGGAAAGACAGGGCAGAGCTGCAGCCCAGCAACAATACTGAGAGTAATGGCCTCCACTGATACTTAAATTAGAGACCATGAGCATAGTGCCCCACCAATCTGAGATGCCTTTCGTAAGTGAGGATGGATTTCTTGCTTCTGAAACTAAGGAAAAACCCTCCATATTACACCCTGATAGATTAATTTCTTGGGGAATTTACTTTCCCTGCTCCTTCTTTGAAGTACATGCTTACTGAAAAGATAGGCTTTTAGTGTTGGTAAAGTACATTGCATTACACTTCCCCAGCAAAAATGGAAAACATTTCACTGTACCTCAAATGTGTGATCCAACCTATACACTGCAGCAGAGTTCATAGCACTGACAATCTCAAGGACACCATTGAAGTTGTTTAGCTCTTGAAAAACTTGCAGGATCTCAATTATCCGGCTCACTACAATTACTCTTTCCTCCAGGTTTTCTGTTTCTACAATGCATCTGAATGCACAAGAACATTTGATTTTGCATTAAAACGTTGAGGAGTGTTTTAAAATCATACATTAATTTGTACCATAAATATGAGTTTATCAAATTACTTGAGACAGTTCTGAAGCTCAGACTGTTATGTTAAAATTCTTGCAGGGACCAGTTTTAGCATCTAAACACAACTCAAAACAGGAATTCTCCCAAAACAGAATTTTTCACAGTAACCTTGTGAATGGACTGTAAATGTCCAGATATGAAGTAGGTGCACATTCGGGGAAGTCACTTACTTTTCAAACCACAAAGTGAGGTTAGTTGTATGCCTTATCATTTTGAGAAGGTTGGGAGAATTAATTTCTTTATCTTCCTTTGTCCACACACTCCCAACGAGTTCAGATGGCTGCACAGCTCTAGAAAAGTGGATACATTATCAAAAAATGTAATTAAAAGGAAAGAATATAAAACTCTCTTTATTTTCACTGAATTTGGACTTCATATTTACAAATAAATTCTTAGGTATCACGTCTCTTCTGTAATGTTAGTCTCCCCTCATGACTAAATGACTGATATTTCTACACTTCTTCAGACTGTAAGAATTTGTTAATCTATGCAACTCTTAACCACTTCTGTTCATCTAAATGAAGATCTCATTCACCATAATGAAATCTGAACTTCCAATGCCTGAACAACCTCTCAGGGACAGCTGATGAGACCCGACACGATCCATAATTTGCTTCAAAAACGAGGATACAAAAAAACTGATTCAATTATTGTTCATACTTCTCAAAGGTTGATCTACTCAGAAAATGAGAAAGCTAGAGCACAATACTATTAATAATATGCAACAGTCACATGAACTGCATGTTAACTTGGGGAGGATAAAACAAATACTGTATTTCAGAGGGTTTTTTCTGCAAAAATAGCAATTACTAAATATACAGCACTAGTAGAGTCCCCTGACCTGCCGTGGGGCTTCACATCAGGAACAATTTCACACTGAGGAACATTTTGATTTGTGTCACATGTTTTCCAGGGAAGGAAAGTTACCTGTAAAAATCTGACTCGAGCAAAGTGAGCTGCCGAGCAATTTCTATGGGATGCAAAGTGAGCAAGTCAAAAGTCTCTGTGTGCCCTGGTTTGCTTATGTGCCATTCAATCGCCGGCGGGGGGCTCTCAAAAGTGATGTTGTGACTCGGCCCGATGGCTTGTGCCTGCTTTTTCCGGTTGATTATCTTTGTGATTGATTCAACCCATTTCTTCATTGCTTTGCCTGGCACACAGAGAAAATTACCAGATAGTTACTCTTAATACTGTTTTTTCCTAAGAGGTCAGTATAATTCAAAAATCCTTGGATTTAAACCCAAACCCCAGTAGATTAAAGCAACCATATATTCTTTGGAAGTGGTGTTCCCACACAAGTCTAAAAGTATTCAAATGTATAAAGAATTCCTCAACAGCCAATGCTGAAAATGAGTTTGCCAATCACAAATCATAACACCCAAACTAGGCCCCTGCTCTGATTTAGATGCTTTCCTTTCTTTTCTGAGTTTACAATGAGTTTATGGGAACTAACCCTCTTTTGACCAAAATGCACTTCTGCAAATACCCTGAACTTTATATTCTGGGCAAGACTACATGCCCAAAAAACACAGAAAGCCAAAATAACAAACAGGGAGAAGCTTCTCCCTATATTGCATTTACCACGAAGGCTCAGAATAAAACCGAAAAGCCAAATGTCTTTTTAGCTCTATCCCACAAAAATTTAATGCATGAGTCCACTGAAAAATTACCAGTAACCCCCTGTTAAACTAGCTGGTTCATTCTCCCATTTTTAATTGCTAAATAACTATTAAATGCTTCTCTGTCACAGTATTTTCCTACACACTGCTTCTGTATCTGTCTTGATTTTATCTAAAGAGAAACAAGAAAAGTGCGTACAGTCTCAACTGCCAAGTGTCCTACAGTTCTAATATGCACTGTGAAATAGCTGGAAGCCCTTGTTTCAAAGATATATATAGTGGTTTCCATCATCAAATTTTTACAAAAATTACCCCTGTGTAAAGTTTAAGATGACAATCAAAGTAATTATTCTGTCCTGATCAGTACTCAGCTCTTATTTTTTCACATTATTTCAGTCCCTTTACAACAAAACCAGTAGTTATTCATGTAAATAACAATCATTATTCTGAATAGGTGACAGATTTTGAATAATAATGTGTGTGTGTGTGGATTGATGAAAGTTTATTTTATGTTCTTTATGAAGCATTTAATAAGCAGTTTTTCTTTATCTGTTCAGTGAAAAGTGACTCCATTCCACATCTTTGAAAAGGGCTGTTTTGTGATAAATGCCAGCACTTAAGAAACTCTAAGTACCTCTTACTGTTCCAATGAACTCCTCCAAACGTTTCAGAAGATCAGCATCTCGCTCAAAGTCATAGAAGTGGTGTTCTACCCAGTGTCGACATACATTTAATACTCTACAAAAGTAAAGAACAAGTAAACACCCCACAATACAGTCCACCTTTCCCATCAAAGCATCTACAAGAAAGGCTGTTAATAACACAAAGAGCCAGTGCATCCAGAAGACGGTACTTCCAAAGAGCGAAAGGAATTCAGTTTGGCTCCCATTGATGCAAAACTCACCGTAGCTGCACAGGTTGAATGTACTCTTTCCTAAATCTTTTTAGCTCTGCACTAAGAGGCTGGTCTCCGTTCTCCATAGCAATACGGTCGGCTTCTGTTGGCTCAGGCTCTGGGATTTCAAACCTAGCACAGAAGATGGGTGTAAGCACTAGGCTCCTGTTGCACTGATTTTGGTCACAGCATGTAGGAACTAAAGACAGCTTTAAATTCAGAACATTTCCCCACGTCGGCAAGTACAGAGAAAAATTTGCTAAATTCAATAACAATAGAGATTTCAAAGACAAAACTACAGGATGCTGGAAGTTACTGCAGCTACTTGAACAATATTAAAGCTTCTGGATATAAACTTCCACATTTTACTGGCAATCCTTGAATGTGCCAATTTTTTAAAGTCTGAAGTCAATCAAAACCAACTGGAAAGTCAGAATCTTACAAACTCTAAGTGAAAATTAGGAAAAAAACATTGCACTTCATAGAAACAGTATATTTAACAGTGGCATACCTTTCTATTAGCAAACTCAGCAACTCTTGAGGTCTACAGAAGGATCTATATGTTGTGAGAAAAGTCCGAACAAAGTTGGGATCTAAGACAAAGAATAATTTTACACTTATGTCAGAAATTACCTGATTTTTTTCCTTTAAAATTAAGGATGTTGCCCCACTAATTTACAGAGAAGATGATGTAAACCTAAATGGCTTTGGTAACAATTCAGAATCTCTTAAAATAGCAATACAAAGCAGAATTTAAAAACAATTTTTATTCTGTTGAGAGTTCACAACAATGACTTTCCCCCCTCATTAAAGATAGGATTCCTTTCCAACAACTTCAAAAATAATAAATAGTTTCATTTATGAGTCACCTAGTTGATAACTTCAGTTTTGACAATGATTAGGACAAGATAACTCCAAAGACAAAGCAAGTAACTTTGCACTTGGTAGAAATGGCCTCTTCCAGGGGAGAATGTTTTCCCTAAACTGACACAACTGGTCATGGTTAAGGCAGCCTAGACATTTTTTCAGCTAACTTGAGAGCTATACTTTGAGGTTATATTTATTTCATTTCAGGAAAACCAACTGATTTCATTTAAATTGACTAATTACATACCAATTCATTTAAAACAAGAAAATGTGTTTTAAAAACAAGTAAATATTCAAAACAGAAAACCCAAGTGCCTCCCATAATTACAAAAGCAAAACCATTTGTTTTCAAGTATGAGGAAATGCAGTGACAGCACACTGGCACTGCACAGGGTTGATTAGAAACAAGGTTAACACTGTTATCACTGAACAAAATTAATGAGTGGATTGCAGTGGCTTTGCATATTAAATCCATATTCCGATTTTAAAACCAAACCCCAACTGGTAACTGTTCTAAGACAGAATGGCTGAAGAGGAGGACACTGGACTTGAAGCAGGAGTTCCTATAGGCTGTAATGTAGGAAAAAACCCTTGCATTATTTATCTAATGCTATATTAGGCTTGTTTCTTGGAATACGGATTTTTAAGAGCTGTTTTAAAATCCTCCTGAACTCTTTTCCAGCATCTTGCTCATTTGAACCAACATTCTACTCTTCATAGATCCTACTAAGTTGTTCATTTGAGCAAGTTTACTGTGATGAGTTGCACAGGTTAACTGTGTATCGTGTAACACAACACACCCTTGCATTTCAGTTACATGATAACTCCCATTTCTTAAACAATTCGTTGTTTTGCTTTACCCATGCCCTTCATTATTCCATTCTTCTAATCATAGCCCCTCTCCCATTACTCTTCAAAACTGTACAGTCCAAAATTATTTCCAGAGGCAAAACTCCAGCACCTTTTGCACAAAAAATGTCATCTAGGTCTCCATCATCCTCATCATGGAAAACCACAATTTTTGTTGTACTAAATAAGCATAGTAACTCATGTTTTCGCAGCTTGCATTCTGTACACCTATCCTAAAGAGACTGTCTACACAAAAAAGAAAGCCTTCATAGCAATGAACATTTTCAGATCACTGCAAGCTCTGAGTCATAGCTATTGTCATTTACAGGTAGAGTCGGCATATAAATCCACAATACATATTGAATTTTAAATCAAGTAGATCAGAAAATCAAATTTAACTTTGTTATCTTACTAGCAAAAACTCTAACTCAAAATAGTGTACAATATATGAGCAACTGTTAAAAAAAATAGAGACAACACTAGTTAGCCAGGATGTCTGTTCATGTGATAATTCTCTCTTCAATGCAGCCAATTTGAAAGCTAAAAAAGAACAATAACTTGTTCTACAAGGATTTATAAATAATCACCCTTGAATTCCTTAAGAAAGGAAACGGACACTATGATGACGCACAAGCACTCTTAACATATCAAAGCTTTAAAAATAGAAGAGCACTGCCCTATAGATAAAAAAAAAATTGCCACAACTTGAAATCGGTACCACCTAACCAGCTGCTCTTAAACAAGAATCAGGCAAGAGGAGATAATGAATGCAGAAACACTGAAACAACTAAACCCCACCAGAATTTCTAATTGAAGGGCAGTTTTCTGTCATGTCAAAATATATGGAAAGCTGTTTTTGCAGAGGAGGTTTCTCCCTGTTTTGCTGGTTTGGACAGTCTGCTGCACCTTGTGGCCAGGTGGGCATCAGGGCTGTCTCCCTGTCTGAGTTCTCGTGGTGATGGGATGCCTCCCAGCCCCAGCAGCATTGCTCCCTTAGAGCTGTTCCTATTCCACAGTGTAAGAGAGAAACATTCCGGCTGATAAAATGATTTGTGCATTGTCAGGGAGGTGAGGGAATTAAAATAAAAGGTCCAACACTCATATCTACAAATAAGATGCATCACGTGGATCTTCACAGATAACAAAAAAGTTGAGACCTGATTCGACTACTGTCTGAACACAGCCCATGGACTCCTCTGAATGCAACTAACTAAACTGCTCTTCAGCTGCCTGCAACAAATTCAAACCACCTCTGCAACTTTAGCTGTAATTACTCCTCATACCACTTGACCCACAAAGATAAAAGCCCAAAGAAAAGTCACAGCTATGCTAAATACTGTCTTTAGACTGTCAGATCAAGGGCTGACCTAACCAGTCACATGGTATTTGAGAAAAGTTTGCCCAGAAAAGTAAGGGCTTGCTATTCAGGCATATGAATATAAAGTCAATAAAGTCTTTTAGTATTACCATCACACATAGACAATCCTATGTGGGGCAGGAAAAGCATTTCTCCAGTCTGTAGCTGTTTGGTTACATAGCACCAGAGTGCTCATCTTCCCACGGCTCCAAGCAAATGAGAAGCCTTGAGCTCAGCTGATACATGTATGAAGGAGCTGAAGTGTTACTATAGGAAGTTACTGCCCTACTCCCTGCATCTCACAAGATGCAACAAAACACTGAATGATTTACACTGTACATGGACTATGTTTCCTGTACAACAGAGCATTTTTGGCTGAGTCACTACATCTCTTATTTCTTTGTACCCCTGGAAAAGACTGCACAGAATGATTAGAACAACGATGGTTTTTGTCACAGAGAACCAATTATAAAACAGAACGTACAGAAGATAAGAGTATTGAGAAATTATGTGCAATCTAGCAATTCAGCATCAGGTCCATGTATGTTGCTCTAAGATCTTTAAGGCTACAAAGACAGCCTAAATACATTACATGACAACCATTTTTATCCTTTTGGTCAAAGTCTTTCAGCCTATCTCACACTACCCATGTTCTCAGTTTTCTCATGCAGTAGTTTGGTCAATGTCACCCATACTTGCAACACTAGGCTTCAAGAAACCTATTTACAGCTCTATTAAATAGAGACTGTCACAAGCAGGGATTTAAATGACAGTGGATGAAATGGATCTAATCAATTATCTGGATTCTTGATGTTCTATGGGCTAGAAAGGCAAAAAAAAAAAATGCAGATGCAGAAAAAAAACATAAAAAAAGATGTATTCCAACAAGCCACACACTGCACAAAAGCAGGCCTTCCTGTTTTATGGAACTGGAGAATGTAGTTTGTGGGTCCCTGGACAGATACAATGCCTGAAGAGCCCTGTTGGCACCTGGAACAACACCAAGGCCATGGCACTGAAATCCCAGCACACTTGGAAGAGGCAATTCTCAATGATGCACAAGTTAGCCAAAGGAAAGCAGATGTTCGTAAGGGCACTAACGAAGTACTATTTTTGCTAATTCTTTGGCAAAGACAATGCTAGCCTTAAAAATAGTAATAAAAAAGTGTTTTCCTTTCTCTAACGCTGAGTTGTTTGATTTTAATTTCCAAAACCATAAAATTATGTAATAAATCATGCCTATAAAATTTGAAGCCAAGAGCTAGAAGTTTATAATGCTACAAGAAAATGAAGACAGGCACAAAGCTGCTCTGGTAAAAACTGCCAGCACAATATTGCATTTGGCTTTTTAGTAAACATTAGAAAAATTCAAGGAAATGAGAAGAGCAATACAGGCTGCGAGTAAAGAGATGCAATTACAAGTATTTAAAAAAGTAAACAGAGTACTAAACTACAGAAATTATATTCTAATTGTGTTTTTTGTATTTTTATATATAGATTATATTCTTAAAATTATATTCTTTCAAACAAGTATTTCTGATTTATGCAGGGTATCTAGGACTGAGCTGAAGAAGAACAACTTATGATAATCAGAGTGTAAAATGAAAGAAAGAAAAAAAAAGACACTGCTGAATACAAAAAGCACTAATACCAAGATGTGTGAAGTTTTAGAATAACTGACATACAGACAGAATCAGAAAAAAAACAAAAAAAATTCAAACTCCAAATGCAAGCCCACGCTTTGCAGCAGAGCTTATGAAAATCCTGGGATGTTATCAAGAAAAACTCCACACACTGAGATTAGCCTGGATGATCACACAAAGGTCTTTAATGTGTCTTCAACACAAACAGAAACCCTAAGTCAAAAGTCCTTACATCAAATCCTCACTGAAGTTCTGATTAAGGCAAAGTTCTGAGGCCAAATTATGCAAGTGACTGCTTCTATCAAGCTGATATTGGTCTTTCCATTACATGCCTGCACGGACATAGGTAATAGATGATAGAGTACAACCCTTAACTGAAAACACTGGGCCCATAATTCTCTCCTGCAATGCTGGCGCTTCATGTGCCACCCAGCTTTGGAAGTCTCCAGGGAAGGCAATTCTTGTAGCCTGGGGCATAGAGGAAAAAGTATTGTCTAGAGCTCAATTCCTGCAGGCCCCCATCCCCCCATCCCTTGCACAAGAATAACCTTATGCACATGCATATCCCGCTGTGTTCAGCCAAACAGGATTCATATTGTTAACTGCTACGGCAGTGCATATTTAGATCTCAACGCTGGAACTCAAAAAGCATATCAGAGCATGAGCTTTGCAAAGCACATTCACTTTCTACTCACTTTATACATTTTGCTGCATGTATTTAACACAGGAAGAGAAGGATAAACAAGTCACCACCTTGAGTTTTGGCTACATAAACGAGATGCCTCACCTGCATACATGTGGTAAGTCAGCCTCTCGATGAGCTTCACAACAGTTCCTGCCTTGATGATGGGGATTCCAGACTTGGGCTGCATGTTTTCTTCAAAGACAATATTCTCTTCAGAGTCGGGTTCTGCAAATCTATAAAGCTCAGGATTTGGAAATCTCATCTGCTCCTCTTTTTCTTCCTGTAACATTGTTACATCCAACATTCTTTCCAGGGTGCTTCTATATTGCAAAGATATCAATGCTGCCATCCAGTTGTTCTTCTCTTCAGCTGATTTAGCAGCAAAAATAACACTGTTCTCATCTTTTAAGATGATTTCAAAAGCATGTCTGTACTCGTTAGTGTCATCTTTATCATTGATTTGTACCTTTCGCATGAAGAACTTTTCCTTTAGTCGATACTCTGCATTGCTAGCACCAGGAAGTCTTGGCTGGCCATGATTCGACTTACAGCAAATCATCAAGCCATCAAATAGAAATATGTGTCTCTCGTGCTTTGCTCCTACACGTGTGAGTGTTCCTTCCATGATGAACTCATTACAGCATTGTCCAATGTCTTTACCCTCCCAACCATCAATGTTTTTCTGGATTTCATTCATTTTCTTAATTGCTAGCTGTTTCCCCTTCATCTGCTGAGTATAGAACCGGCATGCAGATTCACTTCAATGAAGGAAGGGAGAAAGGCAGCCTATTAGTATACAAGTATTTGAAAAACACAACCACCACTAACAGCAAAAACACCAGGTCATCATTCTGAGTAGTGTGAATTCTGCAATTTCAGCACTCAATATCAGCACCATTATAAACCTTGACTAATGTTTCTGCAAAGTACCTCACCTGATAAATTCTCCACTTATCTTCAGCAATGAATGTTTTACCTGAACACAGGTAACCAGAAGCAGGTAAAGCTGTTAGTGCTTCTTAGCCTAACAAACCACTCACTTCCATAACCAACAAAACAATTTTAGATTGCATTAGTTTGAAACAAGTGCATTCAGAAAAAATAAGCTGTTAGATGCATTCATGTCCAAGCCCAAAGATTACTCTTTGCAGCACAAAACTTCTGGTAAAGAAAATACTGAAACAATTTTAACAGGAAAAGCAAAGTTTTAACATGTGTACATAATTACAAAAATATCAGCATCAAAAGAAAGAGCAGATAGCATAATCCAAGAATTTGACAGAACAGTTCAACTAAGCTCTGGTTAGCTATGCATCTATTATCCAGTGATAATTTTAACTAGTCATTGCACAAAAAACTCTTCAGATTAAGTAGTTTCAAATTCATGAACATTCCCTTCTAATCACACAGAAAGTTACTTTTACAATATATTTAGGTGTGTATTTACTATCTGAGCATAATTAACCCACAAATACCACAACTTTCTACTTACCAATGAATTCTCAGAGCATCTCAACTACAAATGCCATAACTTTCTACTTACCAGTGAATTCTCAGAACGTCTCAACTACGAGTTTGCAAGGACACATAGAAATTAGAACTGTTTTAAAACAATAACAAATTATCTTGGCTTTGATGTCACTTCCTCTGAAAAAGGAGGCTTGTCACAAACTATTTTGTTCATTGTTTACTAAAAGAGGAAACTGGGAGCCCTGGATTTATAGCAAAGCATTAAGAGCAGAAAGCAGGAAAACCGGAAACGTTTACCTAAGCCTTCGTTTTGCAAGGCTTTTGGAGCATATCCGTTCCATACTGCTTTGAAGATTGAGTAGGGCAGTTATTGCTTGCTTTAAGCATTCTTTATCCTCTTCATCCTCACTTTTTTCTTCCAATTGCTGTGAACATCGAAAGTCAAAGACAGAAAGTGTTACAAGCATTTTGGTATGTGCAAATCCAGAAGTTTGACCCAGGAAGAAGAAACCTAACCATCTGCTGATTTTGCATGCTCCCAGTTGTTATTAAAATTAATGAAATAACCAAGTGCCTTACTGACACAGGTGAGACAACTGTCTTCTACGAGCTTAATCTCAGTAAAAAGAGAGCAGCAGTCACTAAGGCCCCCCAGACACAAACGTACCCAAACAGGCATTACTTGTCTCAAACTAGTTTGATTTACCTTACATCTCCTTAAAGGAACCATTAGAGATGTTAAATCTTAAGAGGAAAAAGCGAGGAAGGAGATCCCCATACACACCATTCTACAGCACAAGATCAAACCAGTGGAACATCTGTATGTTTGCAACACACATAAATACTCCTGGAACAGACAAGCTGGACCCAAAGCTAAGCAAAACTCCTTCATCACATTTATAGACAGAAGATTACAAAGGCTCTCATCTCAATAGCAACAGTCGAATCAATGATTTAGGTTGAAGGGGACCTTGGAGATTATCTTACCCAACCTCCAGCTCAACTGCAGAGCCAACATAGATCAGGTTGTCTAAAGCCATAGTGAATTTTGAATAATTCTCAAGAAAAGAGTAGTCACAACCTTTCTGGACAATCTGTTCCAGTGTATGAAATCCCTCAAGGTAAAAGCTGTTTTTTTACCAATAGCTTATCAGGATTTCTCTTACAGACGTTTCAGAGTGGAATATGTGGAAGGACTATGCAGCTGTGAACAGTATTTCTCTGTCTTCCCCATCCCATCACACAGTCAAAGACAAGAGGAAGCTATTGTTCTTCCTCCATGGAATGGTTGCTTGGCTGTTCATCAAAAAATACAGGGGCATCTAACCATGGCCAGCTTGTAAAACCAGGGTGCTTAAGTCCCTATTGAGTACACAACTACATTAATGCCTTCATATACTAACAATATTTCTTAAAGGACAAAATATATAATAAAATTATAAACTAAAACTGTCCAAGAATGGTAAAAAATAGTATTTTTTCCATAACTATCATTATGATGGGTTAAGTTTTATAAAACAAGATCTATCATGTTTAACATTGAGTGAGTTAAGATTTTCATCTTAAATCTTCATTTAAGCATTAAAATGTTTCATACTATATTTAGTGAAAAAATTGGTGACTACAGCTGTGGCTTAGACATAAAACTGAAATAACATTTACAGGATTAAGAGACAAGCATTTTAGACTATTACACACCAACAACTGAAAATATTTGTTTTGATAGAGGTGGTAGAAGTGAAGAAACAGGCCAGCATGTACCAGAATAAGACACCCTTGGAAACAGTACAATCATGCTGTTTGTTTTCAATGTGAAATACAAATATTGTCCTCCAAAATCCAACTGAGTACAACATACTCATGTTTGACATTTGAGTGGGTCAGAGAACAGCATTACATTTTTCCCTAACCAGAGTTAATCATTCAATGCAATAGCTCTCAATGCCAAAGACTAATTTGTTTTCAGCCATAAGGATGACCACAAAGTTTATTCTAGGCAGCTTTGGTTCACACAGTGCAATCTGTCATACTCTCAACCTAAGTGGCACTAGATATAAGTATCTACTTGTATAACAACCACTGAAAAGGCATCACAATCAGCATTACTGCCTGAAAGAAGGAACAGACGACCTTTGTCATATTCCTCTACCCTTTAGATCTAATAGAGGTATCATCTTTCTTTTGCTGTGGTTTTGCAGACGTTGGTTTAGAGAGTACATCAGACAAATGAGGCAGGTGCAGCACCATTGGCAGAAGCCCTGAAAGAAAGCTAAGAAAAACCTGTCTTTATTATTCAGAGTTCAGAGAAGCTCTTTGCTTGCACGCTGCCTTTTTACAAACTTCCATCAAAATAGTCTGGCTGGATTTCCTATAATTTTTGAGTTGCAACCCTTCAACAATAGATGAGCTTGTTTTAGTCTAGTCTCCTTGAAAATAAGACTTATTAGGTTCTACAATGTTCCGTACATTCTCTTCAGAAACAAACTGTTACAGATTAACATTCATTACTGCAAAGCATTCTGCTACTGTGTTGCTTATAAAATGCTGTTTACAACCATCTCTCTCCAGCTGCAAAAATGTTGGTATTCATCACAGAAAAGTCCATGTCCTAAAGCAAAACACGTATTTGTATGGAGTGTGGGAGAGAAAGAAGTTAACATTTCCCCATCAGGATCCATTGGGAGCAATGATAAATGGTAAACAGAAATTAAATTGAAGTCCAGTGAGTGCAATAATGCTCCAGGTTTAATATTTACAAAGTAGCATGTAGAAGTATGTGCCTTCTCATGTGTAAGACCAACATAAATGGCAAATCACACAGTGCTGTGAACTACTAAGATGACATTTCTCTGGACACAGAAATTTGGAAGTTTATATGCTAGCTTGGTATTGCATAATTACCAAAACCAGACAATCAGAACTGAGCTTACATTACAGCTATGTTTTCATCTTACCCTGCCCCCAGACAGTTTGAAAGAGGTGGCTATGGAAAGTGAAATGGTATCACTGGGAAGCATCTGCAAATCCCACTGATTTTTCTACAGCTAAGCAGTGCCCCCTAATGAATGAACCACAGAGATGCTAACTAAGTGGTAGTGGTTGTTTTTGGAGATTTTGTGTGTGTGTGTGTGTTTTTGGGGTTTTTTTTTACATAAAATGTACTGCAAACAATACTGAAATATTATGTGAAGGAAGTGCAGATTTCTGATTATCAGTAGTATTACAGATATTGTGGGCTTTAATAATCTTATGAGAAAATACAATGTGATTCACACTACTACATGCAAAGTATCCTGATCATTCAAGGAAAACAAGCCTGGGATACAGACTGCTAGAGAAGTCTCTAAGAAAAATTTAAAAAGCTCTACATTCTAGGTCACAAGTCCTGAAGAAATACTAAGAAATGGAAGGTATTTTGTTGTAGCTGTTGTGTAACACAAAGATTAGACATTTATAAACCCCAGAAATTCCAAACAGATAGAAGAGAAATCCTTCTCATGCAGGGCAAAATTAGACTATGGTAGTCATCCTCTTCCACTGTCAGGGAAGCATCTATCCAGAAATACAATGGCAGAAAACACACATGAGAATACACAGATATAACCATACTAGTGGGTGCCATGATGGATATAAATTCTTGCACTCTAGGGCTAGTATCACAATCTAGACTTCTGTCTTCCTAGAAGATTATTCTAAATCTAACCACTGAAATTTGTGAACTGCAAGTTCACCAATTCACCTCGAGGTAAGATCACAAAGCAGCTTCAGTACAGAGAAGACAGAGCCGAATATGGGAGGCAGGGAAATCATAACTGTGTTTGCTTAAGCTTAACTCAGGATTACTTGGCTGTAGATACTTACTGTCCCATTAACCCAAGAAGTTTAGCACATAAGCAGTCCAACGGTACAAGTGGAAGCTCCACACCACAGTACTAAAACAATGAGCTCAAACTAGTGCTGCTTCAGAGAAACCTCTTCAAAACCTACTATGTCATTTCATCACAGATCCTAAAGCCCACAGCCCATAAACCAGCTTTTGTTCTAATGCCTCACCATTTTCTTCAACATGTTTCTGAGAACGGGGTACAAACCAAAAGGCAATCCTGAAACAGACTATTTTATAATCAAGAATAAAAACAAACAGGGTTTCTCCTCTGACAAAACCAGGCAGGTCTTCTGGCACTTTGCCACAAAACAATTCTGGAACTGGCTCAATAGCACTGAGATACCAAGAGCATTCTCCGACTTTCTGTAATTCCTACAAATAATAAAAAACTCAGCTCAAAGCAGCAGTACATTGAGGAAAAAAAAGTATTCTCATATCTAGAAACTTTAGAAAGTATCATGAAATCATCTGGAACAGCAAATGGGAACAACTTCAGGGAACACTATACACATCTGGAAAATGCTAACAATCTAAAAGGCACCTCACACTACAACCCTGAAGGAAACTTCACATGCCATATTCCTGAACATACATACACAGCTTCAATGCATTGAACTTTGAAAAGTCATTGTGTTTGCATATAAATTCAGAGAATCTTGAGCATAGTGCAGCAAAAATGTTCATACAGTTATCTGTTTATTTAGATTCACACTACAGCGGGAGTGCTAGTTGCATTAAGAGTGGAACAGAACTTAATATATTACTGAAGTAATGAGAAAAACTTTTTCTCTGCTCGAAGTTTAACTGTGCCTTCTCAGTTTAATTTTAAAAAGTTACATAAACTTGTACCCTCTTATATAAACTTGTCAAATATCAAACCCCAGATATCAGATAATTAGTTACAAAAAGCCTTCAGCATTCTCTTGGAAGTACATCTTAAAAGACACAGAAGCTGAAAAAGCCCTCATCTTTTATTTCACATTAAGTTTTAACTCACAATATAAAACACAATCAGCCCATTGGGAAGCATGCTGGACAAGTAAAGCACTAAAAGAGAGGAAAATATGAAGCATCTCAACTTTTAGTACAAGACTACAGGTTCTTTCACATCTTTACTATGTGACTTATAAGAGATCTTACATATATGTTGAAAATTTAAGTACATCAAATGTCATCCGAGTCCAAAAAAGTAAAAACATGTGAGCTAAACAAATGTGAATTTAAGGAATTGCTACTTTGATTACTCAATGTGAATGTTCTTATTTGGGAAGGGAGGGTGTGTATGAAATGAAAATAAATCTGTTTCAGAATTAAATTACACTACTCTGAAGTACCATTTTGCAAATCAGGATGGACATTGAGGAAAAGGCAGGAAGACCCATTCAGAAATACATACTGCACAAGTCTGTCAGCTGATGTTTCACCAATCCAACAGTTCAAAGTTTACTGTGGCAGATTTCTTATGTGCCAATTTCCCTCTAGCATTCCCATAAACGGGTATAGCCTGTCAGGAGACCACATTTCAGATCAGGTTTGCTCAAGAGCTACTGCACCCTGCTAGGTATTTCACCTGGTATCTGCTCAGCAGGAAGAAGTGCAATTTTCCTCTCAGTTCCTGCAACCGGGAAGGGATTTACGTATGTGATCAATGTTAGTTGACACACTCAGCATCTCCTTCATCATGAAAGGGATAGAAAAACAAAGCCTTTTTTTCAAATACATTCCTTGATGCTCTCATAAAAGCATTTCCTAAACATTCAGACTGTTCGTAGGGCACTACCTGGCATTTCTGCATTTTACATGCCCAGATTCCATTACTAAGGAAATGGCTACTTTGTTTATGGGAATCCTTGTCTTCTCAGAGTATGGAAAATCCATTTGCTCTGCATTCTTCAGAAATATGGTTTTTTTTTTTTGCATATGTTGATGTCTCTTCCATGGCAGAATCATTACCTTTCTGCAACAAATGTACAAGTTCACACAGATCCTTCCAGAGCCTTCATGCTCTGAAACTCTTCTTTCTTACTGTCACTTTGGTTTGTCTCATCATTATTAGCAGACCTGCAGAATATATTAGAAATTTAAAACTCATAATTAAGTTCATAACATTTAGTTAGATCAGTATTTGAAATATCACAAAATATTTACCTATGTGCTTCCACACTTGTAATTGAGGTCTTCCATTTTCTTCCCCCAAATTTTCCATCATAGTAAAGACAATGTAATTTGAAAACATCTTCCCTTTCTCTTTTGTAATTCCAAAGTGGATTAAAATCCACTTTCTCTGCTTCGACACAATTCAAGTACGATCTTTGCCAGACAAGGTTGCAAGGCTATAAGCAAAACTGGATGACACCTCTATGTCTGGATAGAAATATATGAATTTTTGAACGGAAATGTATGAATATTTGAACATTACATAAGGTGAATTCACAGTTTCAGAGATTTCCTGGGAAGCAACAGTAGAACTCTGTTGATTTTAAGAGGAATCCTGGTGATTAAGTAAAAAACAGCAAGTGAAATGAAGGATGACAAGCAGAAACCCATCTGCAGGTTTGGTTTACAGAAAGCACTAATGGAGCTTGTTTTGTTTTTCTTGTTTGTTATTTCCTACATACTTTCATCAGTTTCCACAGAAGATATCAAAGTACTGACAGAGAACATAAATCTCCACTGATAGAAGAGCAAACAGAGAAACCATGCTGGTAGTGGGACTAAATCCACAGCTCCACATCTAGAAGTATTTTCACTGAAGAAATCCAGCATATAAAAATCTCAACCAAAGCACTGCCTTTCTCCAAGGATCTGCCTTTATTCTGCCACAGAACGTGCCACAGGACGTGGCAGGAGAAGAGGATTGGGAGATACACTATTGTTATTGAAAGATTATGCAGCAATACAAGTGTATCAGGGACTGCATCATGACTGCCACAGTCACAAAAACTAGCAGTTGAGAATCCCAGCTTCTTAACATTCAATCCTCGATGGATTGTGTCCAAACTTATACTCAGTGAGGGAAAAAAGGATCAAGGTTTGTCCAAGTTCCTGTAACACCCATCTATTTTCACAGCAGCCTGACCTCGAGTGTTCAGCATAAACTGCTGCCATGTAAGCTAAGAGCCATCTACCATCATTAACAGCAGTCACTGAAAACTGGGAACAGACCACCAGCCCCAGCAAGCAGTCAGTTACAATACAGCTCTTCTAACTCCCACTGCACCATGGAGAATTTGCCATGCAGGTATTTCTAGAAAACTGATAGGAAAACAGGACTTTGGAACCCTATGGTTAAACACGTAAGTGAAGTCATAAGCTGGAATTCAGTCAGTGCTTCATTTCACTTCCCAAAGATGGCATCATCTAGATTAAGAAGTCTGGCCCTGTGACATCCTACTCCCTGCTTCAAAGGACCAAAGTACAGCTTTTCCTGGTCCAGCAGCAGATTCATAACACAGCTCCAGTGTCACTGAGGACTGTAAGCAAAGCATCAGGAGGAATCTTTTACTTCTGTTAGATTTTATACAGCTCTTGTAGAAAAGTAACTTTAGAACGATAATAGAAAAAAAATATTCTCTGAGGTAATTACTCCTCATCAGAAAATTTGCTGAAAAGAGACATCTGCTTTTCAAAAACCCAGATACTTCTTGTATATAAGGAAAAAAAGCTACAGAACAAAACATACAGGGCCATTACAACTCTGTAACAGACGGACATAAGTAATTGACAAATGAAGTGATGCACATGTGCATATATTTATCTGACACAACCACACAGGAGGACTGCCACAGCTAGAAAGAAAATTGAAGAGCTACATCAGAGAGACCAATCAGTTAGATGAACAACAATTAAGTTTCTGGGAAAGTGTACACACACACACTCATGTGACAAAGTTTTGTTTTCCCCTATCAACTTCCCTTTTGGCTGACAAACACAGAAATGACTTAAAGCATAAGCCCACTAGCATTTAAAGGAGAAAAGAAATACAAATATTGTGAAACCTCACCAGCAAGAAATAAATACAGAAGCTCATTTACGTGGCTGTATCACCTCCAACTTCTACCATAAGACACAACTTCTGTACCTTCCCAACATTCCAGCTGTAATGCCTATCTTCTTAGCTTAACCATATGAAGTTTCTTAATTTTTTCACCTATTGCCATATTCTAGGAAACCACTTCTTAGACTTCAGACCAAATTTTATACCACTCCAGCTTTTTCTCCCAGGAAACACTCAAATACTCTTTAGTAGTCCTTATCACACACTAGCAACAGTTTGGTCAAGCTACACTTCATCTGTCACAGAGACCTAGAATTGCACATTATCTCCAGGGGTAGTAATAAGTCACCCACATCTGCAGTTTTCACATAAAAATTATGTAAAACAGTAATACTTCTGATTTTTCTTTTATTTCCAAACTGTATTGTGCATACAAGTTACTGTGTTTGGAAAGAAGTACTGAAGGCAAAGTGCTTTCAGAAAGTAAAATCTTTTGCTGACATTAAGTGAATAGTTGCTTAAAATAATTCACAGCTAGTTCAAATCTGTGATTTCCTGATTTTAGTAGTAATTGAAGGATACATTAAGAATTGACTAAAGCAAGAGAACCTGCAAATCTCAGTGCCTGTACTAGAGGCAACCAATCCAGACAGTGTTTTGAGACAATGATCTGTAACTGGAGATATTGTAAAAGCTTTCCAGACTGCCAAAGTTCAACTAATTAAGACTTTGATGCTCCACCCTGGGCTGGGTTACACCACTTAGAGATGTGAACACAAACCAGATTCATTAAATTTGTTACGCTCTGGAACATGACACTGGCTGAAACAAGGTTGACAATCAAGGTGAAGTCAAAGCCCAAAATAGTTTGGGATGAGTTGCCCAACAACAATACACAGCAAGAAAATTAAGAGATCAAGCTAAAGATACCCTAGTCCTAAACTACTAACACTTTGCCACCTTGTGCCTTCTTCAGCAACATGTAAGGAATTTAATACCATCAGGTTGGGAAAAGGGTGGTTTATCGTGTTGAAAGACATTGTCCAAACAGAATTATTATTTTTACCATTAGCACCATTTCACCATTAGCATGGCAAAAGAGGAAGAAGTTTAACTGAGGAGTATTTCTACTTCAGCTGAACTGCCAGTCAGTAAAAGACTGGCAAGTTATTTATCATCTAAGAACAAAATTTGAAGACAAATAAATAAAACATACCAGATGCTGGTGTAAAATGAAAGCACCCTGAGATTTTTAGATCATTATAGGCAGAATTCCAAATAAAAAAAATATTATCAAAGAGACAACATGTTACCATTCATGAGTCACAGGAGTCATGTCTGCACTTGGTTTTAAAAAATGCCCTATCAAGCTCTCCTGTTTCCCAGAACATACTGTTTTATCTAAGCAAAGTTTATATATGCTTTGCAGCATCCCTATTTGGAAAACAGAGAATTGTAAAATAATCTTCTATTTGCTCAATGAAGGGAAAGAGTGTCATACATACAGACAAATTTACAGCACTTGAAACAGTGCTGAATTCAATTTAAAGGTCTTATAAACTTCCTTCTTCAATTACTCAAGGTCATAAATAACTGCACTATTTGTACCACTCTACCTTTCACTGAAGAGTCCACATTTCTATTCACAGAATTCTGTGATTTTATGATTTAGAAAAGCCCGTTCATATTACCTGAAAATTTACAGGAAAGTGCAGTCTCCTGTGAAGAGCTGTTATTTTATACAGTTAGTTTATTATATAAAAGTTTGAGGACTTTTCAGGTAGGTTGAAGGAAAACACAGCCCTTAGTCCTATGCTAGTTTTCCAACAATGTAGCTTCAACTAAAAATAGAATATGCATTTGTGCACTCCTGGTGCCCTGCCCAACTTCAGGAGGGCTTTAGTTTCTAAAGAGGATACCCATCAGTGAATATTTACTTCTTTTTTTTTTTTTTTTGTAGTTTGCATAGTGAGAAGGTAACTGAAATGCATTTTAGATAACTTCAAAGGATGTAACATTACACAACACAGCTCAAAGAAAAATACTAACCTCTTTAGCCTTAAGTATATCTATATTCAAGAGAAATAAAATGGTTTTTCCACATGCTACTTTGCCAACATTTTGTCTCTTCATAGCAAGAGATCCATTTTCATAGCATTTTTAACTTACTATCACTAAATCAGGTCTCTTACCATACAAGAGAATTCAATACAACCTTGCATCAATGAAATTGTCAGGACGATGTGGTAAATAACTGCACCAATACCCCTCTGTAGCAGTCAACCTTCTCTTTCAGCAGGTGACTTTTAAATATAATCCAGCTGGAAACTGTTTAAAGATTCCAGATATAAAAAAGAAAATGTTATTCTTAGCAGAGACTGCTTGAGAGAGAGATTCATATCCTGAATGCACATGTATGTACTCACTGACAGCTGAAGTTACAGTCATGAGAGCTAATACCTTTCTCTTTGTGTGTCTGTTACCCACCACTGTCTGTTGTGTGTACTGTAGATGACAGAGCACAGTGACCAGTGTCTCACTAACAAAGATGAGCAACACAGTGGAAAGAAAACCTAGAAGGTTATCACATACAGAATAAAATCCAGCCCAATAATATCAGATTGACACAGGGTGGAGGGGGTGTGACTAGAGCATGAATGTAAAAAGACAGAAATTCTACATAAAGCACAGGTCATGAGTTGCAAAGACTGATCACCCTCTGGAGGTGGGCTCAGCTTAAGACTCCAGTCTGCCCTAACAAAGGCGACCACGAGTTGCTCCCCATTCCATAAGCACACATCCCCTCTTTCCCTCCTTAAAACTGCCAATGGAAAGAGCAACACAGGATGCCTGTGTGTCAGACAACATTAATCCTTCATGCTTTGTCTGTTATATAAGACAATATCATGTTCACATGGAAGTATGCAAAGCCACTACATACAGCATTTTGAGACTGTGTGATAAAAGCACGAGCAGAGAAACCTTATGCCTGTGTAGGTCTTTATCATACAAAATGCAAACAAGCTGTATCATACCTCCCTTCCAATGGACTGCCATGAAAGGAAAATGCTTAGTATTTTAAAAGATGTGTGAAAAGTCAGACCAAACCGACGAACTAGACAAACAGATCAAGCATACGTCCCAAAATTTTTCAAAAAAGCACATTGTATAAAATGACCTATGTGCCAAAGCTGTACATGTAGATCTAAATCAGTAAAAACTAGACACAGACACAAAGATGACCTAAGCACTGGGTTATTCAAAGACCACCAAACAAACATTCGAGGAAACATGTACGGACTTCTTCAATAGAGCAGAGATTTTCTTTTCCTTTTTTTTTTAAACTTCTGATCCAAATTTCCCTGTGTATTTGTTTTGAACACTGATGCCTTGTGAGTTTCCATTAAGTCCAAATGAAGATTCTGCTCGAAAGTTTTCCTCAAAATGCTTTACACTCCTTAAAGATCACTCTTCAATGTTGATAAATGTCCCAGAAAAACATTCTGTAGCTATTTTCTTTACATATGCATGTTACTGTTGCCCTACCAATGGACACTCTCATTACAAAAAGCCCAAGTAGTACATACATCAACCAAGCCTTCCCTTTCAAGGAAAGATATCACCTTTACAAGCCTATGGAATGTGTACTGCAAAACACTAAAGCCTTTATTAAAACAAAATCAAGTCTGAAGAGAACTCTTGATTTTAAATTTACAAAGTAACCACTTGAGAAAGCCTTGACATTTTTTATACCGCAGCCATTTGCCATTATCTGTTGAAACTATAATTCCAAGAATATGAGTATGTAGAGCTCTACTGCTTTCTAAATTAATAACAGCTTGATTTTTCAACAGAAATCATTAGCTGCTATAAAACTTCCATAAAATTACACGCTGATATTCTATTAATTATAGCACACACCTGCAGAGCACATAACCTGCTTTTCTTTCAACACAGCAGTTGTATTATTCATGTTCTAGTATAAGATTTTACACCTAACTGAGCACACAAAGCTCTGGTATCTAACACTGAGAATTATTAAAAAAACTAAAACACAAAACCGAACACATCAGATTGACACAACATTCTTACTTTTAGCAGTTCAAAATAGTGAAGACAGTGGTAAACAGGGGCAAGGAGCAGCCGGGGTAGAACATACTGGACAGCTTCTTTAAAGCCTTCACCTATTGACTAGAAACAAAATAAGTTTCAGTCTTAAAACAATAAATGTATTGAAGCAACAATACAACATCATTAAAACAGTAATATCAATAATATGTCTTACTTGAAGGCAAGTTACCTGTAAATAAAATGCTGCTCCTGGCTTTGATAATTGACTCAGAAAATGATCGTGAAACCCAGGTCGTAAAATATCTTGTGCATATGACTCATACGGATCAAATGCTAGTTCCTAAGAAGAGATACAGAATCATTTTAGAATCATAAAATCACAGAACAGCTTGGGTTGGAAGGGACCTTAAAGATCATTTAGTTCCAAACCCCCTCCTGTGGGCAGGAACACCATCAGTTTACAAAACTGATTTAAAAGCTAAGCTTCCATATTTCTTAAAGAAAATAGATATGCTACATCAGAGAGACTTTTCTGCATACCTTTTCCAAAACACCTATAGAGAAGAACCAATTTTTACATGCACAGGCTCATGGAGTAAATCAGTCTAAAAGAGATCTCTGGAAAGTCAACTGGTCCAATTCCCTGTTCAAAGCAGGGCCCACCTCAGGGTCAAAGACAAATCCAGCACAAAGCTAGCTGAGGACTGTCAGAGTCTCATCCACTTGAGTTCTGATTAATTCCAAGAAGAGAAGCACCACAACCTCTCTGGGCAGCCTATTCCAATGTTCAATTTTCTCATTGCAGATTCCATCCCCCCCACCCAGGACCTAATCAGGATTAATCTTTTTATCATTTGTGTGTTTTCTCACTCATTTCACAGTTCTCAACTGTGAAACCCCAATACAAGCCTGCCTCAGTAGTCCTTACACCTTCCTATCAGATAACTGAAGACAGCAGTAAGATCTCATTCTTCAGCCTTCTCAAAATAAATAAACCCAGCAATCTGAACCTTCTTTGTGCATCATGGGTCTTCTTAGCCATCATGGCAACCTTCATGTATAAGCATATCTTGTACCAGAAAGCCCAAAACTGGACACAGTATATCAGATATGGTCTCATGTCCTACACAGAAATGATCCCTCAACATGGCAGCTACACATTCCCTAATATAACTCAGTAGGTAGGTAGCCCTCAACAGCCCATTCCTGAGGATCTCCCAGCCCTATCAAACAGCACTACTCCTCAGCCAGGCAACTGAAACATTGCACAGGGTTGTTTGGTCCCAGGTGCAGAATTTCATGTTTGCCTTTACTCAGCTCTGTGAGGTTCCCACAGTTCCATTTCTCTAGCCTGTCAGGTCCCCCAAGAAGCAGACTTGTCCTCCTGCGTGTCCCCCTACAATTTGGCATCACCTACCAACTAGATGAGGCAGACCTCCTTTCACAACACTAATACAGACATTAAACAGTATCAAACCCTGAGGAATGCCACTTATCATTGGCCTCCAGGTGGCCTTTGTACTGCTGGTAACAGTCCATCCAAAGCCTGACAGTTCAGCCAATTTCCCACACGCTCTATAACTCAACTAGCAAGGCTGCATCTCACCAAGCTGACTGTAAGGATACTATGACAGACTGTTCTGAAGGCCTTGCTGGAGTTCAGATAAGAGGTATTAACTGCTCTTCCCTTTGTCCACGGAGACAGCCATCATTTTGAAAATAGTCAAGTTGGTCAGGTACAGCTGGTCCTTTGGAAATCTGTGCTGGCTGTTGCCAACCACTTTCTAGTCCTTCACATGGCTGGATATGAATTCCAGAAAGATTTGCTAATCCTCTGAGGGACTGAGAAGAGGCTGACCAGCTTTTTACCGGAACCTCCTTGTCAATGTTTTTGAGATTGGGCGTAACAGACCTCCAAAACTCAATTCAGGCCATTTCCTCTTGTCCTATCACTTGTTACTTAGGAGAAGAGACCAACACCCACCTTTTTACAACCTCCTTTCAGGTATCTGTAGAAAGAGATAAGGTCAACCCTCGGCCTCCTTTTCTCCAGGTTAAACAATCCCAGCTCCCTCAGCTACTCCTCAGAGGACTTGTTCTCTAGACACTTCACCACCTTTGTTCCTCTTCTTCCAACACACTCCAGCACCTCAGTATCTTTCTTTCAGTGAGGAGCCCAAGTTTGGTTAAACAAGAAACTGTGCTTGTCTTTGCCTCCTACTAGACCCACCCTCTTTCTTAGAGAATGCATATTCCGTGTGCTCTGAACACAGCGATTCTTTCCCAAGAGAGCCTGTGATAAAGAGATGACTCTCACTTGTTCAGACAAGGTTTGTGCCACTTTTCCATCGAGCAGACTTTGTAGGAGAAGCCTGACCACAACATGCCCTTTGGTAGCATCCTCCTCTGCTTCTGATCCTTAAGCATTCAACCAGCTCATTTATTCCACAGCAGAGCTCCACATATTTGAGCTGCTATTTTGTTAGGCCTCCTAGTCTCCTCTTCCCCCCAGGTCCTTCCTGAGCACCTGTATCCATTCATACAGCCCTCCACCATGGCAGTCCTTCCTGCCATGTCAGTAATTACAATCACATGACTCTGCAATTGTGCACAGACTTCCAGATTCTCTTGTCTGTACATGAGCACATGCACCTTGGGGAAACAGACACTTCAGGTGAGTCTTTGGGCATCCCACCTTCTCAGAAGGAAGGTGCAAGAACCTCTGTTGCCATGCTTTCTCTTAAGCATATCCCCTTCTCAACTCTGCAATCTGCAAGCTTTGGTCTCCATCCACTAATGAGCCTAGTTCAAAAAAATTCCTTGCCAGCTTAGCAAGCCTGTTGGCAAAGCAGCCCTTGCTCCTGTCTTTCCACAGCAATCCTGATCTACAAATGATTTACAGGATACTTCCATTTCTGTCAAAGTCTACTCACAGTTTTTTTGGTTTTTCCACCTGTGCTCTCAAAAGTTTAAACAGCCACTCTATAAGCTGAGGTTTACAGACTAAAAAGATAAGAGCACTCTCACAAAAGGGCAGTCCCTTTGTCATGGTGGGGTTGGAAGAAGGAGATCTCAAATTAAGCCAAGGCAGCTAGAACAGAGATGCACTTTACACCTAATTGCAAGTACTAAAACACATATGAATAGAAAAACAAACAAGCATTTCTAATTACCTCTGCCATGTCTTCAAAACAGCTGCCTACTAATGGGTGAGGACTACCTTCATCTGTCATTTCAACAGTGTCTTCTATATGACCCAGTAACTTCACACTAAGCTCATGAATGTCTGATATACGACTAAATATATTTTCCACATCCTGCAAAAAGCAACAGAACAAGACAAAAATCAAATGTGCAAGGCTACTCTCTTACAATGTGAAAGTCAAGAACTTCCATATATAGGACCAGATTTTAAAATTATTTTGCACCATGCTTTTTCTATAATTTATATAAGATCATTAAATGTATTTTTAAAATAATTAATATACATAAATAAAAATTTATATAAATGTGGCAAAGAACAGAGACAAATCTTAAAATTACAAGCCTGTAAGTGAATACAGCAAACTGGGAGGGTTCTTCCATGGTCCTACAAACCCCACAAGTGCTCTTTTACTATTTCCATTTCAGAACTTCAGACAAATGCTTTCTCTACTACCAATATGTCAAACTGGACAATAGTTACATTTCAGAAGTATTAAGGTACATTCACAGATATTACAGTAGGTAGGGCTTTTTGTTTGTCTTTTGTACAATACTTACATGAGATGAAAATAGTTTGGAGTTGGAGGCGTATGGCTCTCTAAAAACTCTGATAATGAGATTTAGTTCCCTTATGTATTGTCGAACTTCTGCCATAAATGACTTCACTAGGTCATAATAGGTTTGCTCCCCTGAGGTGGAGGGTTCTTCATCAGATAAAGTTAGTGCACTTAAATCTTCTACATCTTGATGGAACATATCCATTAATACCTAGGTAGCAAAGAGAGGGAAATCCACAAAGTTAGAACCTCTTTTCAAGATTGACCAATAAGTTACCAATAAAGAAAATCTATTATTCCTGTGAAATCAGACTGATCAGCAGTAACATTTATGTATTATCACTCTGCAATCATCTGAGCATTACAGAAGCAATATCCATTGCTATGACTTTGCAAGTCATTATTTGCAGTGGCAGTTTCTGAAGACTCCCAGGCATTTAGACCAACCCAGGCATCTCTCCAAGAATGTGGTCCTAAAATCAATTACAATTTTAAAAGGTCTGTGAAGTACACAAAGACAATCAGCATTATCTAGATTCTATTATTCTGAATCAGCAGTGCACAATCTAAGTTTCTGAAGATACTACACTATCTGAAGTCAAAAGGTGTGTGCATTTCAGCTTTAGCTTTAACAGGAAGTCACACATGATTATGCTCAGAACCTTGTGACCTCCCCACAATGAACACTGGCCTGTCCACAGACTGTACATGGCCCAGTTTCTGTCCTTAACTGCCAAGTTCTCTCGCTAAAATGAAACCTTGAGGAAGGGCACCAGCTTCACAAAGCAGTCACACTGCACAACTACATAGATAGAAGGACCTCTAAACATTTTGACTACCAGAGGTCCCAATTCATACCCAAGTGAGGCTTACCAAACAAAAGCAATTAATAATTCAAACTTCTCAACAAAAGTGGGTCAGTGAACACATCTTCCAAATGTGGTGCTGAGCCAGGAGTCACTACAATGACTTAGCAAGCAGCAAGCAGATATCCCATTACACTCAAAGAATATCTCAAAGGTAAACTAAGTTAGCTGACTGCAAATTAGTAAAAAGCATCCTAATTTGAAGCATCCTTAGCAGACAGAAAACCTAAAGAGGGTCCACAAGCAATCTACAACAATGTAGCAAGTAAAAACAAACCACTGTATGAAATAGTTCAATGTACAAGATGACTTTATCCTGGATAAACAGATGGGACAGTATTTATGAACAGATCTGCTGCCCAGAGATATACTCTTTCCAAGGAGTCATGAAATTTATCAATGTATGTGAACTTGAAAATAAAGGAGAACTTATTTGCTGCTTGCCAGTCTCCATTCCAAAAAGATGGAGTCGAAGCCATGGCAACCCATGCCTGTTACTGCAGAGACTGACAAGACTGTCAATCACTGAAAAGACTGAGGAAAAGAGTGAAGGATCAAAGCTGTAAATACTCCTTGGAGAGCAACAAGAGGGAAGGCTGACACAGTAAACATGAACATGTTACAGAAGCTTCTCCAGAGGACACGTACATTAACCAAGCTGTTGACTACCAATGAACTATTATGCAAGAGAATACTTTGATATCTGTAAGTTTAAGAGATGGTCTGGTAGGTTCATCAGACTTGAATATTGGAAGAAACAACTACATAGAGAAGTCACTCTTCACCCACATCCTGTACTAACACTCCTCAAAAACATACAGGTCTGGTGAGGAGGGAAATGGACACACAGCAGATTCTTTCTTCTAGCGACACAAAGTCCCTGCTACACACCCTGGTCTTAAGCTTTTCTGAAAGCAGAACAATAGACATTTTGCACTAAGACTGACTTCTGAAGCTCTAAGAACAGCAGGTGATTCATATTTCAAAGTCAGTGAATGCACATGGAACTCAGGTTAAAAGGAGAATCCTACCTACTTCTGGGGAATGCAACATTACAGCGTCACTCATAACGCAGGTATTCAAGGAGGTCCCAACATTTCCAACTTTACTTCATAGATGAAGTTCTAGCACATAGCTGGGAGATTCCAAGCTCTATTCACAAGATGCATATCTCACTACTATGAAATTCACAGAGACAAATTAAAGTAACTACACCCCAGATATTAAACTCAGAGCAATCAGAAACCTGGGCAGATAGTAACAGAAAACCAGCTTGCATTTTAACAGGTTTTTTTGCAGACAAGACAAAATTTTCCAGATGGATGGATGGCACAAAAGCAAGTGTAAAAATGCTTGAGGCAAAAAAATGGCACAGGGGGCCCAGGAACTGTTCTGATTGTTTTCTTTCAAAAAATAAAATCAAGCAGGAGACATCGTGGGTACGACCATAAAATACTATGAAGCTTCTCAATGCAACTGGAAGGAAAACACCTTGAGAGCACCTTTCACTGGCTTATTCTGCTCAGACAGTAAACCAACAGGCCACTTTGGAGCCTTTCAAAAGTGTCTTTGGAGTACATATTGGAGTATGTAATGTAACAGAAGTTTCTAAATAAAATTTGCTACAGCTCCTCACCACCTTTCCTATGACAGAAAGAAGCAAGCAGCAACAGTTCTTGTTCCTGTTAGTATTCTATGACCAATATTCAAATGTATCCCTTCAAACACTGCCCCAATGACCCAGGCAGACATGCCCAAGTGTAAGAGTAACAAAGACTGCTGTCCTGACTGAGAAGCATTTGACTCTTCAAGACCTCATCAGGTATCTTAAGAAAGGTGAAGTAGGAAGAAAAAAAAAAAGCAAGTAGTGACTTACTGAAATGCAGACAGTCTCAATCAGAGATTAACACAGACCATGACAAAACCACTAAAAAGAGGTGATAAATTTGAAAATCCCTAGACTTCAGCATGATTAGAGATTAAATCCCAGCCTTTAAAAGATTAACTTCAAGCTTTGTTATTTAAGCAATAGAAAACTTGATGCTAATGTGAGGTGGCCACAGAAGCTAAGAGTGCAAAGGCACCTGAAAGACAGACAGGAGACCTTGTTCTATCATGACTGGAGAGAGAGGTAACTCCTGTCTGACCCTGGAATCTTCTGAAGGTACAGGAAAGACTACCTGCAAATAAAAATATGAACCACCAAGGAGGATGTTAAGGAGGTGGGGGTTTTGTTTTAAAATGCTGGACCACGGAAACACTTTTTACATGCAATACAGCCTTAGGTTAGTGTTGCTTCACAGTAATTTTTAAAGCATTCACACATTTCTTAGATCAGGCAATGCTATCAAGAGAAAGAGATAGTTAAACTATTAATAAGAACAAGCAAGAGCTCTGTAAGCTCAATTAGCTTTTTGGTAGCTTTGTTCCGTTATTAGAACTATATTTTATGACACTAATTTTTTCTTTCAAAGGTACAACATTCTATGTACTAAGGATAGACATTGTCCTCTCAAAATGTAACTACACCTTTCTGTTAACATGACAAACGAGAGTTAGGCTTACCTTATCAGCACACATTGCTACTTTAATATCTTGTTTTGTAATCTCATAATGTCTTATATTCCGCACATAGTTCCCAACCAATTTTAAGATGTCTGCAGAAATGTATTCTAATACTGCTACTATGTAAACAGACACTTGGTGGTCAATTTTGTAGCCTAGAACTTCCTGAAAGGGGAAAAAGAAAAAGCATTCCACTGTTACTCAGTTGCTGAAACACACACCACAGGTTACAACTAAAACCAGTAAGTTTAAGATAAAAGATACACTCATTAAAGGTACACCACACATCCACAGACTATTTTAAGAATAGAAACACAGTAGTTTGTAGACTAGAGAAGAAACAGTGCCATTGTAGATGCTGCTCTATTAACGGTGGAAGTGCCAACAGCCAACTAACTGTCCCAAAAAGTTCACTTCAACATTTAGAATAATTTCCACACGTTTCTTTAGTGTTTTCTTAGTCATGCAAAATGAAACATGAACAATTAAACTTAGAGCAAATGAGTTTTTGGCTTTGTCCAAAAGAGAACTAACTTATTTTTCAGCCAAAAACCAAATATATTCCATTAACATCACCGGAACACTTAAAACTATGTAGCAAACACAGAGATTCTTAATCCCTCTTGTTTACATTTCAGGCAGCATACAGGACATTACACGAAACAAAGGTGTCAACTTCTAATTGCATTCCAAAAGCAAGATTAAAATCACTGCTTACCTTTAACAAGGGATGGATTTTTTCTACTGGAAGAGATAAGGGATTTCTTCGTTTCCTCTTCTCGATAGCAGACTGGGCATCAGCTATTGCCCACTTATCAATAGGGTGGGGAAAACTTTTTTGGACACGATCCTTAAAAAATAAACCAAAACATGACTAAAGGGTAAATGCACTATCTGATTGAGCTCGGCAATATTACTACATTATCAAATCACTTTCAATTGCTTAAAGGAATGGTTGCTAATGTTTGCATTTCAACTACAAAAGCTTATACAACACACGTGAATTTCACCATTTTGGTACAGGCATCTCACTACATTCATAAGGCTGTATCAGAATATCATTATCAGAGAATTATCCAGTGCTCAAAACTTAAGAAATGCCAGAATTAAGCTGCCATTGAGGGCACAGTTTGCTCTCCTTCTGCACATTTCTGTCTTACCTTTACTGATCAGCACATGGTCCAGCCTGTATACATGCAAACTGCTTTCATGATGACAATGAACATAACAGGAAAACAAAATATCCAACAGCACCCACATATTCTAGAATAGTTTCAGTCTACAGGTGGACCATATGTACCTCAGTTAATTTACCCCTTCCATCAGTTAGAGTGCCTGAGGACACACCTACATTCTCCCATGCACTCAACAACTCCCCTGCTGGAACCCACATAGAGGTCTCTGGAGGTTCAAAAGCTTCACCATTTTTGGTAGCCTGGTATTCAGAGATGCCAGAAATTTATTTTCTCAGATAACTTCACATTTTATTTTTTCAGACCACAGTTCTCACTGACTGTTTCAGTTGCAAGTGCTCACTTACGTAAATATGGCTCCTGTTTGAGCAACCATGAAATGAGGAAGATGAAGTTAATGACCACTTACAAGGAGCTGGTACAGGATAAAAGCACACAAACAAAAACTTTCTGACAAAAAGACGTGACAGAATACAACTCTTAGAAAGGTGACACTCAACTTTCCAAAGTGCAGCCTTTTCTTTTTCTCCCCTCATAACAATTTGGCAAAAGGAAAGTGACGGTCCTACCAAAAAAAAAGTCACATTCCCTAGGTGAATACTAATTCACACCCCTAACATAGTCCAGTCTGCTGACTGAACAATGAAGGTGTCCTGGGGGAAAAACGAATGTGTCTGACCATATAATTAAAGACAGCACCATTGTGCATAAACACAAAGGGGGTAAATGGTGGTTGCTTGATCATCTCTAATTCTTGCATTCTCCAATCTTCACAGCCATAAGATTCATAATATAATACCTGTGTCAAGTTTTTTGTTAGTGTTGTTTAAAATAGCATTAAACAATCTTTCACAGACCTCGTCTCTTGAGCTGCCAGACCAGAATGATGTTGCAAAACAGGTCAGTCATTAAAGGGGACACTGGAACACCATTAGAGGTGTCAGTATTCAAAAGCAAAGAGAAAGGATGAAACCCATGAATCTTGAGCTCTAAGTCAGCTACATTTTTAAGGGGTTTTTCCTTCTAAGGGTTTTTTTTGCCATTAGTCCACTTTCTTCAGAACGTGAGGAAGTCACTTGGCACAGGCTCTGGCACTAGGTACTGGAAACCAACAGGCACACAGCACACAGAGTCTGCAGCTTGCACCAAAGTCTTCAAGTCATGGTTAAACACAAAGGACTACCATGATATTCATGGTCTTAGAAGCTTAAGTGACAAAGCTCAACTAAATTGTTCCTCAGATGGAAAAACTCTTCTCAGATCAAGCCCTCTTCATAAACACCAAGCTGCTCTTCTGAGGAACAGAGGTTGTAGATCTTTCAAAAGGCAATTGTAAGAGAAGAGGCTCTATACAGAAGAAAGAAGTGTCCTGAAACTCATTCTGAAAAAAAGACTGAATTATTTTTGTTCAAATCTCTGGGGCAGCAGGGGATAGAGCAGCCTAAATTACCATGCTGAGAAAGCAGCACAGAGCCTCAGACTATGCAGCTGTAGTTTGCATAGAGTATCAGTGGGGGGAAAAGGTCTTTTGAAAGGAACCAGTTAGCTTTATATACAAAATTTACACTCGCCATCTATTAGACAGTAATACAGCTCAGAGATAGTTCTACTGTGCACTGAACAACAAATGCAATTGATAGGAAAATCAGCTATTAGGGAACTCAGCAGGCTTTATGCAGAAGGTTCTCCTACATAAAGATGCATAATTACTGCTTTCCTTTTTGCATTGTGAAATTATTAATATAGTAACTTTCATGTAACAGTTCAAATTATTACAGATTTGTAATAAGTGTTCTCTATACCTCTACATCCAGAAAGCTTCTTGGTTGAGCTTGACACAACATATTCAACAACTGAAGAATTAACTCCTCCACATACTGCAAAGCATCTTCAGTAGAGGAAAGTTTAGGATGGACTTGCTCCTGAACCTATAGGAAATAGAAGAATTCAAGCTTTGAGTTTTGTTCTTCCCCAAACCACATACCCTGCTTGTAAAAAAAAGATGACAAAAACAGAGCCAAACAGCTCAGAAAAATCCAACCCAAAACACCGCTCTATTAAGGCCCACCAGACAAATATGAGAGAAACACTCACCTACCCCCAACAGAAGCATAAATCTCAAATGCTATATGCACTCAAATAGCTGTAAGAGATGTTTAATGTCAAGAAAACAGCTAACTAATAACTGTGCTTAGCAATGTAATTAGGAAAATTTTTAAAGCTCTTGCATATATTTTTCTCTCTCCACTAGCTCTTAAACCACTGTTTTTACAAGACATTTTAGAGGTGGGGTTTCTCTCTTTTACAAGTCACTGTTCGTCATTGAGTTTAACTCCAGACACAAGACCCCAGTATACTTTTCTTTTGCACTTCTGCAGTTCACAAAATAGCACAGTTTTAACCAGCTTAAATTCCAGGTACACAAAGCTCAGTGCTTCAGACCTTAAACAGACAGGCAATTTAATCTCAATCCTACACTGATGGCAAGCTGACTGCTAACTTTCGCAATTCATCTTTCAAGCCCCAATTTCATCATTTTACTGTTCCACTGCATACAACTCAAAATGCCTCCAGTTGTCTCCATCACTAATACAAGAGCCTAACCACTCTGAACCAAAATCCAACAACCTGTCTCATCCAAATGTTAAACCCATGCCTATATTCAAATAATGGTGCCATAATGATTTAATTTCACACCTGAGTTTTAATTCCTGTTTGCAACTACTGCAAGAACTAAATGTTCTGAAGTTCAAACACACAACAGCCTCAAAGAGAAATCCACCTGCCTGCTAAGGCACTCATTAGTCTGAAACCTTCATGTCTGGGCATAGTCCTGGTGCTCACTTAACTGCTGTTGAGATTCAAATACACCGGATCACGCGTTTGTTTGGCTTCTTGCAGATTGCACACTCCTATTCAGCAGGTCTTAAAAAACATCTCCAGAAGTTACTGCTTTTTTAACTTAAAAGCACTCTGGCAAAAATAGAACAGAAGAACTTCTCTCCATTTGACTAGCTAACAAAACTATTTTGATTATGCCAACAGTTTCACTTTTCCTAAGAACTTCACCATGCACAGCTACAGAGTGTGTTTGTGGAGGTACATGAATAACTGCATGCTGAGCAGTCCCAAACATTATTTACAATTCAAACATTGACATCTGAAATGCTGTACCAGCTTGGAACATCTTAACACCAGAAATTACAGACTTCCAAAAGTATTCTCTTAAAGAGCAGAGCTGATCTGAGCTGTCTGGAAGATGCTGCCTTTAATGTTTTGGTTTTTTTCTTTTTTTTTTTTTTAAAGCAGAACTGAACAAATTTCTATTAGTCTCCCTACATTATACTCTAAGACTTTGTATTTCAAGAAGTGTTAAATTACCAAGTCCATTTGGCAGTAAAAATACAGAGCATGATAAACTGGAGTGATGAAGCACAGGTCTGTTTTCTCCTTTACTTAGATCATAGACTTAAATAGCCTCAGTACAACTCTCTCAGTCTATAACACAGAGTCTATAGGAGTAAGAACAAACAAACAAAAATACCACATCAGGCCATAACCTGAAACATTATCCACAGTCAGCCAAAACAGAGCCAACAATAACCTACTCCTAGTTTGGGAGATAAAAGTTTCAAACATTTTCCCTAGGGATTTATGTTTGGGGGCAGTTACGTCATTCTTCTCAAAGGCCACTGTCTTCTGACATTATCAAACCGTACTTTAATAGAACATCCACCTCGAGAGAAGAAACCAGTACAAATTGCCATTGGCTTGCCAGCATAGCTTATCTATGTTAGGTAGATAGTAAATAAGCTTCACTGCTACGTGACACTTAGTATCATTTAGGGTTCAAAGTCATACAAGTGAACAAAAGAAAACAACTAGACTAACAAGGAAAATTACAGGATAGTTTGGTGCACAATTATCAGAGAAACATATAATTTCAGTATCTGCACTACTGCAGTACCCAAAGGCTCAGGCTAAGACTGAAACAGTGTTATGTGAGAATACTCAGCACAAGTCCCAAGAAGTTTATTATCTAAGACATGATGCAAGACTGAGTAAGATGCAAGATTTAGTAAGAGAAGACAAGAAATGGGAACATCTGTTAGCATACACCATCACGTGACCAGTTTCAACAAAAAAAAAAAGAAAAAAAGAAAACAAAAAAGAGAAGATCAAATTACCAGGGGCTTTCCATCTTTCTCAAAAACTCATCTCAGATTTTAAATTAAAAACCCTGGGCCACCCTGCCTTATCGCCCTTGAAAAGAGGGAGCATGGCTTGAATCCCACCAGATCCTTCAGTCCTATGTTAGGAATACACATGACAAAAACAGGCTAACAGCTTCTGAACTGTGATGTTTAGATCAGATTCTTATCTCAACATTTAACCTCTCCCTTAAATAATGACAGAACCCATCCCTGCCCTCCTACGCACACATCAAAATGTCTATCTTATGATAAGGGAAATTACTAAAAAAGCAGTTTAAGAACTTTTTAAAAAGGCTTTAGTTCTTCAAAATACCCCAACAAATTCTAATGGGCAAATAGTCTACATCAGCTACAAATTCCTGCCACCATGACTGTTTTCACTCGTGTTCACTTTTTTGAATGTCCAATCTTTTCAGTCTTTTCTAATTCTCAAAAGAGAAATGACCAGGATTCTCTTTATTTAAAGATAAGCAGAGCCAGCATTTCTTGAACAGCTTTTCAGGATCTATTTAAGAACATGAGCAGAGAAAAGAAGTTTAAGGAAAATCCTATGATATGACCACTTGGCTTTTTCCCCTCTGCCGTTTTTATCCTCTTCCCCTAAAATCAAAAAAGCAAAGAATTTCTATCAGGAATGGCAAGAACTTAAAAATTAGGCAACCATAAATCTAAGCTGTCAGGAAGAGTCAATGAAACAAACGAAAACGAAGAATGTGCTTAATAAATAATACACAGAAATACAGCTGATCTTACTTTATAACTCATAGCGTCTTATATTTTATATAAAGCTTTCTCAAACCATTCCTTTCAATCTCTACATAATAAATGAGAATACAAACATTCCCACAAGCCTCATGGGAAGCAGTAGAAACCTAAACTAAATCCTGAGAAACATTTCAGTTAAAGGACTGCATATCAAACAGCTTCAGGTTACACAAAGGCTTGGTCTGCCGCAGGTCCAAACCAGCAACTCCCAGGCTGGTCACAAGAGGACCCAAACCCCAGTCTAGACTAGCACTCAGCAGCTCGTTCTGCATTAGAAAGAGGTGTTTGATAACAGATAAGAAAGCACGACTCAGTGAATTTAACAACCCAATTGATACCAAACCACACGTCCTTAGCAACAGTTTTCAGTTACCTCTTGCCCAGTGGCCATGAGAAAAAGCCTAAATTAGGCTGCTTGTAAACTGGAAAATTTCAACTCGGATGAAAAACACTCTCCAAAGACTTCTTAGAGCAACTTCACCTTTTAAACAAAAGCCAGCTTAATGCGCCTAAATCATCATTAACAATCAACACAATCAGGTTCATGGTTCTCAGTTGTTCTGCTAAACACAGAATACAGCAGACAAATCCTGTGCGTGAAAGGCTGTGGAGAGAACAATAACGAACTGAGTCCCATCAGGAGCAGCAGAAGCTCCAGCAGCTTCAGAACAGGGCATAACAAAAGGAAATAATTCTGCAGCTATGTAACAAACTGAAATAAAAATGAAGCATCTACTCTTGGTTAGAGATGATCTTTTCATAACTGGGCAAGACTACCCACCTACTGGCAAGAAATCATAGTGTGAATCAAAAAACAACTCTTGCTAAAGAACAACTGTGCTTCACTGCTGAGCACAGGTACTGCCACGCTGCCAGTCTGCCCTGGTGGCAGCTGAGGGGCTTGTAAAAAAAGTGTCTAAAGGGAAAAAAGCATTGTATTTACCGCACCATACTGATAATAAAATGGAAGAAGCTGTAACGAGACAACAAGCCAAGCTGTCTCCCAAAGCTTTATCAGAGAGGATAAAACTTTACTTAGCGTAAGCATTTTTCTAAATTGAAAGTTTTCTGAACCGTTTAATCAATGGGTTTTTAGGAGAAATGACTTGGCAACAGAGGAGGTTATTCTGGCAAGGAGGGAAGAATTTTCTTCAGAAGTCTTCACTAATGCTGTAACTCTTATTTTTACTTAACATACCTTTGTTTATTTACCCTCAATGACTAAAAAACTACTGACAAGCAACTACTTATCACTAGAATGCTTCGGGACAATGTATTTTGTGTACACTCTGCCTGAATGAGTATTCTTATAGCACAAGCACTCCTTATAAAGGTTTCTTCTTCTATTCTTATACATCTCTTCTGATATTTGGTAACCCTGAGCATGTTTTGTTACCTTGATCAATTAAGATCCAGTAAATTAAATCAAATACAAACACTTTGGATGCACACTTCACCAGCAATTCATCGAAGATCCAAGACTCAGATTTTTTGCTAACATTTCTGCTGATGTCTCAGAAAGGCAGCAGTATTACTCCGCACCACTGAGCATGTGAAAAAAACACCAAAGACTTGAACCATAGGAGGTTCTTAACTTTATCCTCCATAGACAGCTGAAGAATGGAGGACCCAAAGCAATCAGAAATTATGAATGTTCTACATCTTCCATGAAGCGATGCTAACAATAAGAAGTGCCATCCTGAGTAGCAAGTGACAACTGGTTTGGCATCAATTTGAAGAGGTAGGTAATTACAAGTCAGGTAGAAATATCTTTGTCAGCAAGAGCTTTCTGAGAACTCTGTAGTCAATGATGCAGCTTTTCTCAAGTCTTTTGCTCCATGAAATCTACAGACAACTGACTAGATGATACATAGAGTACCTGGAAGCACGCTGTCTGGAACAGCTTCCTTAACTGAGGAAGCAAATCCGCTTCAGTTATCAAGCCACATCAGTCCAATCATCTTGACCACAACAAATCCCAGCAGGACCCCTTGTTAATTGCTCAACTGATTCAAAACAACTCGAGGTACACAAACAGCAGGCCATCCATACAGTAAGACCGTTCTTTTGTTTTTCTCCATCATCGAATTGCTTATGGTATCAGTAAGGGTGACATGCTTTCTACTGCAAAAACCAATGCATGATTGAAGAAGCACATTGGACATGTGCAGAGAAATTCTGACTCCATAAACAAGTTACACAAACAAGCTGATGCCATAAGGAATGATGTTTAAAAAAACTATCCAAAAGGTCATGACAGAATGAAGTGTATAAATTAATTAGCAGAGGAACACCAGTGCTGGAAGAGGCATCACTTTGAAGGTGTCCCTTCTGAGTCTGTTTTCCAAGGTGTATTCAAAGCTATGTATCTCCATCTCCAGGCACCTGAGAGCTTTGGTGTTTCACATGTCTTGAATCCTTCATCTTCAGCCTCAGCATCTCACCTTCTGTCCATCTTTGCAGCTACAATTTCAGACACCTGCTGTTATTCTTTCTTCCTTTTCTTTTACCTCATCTCATCATCATGATTACTGTCTTCTGCCAGCAAGCAAAGATCTCTACAACACTCCTTACTCCTCTTTCACAGCTTCAAAATAACAGTGACCAGGCAAGGAAGCATCTCAGTTGACATCATTTTCTTCCTAATTGAGTGCACTGGAGTCTATCTTGACAGCATCTGAAGAAGAATCAGAAGAAAAGGAATTACATTATGATCTCAGTGGTACAAGAGCTGCTTTTTGCAAATGCAGCTGTTCAATGCAAATACAGCTCTATTGTTGAGGTTCACATCTAATGAAACACAAGGCATGGTCTCCTAAGAATTGCTTGATGTAGGAAGAGATTTATTCTTACTATATATTCTTGGGTTTGTTGCTTGATAAAAAACAGAATCAAAATAACTCACTGGGAAAAAGAAAGCTATTTGCAATGATTCAACAATACCTATTTTTTTCAGAAAGCGATCCTGAGGCTGTAGTTTGAGCTCTGCATTAGGAGCCAGCTCACAGTTACAAAAGGGCAACGGCATTTTAATGATTCAGTCCACGTGTGGCAGCTTTTCCCAAGAGCTGCAAACACTCCATCCTGGTATATATACTTTTACAATATTAACTTAAATGCCACTCTCCTCATTGGAGCTATTAATTCAACTTAGGTCTTCCCAAACTATTAACCTTAATTTTCAGCTATGCAGGAAATCACAACCCTGCCTGTACATCAATCTGGTTTCACGTGGAGGTCAGAAAGCAGCTTGCTGTCACTACGTGAGAATGAGTGTCAGCATCTGGTCAGCTAAGGGGGAGAAGTGAAGGAAAGGTTCTCCTCTGGTAACAAAAGGAGGTACATGAGCTCCAGATAACCTGACTCCTACTGAGACAGCATGCTCTAGCAATTCAGCAAAGTCACAAGGCACCAGTTTCCCTCCAGGACAGTTCTGCCCTTTGACCTCACTGGCATACACTGCCACCCTCTCTACTTTAGTAGTCTCACAGACTGGCCTGTACGCACAGCTCAGGTCTTTCGTGAGCAACACAAGGGGTCAGTGACTGCAATGCTGCAGCGTCGCACCTGTCACCTAAGACAGCTTCATTACTTTATGGGGCCTTTATCAGCCCTAGCCAAAACTATTTGTACCTATATAGGTTAGGAAAAATAGATAATTTTGCTTCTCCATTAGTGAAGAAGCCATTAAAATAATAATTTAACATTTTCACTTGCCATTTAGTTTTCCTGCAACTCAAGTATTTGGCTCTTCAGTAAAGCTGGCAACAATGTGGACAGATTCTTTATTTCTGTCTTTACAGAAACAGCAGTAGTAAGCAGCAGAAGACTGTTTTTCTGGACCACAGAGAACAACAGCCAGAGACAAAAAAAACAGGTGGTGATCTCATGAAGAGCTTAGGTCAAAAAAGTTAACACTTGCCAGACAGTTACAAGTTCCAGGATGAAGCCTTCAGAACTAATTCCACCTGACCCCTGCCACCCCTCTACCCACAATAAGAAACAGAGCAGAGGACAACAAAACCAAGACAACTATACCTTGCAGGGCCAGTCTGTCATCCTTGGTAGCTTGCCATCGTTGGCCTTCTCCATTGACCTCGTATTCCAGAATTCCTTTTCCCATTGTGGAATTCATCAAACTCCTTCAGGAAGCATCTTCAATGCAGGGTGACTTCATGAATGACTTGTCCATTGAAAAGAAATCTTGCACTTCAGATGCTGCAAGTAATTCCAAGGCCTTAACGCTAGCTCACCTTGAATCCTCACTCTGTCTCATCCAGTAGTTAGCACCGAGTCTCGCTCCAGATCTGACAAACATCTGCTACACCACGAATAAACCATCCGCCAAAGGAAAGAGCTCTCTCTGATTGAGACCCGGGGTAGCTCCAGTTTCCAAGCAGCCTACAGTTGGATGGCTGTCCCGGTGCTTTACAGGCACCAAAAGCAGCAGTGAGTTGTACGGTTACTGCAGAAGCCTCAAGGAAGTGGCCATCCGTCAGGGATAAGACATTAGCAGTACATGCTACAGATGAGACAAGCAAACAGGACTTCCAAGAACTGGACAAAACCACACACTGCTGGAGACCTCAAAGAGCACGCCCAGAAAAGAGAGGCAATGCATTGCAAGAGGAAATTAGGAAGAAATACCGAATGCATACAGCTGCAACACTCGAGACTTCTCAACTAGCCCAAGGAGCAAGTCTTTTAGGCAAAAGTTGCAGTTAATCACTGTAACCAGACAGACTCAAAGTGTTGCTGTGCTCAACCAAGTCATGTCAAGTTCTGCAATCTCAAACCAGTCCAAGCAACAGTGTCAGAAAACTCTTGTTTCTTAAGCCTTCCACTTTCTGGGCTCAGGCTGCAAAAGTGGGAGAGGAGCCCTCACCATTCCTCCCTCTCTTCCAAATAAATTCTTTCCACACCACAGGCACAAGCTTCCCCATCCTGAGGGAGCAAGACCTGCTAGTTTGCCCTAATGAAGCCTCCTCAGCAAAAAGGCATTTAAACCGAGAGAAGCCCAACTGCAAGCCATTAGACACGAACACTAACCAAAATTCTCTCTGGGGCAGCTCATAACAACCTTCCCCCCCCGGTGCAGCCGTGTCACTACGGGAGACTCCCCGGGCGCAGGGGGGGGGCCCGGGGCTCGCGTGTTGCCCGGCCCGGTCCGCCGGAGCATCGCGGCCCCGCCTGCCCCTCGGGGCGGCCGCCACCGCCGCGGGCCGGGCCGGAGCCGCTTCCGGAGCGCGGGGAGCGCCGGCCCGGCCCGCCCGGGCAGCCCCTCACCTTCTTGAGGGCGGGCACCAGCAGCCCCCGCCACTTGGGCGCGTTCTCCTCGCTGAAGAAGTCGTAGAGCAGCGGCTGCGCCTGCATGG
>JAWWEW010000112.1:13447804-13471288 GCA_035583185.1 Anabacerthia variegaticeps | reverse complement strand
CGCCCCGCGGCCTTCCCCCCCTCGCCCCGCGCACCCGGCCCCCCCCCGCGCGTGGTGGCGGCCGCCTTCCGGGCGGAAGTGACGTCAAAGGGGCGGGAGGGGCGCGGAGAGCGCCCCCTGGCGGGCGGAGGGTGATAGGGGAGAGACAGCACGGGGGGGCCGGGACAGACAGCGGGACATGGGGACATGGACACGGACAGGGAGAGAGGGACACTGGGACAGGGACACGGGGCTAGGGACACCGGGACACAGGGACAGGGACACCGAGACAGGGACACACGGACACCAGGACATGGACACGGGCACCGGGACAGGGACACCGAGACAGGGACACGGGGACATGGGGACAGGGACATCGGGACAGGGACACGGGGATATAGACACGGACACTGGGACATGGACACGGGAACAGGGACACGGGGACGGGGACACGGGGACGGGGACACAGACACCAGGACAGGGACACCGGGACACAGGGACAGGGGGACAGGGGAACAGGGACATGGGAAGACGGACACCCGGACACAGGAACAGGGACAAAGGCGAGGGCTCTGTCACTGGTGCGGCTGAAAAACACGGTCATCTTGTACAGAGGCCGAGGTCACACATAAATAAAGAAATAATAAATAAATAAAAAATAAATATGAATAAATACCACTGCCCTGGGGAGCCTGTTCCAGCACCCACCCACACACCCCTTTTCTGATGTCCAACCCAAACCTCCCCTGGCACAACTTCAGGCCATTCCCTCGGCTCCTGCCACCGGTTCTTGGAAAAGCGGCCAGAAACAGCAGCGCTGGAATACAAATAAATCCAGTGATTTAAACAGGACAAAGTCCACGGGGGTCTGTGGGGTCAGGGTTCCACTGGGGTCCACTGCGGGGAGGACAGGGCTGGAAGTGAAGAGCAGATCCTTGTGCTCTGCTTTGCGAGGCATTGGGGAGAGCTCAGGGACCAGAAGAGGAAAGAGGGAGCTGCTGCTGGGGGGAGATGGAGGTGTGGGAACCTTCCCTGGTCACTGGAAGGAAGGTTTAGGACCATCTTCCCAGCAAAGTACCTGCACAGGTTGCAAAGGCTGCTGAGTCTCCCTTTGTCTCCAGGGCTGCTCACACAGATGCTTGTTGGGATGGCATGCATGTTGTGAGGCTCACTTAAAACTGGTGTTGAAGGGCAGGAGATGTTCCTGACACCCAACAGCATGTCCTGAGGAGGAGCAGCTCCCTGCTCCGTGCAGCTTCACCTTGGGCATGTTTCCTTCAAACTCCTGGAGGAGTCAGACTGCTGCTTTGAGCTTGCTGGAACAAGGGTGGAAGGCGGGAATTTTCACGTCTCAGAGCTGTTTGCTTGGTCTAGCAGCCTGCCTGCACTTTTAGGGACACAGCATCTTACAGGCTGTCTTGGAGCTGTTGCACTCGCTGCCTTATGATGGAAAATCAGTCTGTTAACATTTATATCTTCATCTGCTCTCAAGTATGTGCAACACGGGGTGCAAAACTGCACCAGTACCCTGGTCCCCAGCCCCTCCCTTTGGAGGGGACTCCTAAATACCAGTGAATGTTCTGCAGCACCTCTTCCCTTTGAAAGAGCAGCGCTGGGTGACAGGGTATTGCAGGCACAGCATTCTGTTTGCTCAGACATGCACTGGGGCCACGGGACAGTCCTGGCCTGAGCTCTCCCTGCACGTGGAGCTGCCACGACAGACAGGACGGAGCCACCTGAGTGCTCATCACAGGGCAAGCTCATACAGGGAAGAGCACGGAGCTGAAAGCTGGGGGCTGCTTTAGGTGTAGTGCCACAGAAGTTGGGTCCAGAGGAGCTCAGTTGGCGTGGGGAGGTGCAGGGAGCCAGGCAGTGGGATGTCCTGCCTTTGTGTCAAAGAGTGAAGATGAGACTCACTGCTGCTGCTGCTGTCAGAAGCAGCAACCAAAGGCCATGGCCAGGGCAGTGGTGGCTTTGCAGGGGCATGCAATGTCTGTGGGAGGCATGGAGACACTCAGGGTCCCACAGTGCTCGTGGAGAAGGGAGAGGAGGACAAGGTGGAGGGTCGTGGCAGCCCTTTGCCATACTGTCTCAAGGGCTGGCTTACCAGGGGTTTCCAAGGAGTGACAGCACCACCACCAGCTGCCATGGGAAGTGTAAGGAGCTGTCATCAGGAGGGACTGCTAGGAGCTGAGGGTGCACTCTTGTAGGCAGCCCAGAAGGCACTGCCAGGAGTAGCTGCCTGTCAGAGCAACACAAGGGGGACCTGAATTGGAAAGCGCTGGGTTTAAAGTAGCTCTAAAGGGCAAATGCACCAAGCTGGAGAATAAACAAGGAGTTGGAGCCATGCGCATGCCTGCAGGGCTGTGATCTCATTGGCATCACAGAGATGTGCCGGGATGGCTCCTATGGCTGGAGTGTTGGAATGGAAGGATACAGATTCTTGAGGAAGGACAGGCAGGGGGGATGAGGAAGGGATGTTTCCCTCTGTGTCAGTGACCAGCTGGAGTGTGTGGAGCTCCTCCTGGGGATGGATGAGAAGCTGACTGAGGGTTTAAGGGTCAGGATTAAAGGGACAGCAGAGACAGGTGGCATTATAGTGGGGGTCTGCCACAGGCCACCCCACCAGGAAGAGTGAGAAGATGAGGCCTCTTATAACCAGATACGAGTGGCTTCACATTCACAGTTCCTGATCCTCATGAGGGACTTCCAGCATCCTGGTACCTGTTGGAAGGAAAACACAGCAGGGCAAAAGCAGCCCAGAAGGTTCCTGGAGCGCATTGACAGTAACTTCCTTCTCCAAGTGATAGAGGAGCCAAGGAGGAGAAATGCTATGCTGGACCTTGTGCTCACCAACAAGGAGTGGCTGATGGGGAATGTGAAGCTCAAAGGCAGCCTTGGCTGCAGGGACCATGAAGTATTGGAGGTCAAGATCCTTAGGGCAGCGAGGAGGGCACATAGCAAGCTTGCTGCCTTGGACTTCAGGAGGGCAGACTTTGGCCCCTTCAGGGATCTGCTTGGTAGGGTACAATGGGATAAAGCCCTGGGAGGAAGAAGGGCCCAAGAAAGCTGGTTGATATTCAAGGATCACCTACTCTAAGCTTAACAGTGATGCATCCCAACACAGAGAAAGTCAAGCAAAAATGCCAGGCCTGTGTGGATGAACCATTTGCTGCTGGACAAGCTCAAACACTGAAAGGAAGCCCACAGAGGGTGGAAGTAGAGGCAGGAATACAAAGAGGTTGTCCAGGCAGCGAGGGATCAGGTTAGAGTACCTAAAGAATGGTAGAATTAAACATGGCCAGGGTCAACAAGGACAATTAAAAAAGCTTCTGTAGGTATGTTGGTGATAAAAGAAAGGCTAGGAAAAATGAGGGCCCTCTCCAGAGGAAAAGGGGGGACCTGTTTACCCAAGACATGGCTGAGGTATCCAATGACTTTTTTGCCTCTGTCTTCACCAGCAAGTGCTGCAGCCACAAGGGCTGAGTTGCAGAAGGCAAAGGGAGGGACTGGGAGACTGAAGAATCACCTGTAGTAGGAGAGGATCAGGTTCAAGGCCATCTGAAGGTGCACAAGTCCATGGGACCTGATGAGATGCTGAAGTGCTGAGGCCTGAACAACAGGCCCTGAGCCAGACTTGACCTCTAGATGAACCTTCCAACCTAATGTTATATTTAGCCATGTATCTGCTTATTAGCCAAAATTATGCATAATCAGTAGTAAAATATGTAGTATGATAAGACTACACCTGTGTAAACATGTATACTTGTTAGTAAGATATATTTCTATCCGCTTGTTAGTGAACATTTGTATCTGTTTATAAATGAAATATTAACATATTTATCTTTCTGGTCAAGGCCATGGAAGTAGATGTCTGGCCTTTTTGGCAGTAGATGGTCAAAACCAACTCCCCTGATTTTCCACTGAGCCCTGGCCACGCTTTGGGTGAAACCCAAGGAGAGAGGGAAGCCAGATGTTTTTCTGCACTTATGGTTACATAAGATTGTTTGTTTAACAATATAAAAGCTGAAGCCTTTCACAGCAAAGATGGAGACCTCACCTAGGAGTTGACACACTGCGTAGGATTTCCCAGTTCCCGGGAGTGGTTCTCCAAACCTTCGCTGTGACTGGGGCTCCCCAGATGATGTGCAGGTCTGGATGATGCTGATGGTAATGCATTAAGGGTAACTGGTGATGTATTCTTTCTTAATCACTGTAGACACTCTTTGTAGTAATGATTAGGTGCATTGCTGAGCTTATCCTTTTGTAATTCTTTCCTGTTTTGCACTATAGTAAATTTACACACTTGTTCTTTAAAGTTGGTATCTGTGTTTTTTGTGCTGACCCTGGGCTGCATCAAAAGCAGCATGTCCATCAGGTCGAGGGAGGGGGTTCTGACCCTCTGCTCTGCTCTGGTGACACCCCACCCGGAGTGCTGCATCCAGCTATGGAGTCTGTACAATGGGGCCTCCAACATAAAAGGACATGGCCCCGTTTGAGCGAGTCCAGAGGAGGCCATGAGGTTGATGAGAGGGCTGAAGCACCTCTCCATAATGTGAAGAAGGGGGTTGCTCAGCCTAGAGGTCTTTAGAGAGACCTTCTACCAGCCTTTCAGCACTTGTAGAGGGCCTGCAAGAGAGATGGAGAGGGACTTTTGACAAGGGTGTGGTGATAGGAGAAGGGAAATAGGTTTAAATTGAAAGAGGAGAGATTTAGATGTTATGAATACTTTACTGTGAGGGTGGTGAAGCACTGGAACAGGTTGCCCAGAGAAACTGTGGATGCCTCATTCCTGGAGGTGTTTAAGGCCAGGTTGGAGGGGTTCTGAGCAACATGGTCTAGTGGAAGATGTCCTTGCACGTAGCAGGAGGGCTGGAACTACAGGGTCTTTAAGGTCTGTTCCAACTCAAACCATTCAATGATTCTATGAAAATCTGCACCCAAGGAAGAAAGAAGAGCTCTTGCAATAGTATTGCAGCTGTAGAGGATGATGCTGAGCAGAGCAAACCCAGCATTGCTATCCACAATGAGGACTGGAGTGTACCATGGGTCTGTATCCCCCTGCCCAGACACATTCCTACAGCTTCTTCTATGCCCCTCAATAGATGACACAAGCCTGCAACAGTGTTCTCTATAACCAGTGGTTTAAATCAAGCTGGAGTGTTCCTTTGAAGGGAAGCAAGAGGGTTTGGCACATTCCCTGTTTTTACCAGCTATTTTCCACACATTTTCCTATGCAATCCTTCAAAAAGCAGTAGAGCTATTGCTAAAACTAAACCCTGTGGGGCACAACAAATGCCCCAATGCCTGAGGGATAGATCCATCCCCACCAGTGCTCACAGCACTGCTGGGCTCCCCCAGCCCCATTGGCACAGCTACAAAGAACAGGCAGCCAGCAACAACACATGCTTCACCTTGCACAGCTCTTGGTTTCGGTCAAGGGCTATGGGATGCAGAATTTGAATCAGAACTCACTCTTCTTCACGTTCACCAGATCCTGTTTCTGACAGAGCCAGGCCGCACTACATGGAGAGACGGGCAAGGAAAAGGTAGAAGCAGCGTTCATCCCTCTGTGCTTCCAGCTTCCAGGAGTATTTCTGCAAGAGACACAAACCATTCCAGTGCTCACTTTGTTCCCTGAAGGAGCGCAGTTTGGACAGAGGCCCAAGCTCAGCCCCTGCACTAATCAGACTTTGCTGCCAGGCTGGTGAGTGCCCTGTTGTGCAGTCACGTCACAACGTGCTCTGCCTGCTTGCAGCTCTGACCACGAACTAGGAGCCAGCGTAGATGGGGCTGGGAAAAGGGAAGTCACACAGGTTGTTAAGAGGAGCTGTGTCAACCAGCTGTAGGCAGAGGCCTTGCTCTAACCTCATGGTGCCTGTGATGGGATTTCCTGACTCTGACTGCGCTCCCATCCGTCAGCCACGCACCGATCCCAATCGCGCACCAGGATGGGGGTGGTGTAAGCACCCAAGGAGCATGGCTCACAAAAAGTTTCAGTTCCAGGCAACTGCAGGTCTGGAAAAGGAGACCTTGTGATTTACCAGACACACAGGCTCCTGGGTTCAGCTGAGGGCAGCTGTCAGCAGAGCACTCAAGCAGTTTGAGAGGAGGGAAAGGCAGTTTTGTGGCGCAAACCCCAAATCCTCCAACAGGACAATTCCTCAAAAGAGCAGGAACTTTTCACTTCTTCTGTATCTTTAAGGCTGGAGAGCAGCATGGGAGAAGCAAAGCTGTCCTGACTTCACCACCAGATTGGAAACACGCCTGCCCTAGCACAATGCTCCCCTTCTTCCCAATATGTCACTACCCTGTCCTCATTAGTTTTAGCTCTTCCAGCTGCATCCCAGCATGCATGCTCGTACCAAAACACTCAACCAGAATAAAAAGGAATAGCCCTTAGCTTCTGGTGCCTGTAAATTCAGGACTGGCCTGAGAAACTCAGCCCCAGCTGCTGCAGAACCCTCACAGGAGGAAGCATGTTTATAACACACCAGCCATCCTGTACTTTGTTACAAAGTTAATTTCTGTGTGTCAAATTGTCCACAGGGGGCAGGATGGAAATCCCCCTCGGGGATTTCACAAGGGTGCTGTGAAACACACACAAATTCTCGCCTTTTCTGAGAATTCAGCTTCTCAGCAGGGGGGCTTGTGCTACCACCTCTCCCACAGGCTGAGCTGAGGCTCAGCACAAGGAACAGCTGAGATGGGGCCAGCAGGGGCAGCGAGCTTGAGGCCCACAGGCACAAAAAACCTGCTGAAAAAAACCCAAAACAAAACAGTTTTGCAATCAACAGAGGTGGAAGAGCAGGCAATGAAGGGAAGAAACCAATCAAGCTGGAATTTGGAAAGACTTAACTTAAATACATACATCCACTGCCTGAAGGCCAAAAGGGTATTAATGCTGACCCTCAAGAGCAAGCCAAACCTGAGTTGAGCTCCAGCAACCTGACTGTTCATACATTCAGAAACGCCCAGCTTCTGTGTTTGGCACAACCATTTAATAACAGAATTCAGAACTCAGTATGTTCCATTTTAGTCTTATGTGGAAAATCAGTGCAGGTGATAATCTAATTGTACAACAACATGTTAAAAAAAATTTATTTTACATTATATACATTAGGGAACATATTTCAAAGCATTACCAATCACAACAATAACGCAGGCCATAAATCACTTTTAATTTAGTTTGGTTTTAGTGTATATTATCACAATAAAATATAAAGAACATATACAAAAAAAGGAGTCAAATGTGTGCATTTTGCTTAAAACTTGGCATTTACACACTCCATTGGAAAATAGCAATCAAAAATACTTCTGATCAAAACTAAGTTCCCGTGATGCGTAGTAACCATTGTATTGTTTGAATGAGGTAGTAACTAAATTATTTTGGCCATGTGTTAACATCCTAAAATCAAGAAAAGTGTGAAAATGGTTATAAGGCCAAAAAAAAAGTCAAAATGGCAACAACTTTGAGCCATTTCCACAATGTGGAATGTTGCTCCTTCTCATGGTGATATGAAACTATTTAGTAAGACAAACAGTAATACTAATTTTTATCATTGTATACACTAATAATTCAAACACCTATTGCAGAATTACAGCCAGGTACCACTAGTCTGGGACTGACACCCATCCATAAGGTATTGTTTTCAAGCATAGAGAAGTAATCATAAGGAAAGTTTTAATTAAATATAAAAATACAGGTGTTTAACTGGTTTGTTTCACAAAGAAAACTACCCAAGTAAACAAAAAAAAGGAACTTTGAAGCCCAAGTCATATCCACAAAGTCACAGCTTACCTTTGTGACTAAATACATCACATCTCAATACATTGTGCAAACATGAACACCAGTGTGTTGTATCGAAATTAAAACAAGATTGTAATCTGATTACAGCCTTGGTTACAATTTCTAAAAGTTAATATTTATTTGTATTAGTAAATTACATATAATAAAATACAATAGTGTTGCTAAATGTACTATACTTGTTGCTAGCATCCCACTTTATAATAAACACATGAGACGTCCTTATAATAGTACCCCGATTTAATTTTTGAATCCTCAGTGACTTTTACATCTGTACAGGTAAGACACTTGTACTAAACAGGAGGACCTCTATCTACAGAAAGTCAGTGTAGGGCTTCAGCAAGAAGTTTCACTGAAAAATACTGCATATGTACAAAGATTACATAACAGTAAATTAAGCACTTCTGTGGTATTATAATGCTTCTGTGTCCATACCACAAACAATTCTCGTCTTCCTCTCATGCCACAATAAATTATAAAGTAACTGAAGTGGGGTTACTGCAGCTTTTGTGCAATTCCAGCCAGTCACGAGTGCTACTGCAGCAGGAGTGTTCTCTTGTCACAGTGAGCTGCCTGCCACATGCTGTTCTCAGTAACTGTTCTCATGCCCTGCCAGGATATATAAATTGCTGTTGGCTGTTGGGTTATCTGTTGGCCTACTCTCCAGCACCACGACCCTAAAACAAAAATAAAAAAAGCCACAATGTCAAGTAAGCCTTCATTTAAAAACAACCCTGGATATAACTGTAAATATTTTTTCCCGTGATCCACCTGACCGGTTGCCATTTCTCTTTTCCTGGATGTGTAATAGCCACTCAAACCAAGCTCCAGGTCCTGTACAGGGCAAGGTCTCCCCCACAGCCTCTCTGGGATCCTGCTGCAGTGTTGAGCCACCCCCAGCATGACGTTTTCCCCTCTTTTATGCAGCTGGAATTTTCCTTGGTGCAACGTATCCATGTTGCCTCCTGTCCCTTTAGTGAGGGCTTCTGAAGAGGGTCCACCACTCCCCTACTGCCTGGGCTTGGGTTTTCCTGGAGCTTTGCAAAGCTAATCCATTAATCAGTCTCCAGTTCTGAAAGCTGTTAGTCTGCCCTTTGCCATTGGAACGGCAGATGAGCAAAGCTGACTCTTCCGTGAGTATTTCTAGTCTTTCCCTGATCCTGTGTAACCTAATCCACAGGAACTTCCTCCAGCTCTGAAAGTCCTAGAAATAAAAATTTTCAGGCTGAGAGAATCCTCAAAGAAAGGACCGTTATGGGAAGAGTCTCCACTTTTACTCTTTTTCTTGCCATACACTTTTGGCCATCAGTGGAGACAGGAGACTGGGTTAGCTGGACCTATACTACAACTGTAAAGACCACAAGGAATGTCCTAGATCAGACCTTCCTCATCAAAGAAGAGAAATTAGCACTCACAATTTGTTTTCACAAACTATTTGAGATTTCTCATCAGACAAGAATGCTAAAAGCTGCTAAAGGGACCAGGAAATTCATGACTGAATTCTCCCCCACAAACATCCTGAAGTGAAGGTATGTTGTGGGAAACTCAAATCCACCTGCTGTAGGTTCACACAGGAAAGTTTCAAAATTATCTTGCTTCAAAACTATCACTCAGAACATCTCCCCTCTGCTCAATGTGCTCCCCAAAAGGAATGACACCTGATGCCACGAGGTGATTCCCTGCTCACCAGGAGAAAGCAACATGCAAGCTTTTACTAGACTGACATCAGCTTTTTGGCTTCTCAGAACCCCAGTTCCTATGAACTGCCTAGAAAACAACACATTACTGGAAAAAGGTTTCACAACTCAAGCCCAAGATAGGATAGAACTGTAGGAAAAGGGTATATGAAGAAATTGGAATTAATGTCTATTGCAGTGCAAACTCTTTAAACATTGTCTCAGACTTGAGGGACTAGTAGAGCAAGCAGAAATAGACAGGTCCATATTTGGAGAAGAGGACGTTATTTTCACAAGGCAATTTTTTGCACTGTCATTCTAAGATGCCACATGAGTTTACTGCAAGCAGCACAAGACAGATGCAATTCCCAAAAGAAAAATTAAAGCCTGTCTTTGCACTTCTTGTACGTTCATTACTGGAGAAACTGTCACGTCAGCATGCACTCCCCAAAAGACGAAACGGCTGCTGTTCCCGTGGCTGTTACAGAAGTACAAAGTTCGAAAACAGGGCAGAGAAAGTTGAGGAAGTCAGTGACACTCCTAAAACAGCAGTTACTGACTCAGCAAGCTGGTATCTGATGGGTCACACAGACATGGTGTTAGTGTCCTGCAAAGCAGACGCCAAAGAACAGCTGCACTGGGAGTTATCAAGAGCTCTTACAAGACCTGAGCTTGTCATGTTGGGAGAACAACTGGTAGATTTCCTTTCTGGGGGTGAAAGTGAGATATTTAAATTTTTAAGTATTTTTTGCATTTGTCTCCAGAAGCAGATCTTGATGAGCTACTGCAGCAGAGCATCTGAAAGTAAAGATTTCACTAAGTTAAACAAAACCATTACAGTACAAAAGGGAAAACACTCCTGGAGATTGTGACTGCAGCCAAGTAGGAGCTTCTAGCATGACTGAGTACTTCTGGAAGCCCACAAACACTTTTAGAAGACTTTTTTTTTTTTTAAATTTAAGAGAGAGAAGTAAACTCAAAGGACTGGAAGGTAGACATGTACACAAAGGAATCTCTAAGAAGCCTAAAAAAGAATTTGCAAGAAGCAAGGAAAAAACTTTTACAAGGTAGGAGAACACACATTATTCTTTTATTTTAGAATGCCATCTTTACTTTATTTCTTACCTGTCTGATCCCAGAAGCCTGAATATCCTTGTATTATCTGAAATTTCTTGTGTGATCTAGACAATAAAAATAAGTATTTACATGTTAAGTACACACGTGTTTTCATTTTGGTTTTAAAATCAGCCTAGAGGAAAGAATTGACTGTGACTGATTTTACCAATTGACTGCTGATTTCAACGTGATAGAGATTTTAATGCAACTGTTACTTTTAAATGAGATATAAAAGTTTTCTGTAATTCCTCTAGTAGCAACTGCAAGCACAACAGGAGGGCTCAGCACAGTACCTGAGCTACCAGTGCAATTCTCTTCACAGCCACAGCTGAAATAGGTGGCTGTAGGGTGCAATTTGTCTCACTCTAGAGTGATATCCAAACACGGGTCAGGTAAATCACACATAAAATACATTTTGTTGAAATTCTGAATTATAGTAAAAATGCGGTAAGTTCATATTCTGAAAAACTTAGCAGAGAAACATAATTAATTTGTGGTACTTATGCCCATTGTGAAAAGAAAACGTAGTCTTCTGACATTTCAGACTGGTGCAACAGAGCTTTGTTTTCCGTGGGTGAATTGTGCTTGTGTGACACATCTTTATGATCACATGAATATCAAAGCACCCAAAAAACCATCATGTTATTCAGTAAAGTCAACCAAAACCCACTGCACACTCCAAAAGATATCAAGTCACATTGTGAACAGGCAGCACTGCTTACAAAGCTCCTTCTCTACACAGCCAAATCCCACATTTTTGAGGAAAGCAGATCTCCTTCCCAGATCCCAGTAATGTTAACTGACTTAGTGAATTCACTTCCAACACAGAGAACTTGCAAGAGAATTTTAATTCACATCAATGAAATTCTCCACTTGGTGAAGAAAATTACTTCCTGCTTTCTGTGGGGCTGAGCCTGCACAATCTTTGCCCAAATTTTGAGCATCTTGTCTCAGAATTCACACAGTTCCCTGTTTCATTCTTCCCACTCAATCAAACCACTGTGGAAGGTCACAGTTGTGGAAGGAAATAACTTTGCAAGCAGCTCAAATCACCCCCAATTAGACCCACTGTATTAGATTAGGGAATCTGAACTAATGGGGTCTTCAAATTAAAAAGTGCTGCAAAGTTAGGTCAGTCAGCTTTTTGTCCCATGTAACCACTTCCTACCTACTACATAGTATAAAATTCCCCCAAAGTAACAAATATGGTCAAGAACTGAGCCTGGCAATGAAGGCTTTTCATATTACAGATGAAAATGGGTTTACCTTTTTCAACAGCTGTGGCTAGTAGGACAGTGAGGAAAGATAATTTAATTTTTAAATTAAAAGGCCCAAGAGCTTACCCCTAGACAAATTCGACAAAGAAAAACTTTTAGGTGGCTTGCTTTCTGTCAACAGCCTAGTTCTGCTTTCAGTTCTTCATTTAGGTCCTGTCTTTGGCTTGACAGTAAGAAAGCAAGAAGCCAGTGTCCCTGATGCTTTATATAAACAACCTAATGCATCCAATTGTGCTGCAGCACCCTGGGGCATGGCCTCTACCGGCTGGGTCAGAGTACCAAGGGGTGGAGTAATGCACTGAGCCCTGCAGAGTGCTGCCAGGAGGAGTCTGGAACGTGAGAAGTGCCCAGCCACCTCCTCCTCAGGGTCAATGCTAAAACAGCAGGAAGATGCAGTTCACCAGCATGAATTCTCAGGAGAAGGATAATCAAGCCAGGAGATCAAGCATGCACAAATGCCACAAGAACCATTTGCACACTTGAAAATAAGAAGTAGCCTGACTCTAGTCTTTGGTTCAACTTCACACAAAGAGCAGCACAGATTAGGTCAGCTGGGGCTTTGTGTGAGGCAGTGTAGTTGTGCAACTGTGGAATATCCAAGCTTGGCACGGTGTGACTGACTGTATGTGTACCTTAAAGTACAATTAGTCATAATGAGCTCAATTTCTCAGCCAATGAAACACTGATCCATCAACCGATGAAGTCTGTAAACATTCATTAACAACCAAATTAAAAGGCTCACTAAAATCCTACAAAAGCACAGCATTTTCACTAACAGATACACAAGGTTTCCAGCAATAAAATAAAAGGATTTGGGAAGGTACTTAGAATGGTTTAATTCTGCCTAAAAATCACATCAAACTGGATAAAAAAAGGGACTATTTTAGAGGGGGGGAAAAAAGAGAGTCCACATTTAGGTCAATCTGATTGTTTTCTCCTGAAAATAGAAAAATACTTCTAGTGAAACCTGGGCACTAAAATCTTCCAAGTATTTGTAAGACAATAGTATATGGAAGAGACTAAAAACCATCAGGCAACTCATCTGAGGCTGTGACAAAAAGCTAAAGCTCAGCAGTGGAACCACTGGCAAAGCCCAAATTTTGGTACCCATGTGTGAGAGGCTGAGGGACTGACAGTGGTCTTCAAAGCAATTTAAGGTGAAGATTAATGTTACCAAGAATTAGGCTTGGATATTTTCTATGACATCCCGACCCAGTCCCTTGTTCCTGCTTTGCACATGAGATGTGATGTGGCTCTTGCACAGCTCCACCAATACTTGTAGCTTATGAAAAAAGCTTAGAATGAGACTCCAGCTTCTAGGTCTAACCTAGGAAGTTACTGAAATGTTTTACTCTTTTTCAGACAACAGCATTATGCATTTAAACTCTACTTGGTTTACAACAGAAGCCAGAATGTGAAGGAAAATGCAGTACACTCACCTCATTTGATCTAAAACTCCTTCCTTGCATGCCGTGTTTCCAGAAGGCCAGTACACTGTCTTGCAGACAGACTGGTAACAAAGAACACTGGAATCAGTTTTGAGGTATAATGTCAACTTGTGCTTTTAAGGCCAAAAGCATGATTGCAATTTTGAAATCTGTGTGTATTTTATTGTATCACATTCACCCACACAGACTGCACAAGGTCTTACAGGAATCACTGAACCTGCCTCAAAAGTAGCTGCATTTTTATATATATTTGCTTAAAGAGCAGGGTTTAAAAATATTTCCACCTAACCAGAAAATGTTCTAGTTGTCTAGCCCTTTAATACTAGTAGAAAATATAAATTGAATTTTAGCAGCAAAGTTACAGGCATACTGCAATGACATTTTTCACTTTCCTGGCAACTAGTGGCTAATATGGTCCTTCTGCAATGCCAACAGAAAGTTTTACAGAGCCCTCTAATTCCCAGCCCTTCCCACCGATGTGGTGACAGAGATCTGCATTTGAACTCTATGAAAGGAAATGGGTCTAAGGCCTTCAAAGAGAGTGCAAGTATGTAGGATGCCAGGAAGAATCTGTCCCCCTGCATCCCACATCCTGCCTCTGGGTATGCAGGTAAGAGACTAGTAGCCTTTGGAGACACTGTCAGAAATAAATTCCCTTTAACTCCTTACTATTTAGTTCCCACTGTTCCTCCTCTTCTGGTGCTATTCTCCATCTGTGCACACATCCCTCCTCACCCCTCTTCCAAAAGCATGCAGTGCAATCCAGGTATGTAACTGCTGGAGAATTGCCAAAACAATGTATTCTTTCTGTTTCACAAATCTAATTAATTCAGAGTCTTCACAGGGAAACAAAATTTATGTAACCTATGACATATATAATTTACTCTTCAAGCTGCTTTATAAAAATGGACTGCATAAACACACATGCAAAATGAGTTAGGCATGAGTGATTCACAGAGCTTATGTAGGTTGTATTTAAGGTATTCCTTTAGAGGCTGAAGGTCTCCATCATACTCCCAGGACAGGGAAGACTCCAGGATTATTACTCCATTCCAATTGCTCTTAGGAAAGCACATTATAATAGCATGCTGAACCTTTCACTGGGCCTTCTCACATAAAGTGAAATGAGTGAGATAGTCTTTCAAATGCCAAAGACCAGACAGTTAGTGTATCTAATTCTTTAAACATTAAACAAAATAATCATAGAACATCTCAAGCTGGAAGACACCCATAAGGATCACTGAGTCCAACTCCCTTCTCCTCACAGAACTACCTAAAACTAAACCACATGACTAAAGAGCATCTTCCAGATGCTCCTTGAACTCTGACAGGCTTAGTGCTGCAACCACTTCTCTGGGGAGCCTGTTCTAGTGACCAATCACCCTCTGAGTGAAAGGCACTTTCCTAATATCCAATCTGAACTTCCCCACATACAGCTTCATATCATTTCCACATGTCTTATTGCTGGTCACCAGAATGGTGAGACAGCACCTCCCCCTTCACGGCCCCCTTGAGGAAGCTGTAGGCTGTGATGTGATCACTCCTCAGCCTTCTCTTCTCTAGGCTGAACAAACCAAGTGACCTCAAGCACTCCTCGCTAAGTCTTGTCTTCAACAACTTTCACCGTCTGCGCCACCCTCTTCTGGACACACTCTAATAGTCTGATATCCCTTTTAGACTGTGGTGCTCAAAACTGCATATTGGACTCGAGGTGAGGCTGCACAAGCGCTGAGCAGAGTGGAACAATCACCTCCCTTCCCCTAATAGTGATGCTGGGCCTGGTGCACCCTAGGACATGGCTGGCCCCCTTGGCTGACTCAGCTTCAGATTACCACCAATCCAAACCCCCAGATCTCTTTCCACAGGGCTGCTCTCCAAACTCTCATACACCAATTTGTACATATAACTGGGATTACCTCATCCCAGGTGCAGAATCCACCACTTATTCTTGTTAAATTTCATACAGTTGGTGATTGCCCAGCTCTCCAGTCTACACAGATAATAAAAACTAATAATGAAATCCAACTTACCTATTGATTCAATCTGAAAGTCAAATGTGAGCTCTGATGACAGTTTGCGGCTGGATTTTAACCTGCCTTGCAGATTCACTATTTTTATGCAGCCTAGACAAAAAGTAAGGATATGTTAATGAAGAATTACCTTCAATATATGACTTAATTTAAAGACAGACAGTATGCATGTACATGCATACATATATCTTTAGATGATACTAAAACTTACAATCCAAACACACCAAAATGGTATCTCTCTCCAGCTGTGTTACATGTACAACACTCGTCTCTGTAGTGTCTATAAAAAAATGACAGTGTTAGTTCATAACATAAATTAGCATGAATCTGAAATGGAAATTCTAGAGATTGAGACAACTTGATGGGTTAGTGTTTTTATCTACTTAAAATCATCATCTTACCAATGACATTTTTCTTCTCTTAGGCATGTCCACTTATCTAACATGTTGACTGTGACAGGAAAACTGAAGCTACAATATCAAAGTATGGATTTAATTCAGGCTTTTCTGAGCCATGTCATAAAGGCAAATTCACATGTACATTGTTCCCCCTTTATTCTCTGTTGGTGTAACTTAATATTGCTCTTGCAAAAAAGGGCAAATACATGTGACTGTGTGATGATGCACACTATGCTGTTTCATAGCACTTTTCTTCTGTCTTTATTTCTACGAACTGCTACGAACTTTTGCATTATTATTTAATTCTTGCTGCTGTTTGCAGACTTTTCATCCCCAGATCTTCCAAAAATAGGGGATTATTTTCTTATCCAAACTCTTAAAAGAAGGGTTATTTTCTTCTCTTCTGGGTTACAGCTGCAGCAGTCTCCATCACAGCCAACAGGGATTTGATCCACAAGTGGACATTTCAACTCAAAAGAGAAGCGTAGTTTTGGTCCGTTTGTTTGTTAACATTAAAATTACACATAAAGCAGCTCTTACTAATTCAACATTACTGCCAGTGATTCTGTAGGCATCTTTCATATAGAAAAGAGAAACTCAGTAAATCCATTAGAGATGAGAAATTAGAGCATGTTACCTAAAATACAAAAGCAGCTTTCAGTTAAATTATAAAATCCATGGTTCTGCTGAGAAGCAAAAAACCCCTCAATGATGGCAGAAATATGCTCATGAGATGGTCCCTCCATCTCTTTTTTGCTGTTTGTCTTGGAAGGCATACCAAAGGCAGATACAGCCATGATGAAAGCATGCAACAGAAAGACTGGAGGATAAACATCCATGCAACCACATATGTGATATGGGAACATGCACTGTACTGGCTGAAGGATGGCAGGGGAGAAACCCCTCCAGTAAGTCTCTGCCAGCTAATGTTTTTAAAACATCTTTAGCAGACATTTAAAAAATAAAGTCAAATGTCAAACAATAAAAACTACTATTTGATGGAAACTATTTCAAAAGGCTGCCCAGAAAAGTTGTGGATGCCTCATCCCTGGAACTGTTTAAGGCGAGGCTGAATGGAGCTCTGAGAAATCTGGTCTAGGGGAAGGCATCTCTGCCCACAGCACGGAGGTTGGAAGTAGATGATCTTTAAGGTCCCTTCCAACCTAAATGTTTCTGTGATTCCATATTGTATACACTTGCCTCATTTAAAAAAGAAGTCTGTTTGATTGCATTGTTACTCTCCTACCAGCAGGGGACAGGAATAAACCAATACAAACCAAAGGATTTAAACTGGAGACAAAGAAATAGGAGAAAACCACAACACAGACACAACACGAGAACACATAAGTGATTCAAGGAAATTAAAAAAGTGGTTTTGGAAGGCACAATGCAACGCTAAATTTTCCACATTAGAAAAAAACCCAAAACAAACTAGGAAGGGATTAGTATTCTTGCATTTATGTACTGATGCAGACAATATTGAGAGAGAAATGAAAACAGGACATTTCTCTTCAGCATGTTACTTTATATGGACTCTAGTATAAAGTCACACACACATGTGAGTGAAAACAAAAGGCATTGTCTGAATTAGTTAACTGAATTAATTGGCCATCTGCTCTTTTTGGTTTTTTGTAGCTATGCTTTAAACTGTGTCAAAATCTGATGTACTTTTTAGCAGAAGGAAGGTCAGTGGGTATCTTCTCAGTATAATCTGCTGCTGTTAATGAATTCCACCGTACACACTCAGCTGGACTCATACATGTGTATGCCAGCACAGGGCTACGTATAAATTCATTGTGAATCAACAAGGGATCTATGCCTGGTAAAAACAAAGCTATTTACTGCTTCTAAGCCTGCAAGCTATGACTAGGGCTGGTTCACTACTGCATCCTGGTTTAGGGGCAACCTTGCAACTCTAAAGAAGTAATTCTTAGCACTCTTCCTCAAGAGAATTTCTGCTGTTGCTCAGATGGTGGTCTCCTCACTGACAGTGCTCGGATTCATGACAGGGCAGGTATTGGATTTCCTGCTACTAGTGGTCATAATCCCTTTTGCTTTCCATAAACACCAGAAGAATGCTTTATTTCAGCAGAAGGCTGACAACATCATTTCTAACCACAGTGTCATATTATAGGAGAGTCAAACCCCACCTTACAGAGGTGTCAAAAGAAATTGCTCAGAATGCAATTCTACCAAAATCTATTAAATAAACAGAAATCATGGTGCCAGGGTAGAGCACAGAATAGCGCAGTGGGTAATACAGTACAGTCTAATTTATGGAAATGCAAGAAACCATAACTCCATCTTCTGCTATACTAAAAATCTCAAGAAATCCAATCAGTTCGACAAATAAAAATATCAAAAAAGAGGGCACATACAAGCAGGTACAACCAGACACCACTTTAAACAGGGAACTTCCAATAATCACATAGCCTTAATGATTTAATCATTTGGTTCCTCAGAGAAACCTACCTTTTAGTGCTTCAACTACAACAGAAGAGCAAAAAACATTTTTGAATGCAATTACAACAGCACACGAACCTGTTTCTGTAAACCACGAAGAGGTAGAATTTGGGTTGACAGTCTCAAACTTCACCACTTGGTTGAAGTCTCTTCCTCTACTGACACCAACACAAACTAAAGGGAATTCCTGCTCAGGGACTACCAGCATTTCAAACAATCTCAGTGGACAAGGTACAGGAAAATCTATGTGCTAGATTTAGAAACAAAAATAGGTATTAGAAGGGAAAGAAATATTGTCTGAGTTGCTATTAGATATTTAAACTGCATGGTAAATTTTACGCCATACGTTTTGTAACATTATATTTACTTCTTCAAATAACAGGAATTTATAAATTAATAATAGATAAATGAGTTAAGAAGTTTAGAGCATCTCATGCCAATTCAGCTAAAATAAGATAGCTCGTCTTTCATCATCCTATGCAGCTGCCCACAGATTACAAGAGGGTTCATCACTTCTGTCCCTGGCTACTGAGCCTCCAAGCCTTCTTTTCCAGGCTGATCAAGTTATAGCAGCTTCCCTTCTACAAACATGAGTCCACCCTGGCTCTGTCTCTTCGGTGGTGTCAGATGGGGAGATAACAAGCATTTCTGGGCACCTCCAGTGCCACAAAACAAAGAATAAGTGGCCACCTGGTATGGGAGCAAGACCAGTCTGTTAACCCATGTTATCGCTCCACTCTGGCATATCTCAGTCTGTCACCCCAAGTTTTCTACTGTGCAAGTAAAGGGCAATGTTCATGGAGAGAAGGGCTTGGTTCTCTAATTGAAATGCACCACAAAAACATGAATGTTCTAAGTATTGTGAGTTAGTTAATGCATATGACACATTTAAATAGCTATTTTCAATATAAGCTAACAGAAACCAAGAGAAAAGTCTAATAAATCAAGAAATGGCTAAAAGTCATTCTTACCAAGTCATTACAAGACAAAAAGAACTGAACACAAGAGTAACTGCAATTTTACCTTGATCAACATAAATTTTTGCATTGGTTCGACCCATTCTAACAAAACAATGCTAGACTGTAGTGCTCCACAAAGGTACTTGTGGCCTGTGTAGGGATTCCTCACTGTCAAAAAATGACAGAGAATGTTAGTGTACTAAGCATGCAAGTTATAAACAATTTTCCAACTATTTTGGAAAATACCCACCACCCCCACTCTTAATCATTTATATAAGGAAGCTGCTGAGAAGCCAGTATCCACACTATGAAAATGGTGACAGTGAGCATCCTGCAGCTGGAGCTGCCCTTCCACTGGGGCTGAACAGCAAGTAGCCAGTGTCAAAAAAGCCCTAACAAACACAATTTGCACAAGAGCACTGTGCTAAGTTTCACCTTTCCAACTCATAATAAAGTATACTGGGATTTTTTTTCAGACTGGTAGGTGGGATTTACCATTTTAGCTAGTATTTAAACAACCAGTTGATTGCATACACATTTTAAGTATCTTGGCTCTACTGTGTTGGTTTGCCTAAGCTATCATCACAGGCAGCTGTTACAGAATGGCTTTTTCTGTGACACACAGACTATTATTCAGCAGGCACTGAACAACTGCTGTCACTTCAGAAGAGCTCAGCTCCCCTTCAAGCACTGGCACAGTGAGTCTGAAATCCAGGAGCTCTACATTTCTGAACACTTCTAGAGCATCAGGAAATTCAGCTGAAACTGAAGAACAATAGCAAAGCAGGAAGTGCTGCTCTTCCAGTGTTTGTCAGAACTCAATTAAAAACTGGCAGAGAACAATAAAATTGCAAAATCAGGCACTGTGAAATCTGAAGTTTCACAATTTCAATTCTACAATACTGACAAAATTTCACTTCTTAAGCTCTGCCAACATACCCTTTAAGAAAAACAAGTGTTATTTTGCACTTTGTACAAATACATCTAAAGACCAGATTTTACTGTGCAGTAAAGTGACTGTGGGCCATCAGGCAATCAGTTTAGATAATAAGCTTTTAAAATCCAGTGCTGTCTAAATAAATTAAATATGCTCATGCTATCTTATTGACACAGAAACTCATCAACAATCCCTTGGCACCTTAAACATCAATGCTTTATTTCATTAATCCAGTTTCTCACTCAACATCAGTCAGATTGACTGCAAACTGCATCAAATAACACTTGGTGTGACTTTCAGTAAGGTGGAACTCAGCAGCAGAAACCACAAAACATGCAATCACCAGTATGTAAGGTGCAGAAAGAAGACAAGACGTTCTTGTCTTTTTCTGCCTCCTGTGATACTCCTGCTTCCCCAAGGCCAAAAGCAGACTTATGCTGCCAGCAGGAATGGAGGCTCAGGCTGCACAGAGTACGTAGTGCAGAGGGGAATCTGTTGTTTCTCCCTTTGGACATGCCTTTTGCAGCTACCTTTGTTGTGTTCACAAACTATCACCTACACCTATCAGGCAAGGAGGGCTTCAGGCTCATGAGGTTATGCTATCTCTGAACACCAAGACTCCCCCTCATAATGTCACGTACTATGACACCCTTGTTAAATTCTGTGCCTGACAGGACAGAAATTGTAGGATCACAGAGGAGCACACTACTAGTTTGTGAAAACACACCGTGTAACAGAACTCCTTACACCAAACACTTGATTATGGAACACTAGCTAGAACATTTCCAGGAACAAGAGTTACCTTTCCTGTTTTGTTGTTGGTCTTTAATTTATCTGCTCCCCTTTTAAAATATGTCTTAACAGCTTTGACACTTCAGTAGCTGGCACATTATTGAGCACATTATAAAGGCTTCAGAAACAACATTGTCCCCATAGAATTGAAAATACTCCTTGCTTTTTATCATCCAATATTGATAACTGAAACTTGTGCTAGGAAGTCAGCCAGCTGAATCCTGATGGCAACTTCTTTAAGTTGCTCCATCCATGAAGATTATGTCTTTCCCGAGGACTGGCTTAAATTTTGACATCATTCTGCTTCTCTTCATTTCTTGCAAATTGTCTTTAAATTTAAAGAGCTAAATGGGAAACTTTTCACTGCTTAAACACAAGGACTAACCGGAACGAGCTCACTGTCTGCAAACGCATAGTTTAGCAATAATGACAAAAGTCTCTTCTCCCTTTACCTCCTAAACCTGTCTCAGTAATCTTAACACTGCCACCATTTGTACTGCTGCTGCACACTTATTCTCCAGACCTTTACTTACCAACACAGCACTTTTGACACCATTTAGTGTCAGGAATTTTTGTAGATACCGCAAACTTCCTACAAGAAATAAACACAAAAAATTATTGATCAGCTAAAACAATTGAGTTTGCTTTTTAGACAGTCGCTGATGGAAAAATATTTACCTCACCAAAAAAGTAAAATAATATGCCTAGAACATATGTGGTGATCCCTCTGTTAGTATGACATGCTGCTCAGTTATGCAGCATTATGAATGCGGTTAGAAGTCAGGAATGGAAAGGAATCAGTACCTCACTGCCATCAAGTGTCATTTACCATCTCTTGCTATTTAATTATATGTATTTATACACGTGCCTGCATGGTCTATTGGTACTGCCAGGATGATTATTCTTTGCAATACTGTAACTTATTGCATCTTGTGCTGGATACTGCACAAAGTCCACCCTTGTCCTAAGACACTGTAGCTTGAAGACAAGACATGTGGACCCAAGGAGCGTGGGAAATTATGCTGTACTTGATAGTTTGCTAGGACACAGTCCTTGCAAACTAATAGCTGAAATTTTGCAAACATTTTCAAAGACAGCACAGCACTGCATTTTGAGAGGAGGTATGAAGGAGGACTGGAAGGCAGTTTTGCAAGCTCTTTTCTCACATGCAGGGGACACTCCCTGAGAAATCATGAAAACAATTATTTGAAAATGTATCAGATAAGCCAGGGAAGATGTTATTTGCTGGTAGTGGGAATCAGTTTCTATGCAGACTACAAAGACAACAGGCAGTATTGAGACTGGCCACAGTAGTCTTGATAATAAAAGTAACTAATTTGATGTGGTAGAAAAGATGGGAATAGGTTGATTGATAGATACATGCTACACTCACTCAGAGCTATGAATTGAGAAAATAGAGCTGTCCAGAAGTGACTGACAATGCAGAAAAGGACTGAGCAGCATGAAAGCTGAGTACTGGTCACAAGTTTTCTTTGAAACAAGTCATGAAAGGTTTGAAAGGAACTGCTCAAGGAATGGAGACCATCACAGACACATTTTCTGCTACTGAATGTTTTCCAACCAATTACCATAAACTGAGCTTAGACCATTTTGCAGATGAATATATAAACCTCACAAATTACTTAAAATTCTATTCTGCTTTGCATTTCCTCTACCAAAACCCCTGCTTTTAACATATGTAAATTTTGCATGCAGGACTCATCATCATAGTACCCAGGAACTTGTGTAAGAATACACTTTATTGTCTGGTAGAAAAAAAAAAAATCTATGTTCTTCTACACACTTCAGATGTAGGTCTTCTGCCTGTCTAAATCTTACTACCCTGAGTCCTCACAACAAGAAGTAAACCAGCAAAATGGATTATCTAAATTAATCCCTCCTGCCTCTGAATGACTGGCTTGGCACTTGCACAGTCAGGTTGTGCTGCATTTTTCTTGGGAAGTGACATGACTGGGCAAGAAATCTTCTGAGCCCTCTGCAACTCAGGTGAGGTGTCATTCCAGGCTAAATGCAGTATGAAAGTTTTCCTAGCATGATCCTTTTGATAATTACAGTCATCAGGCCGCTACTGATTCAGTCCTCAAGCCAAAGTCAAATCTGAAAGACGGAGGAGCAGAAAAGTGGTGTAGAAGACAACAATTCAAAGCACAAATCACCTCTTAGTTATTTAGAATTTATCCTCTAGGAAGAACACAATTTTCAGACAAGTGTTGCACTATTGTTTGCAGATAATTGAACAAGAAGCCTTCTCTGAATCCAAGAATTAAATATTAATAGGCTGCTAATAGAACCAAAAGCAGCAGAGAATCAAGGTTTCTATAATAAAATTTCCTAACAAAAATCCTATCATATTAAAAAAAAACAGTGTCTCATTATTCACTTTAAGAATTAAAGATTTTTCTGCAAACTAGATTAGCATTACTACCTCCTCCTCCTGGAATTTGAATGGACTACTAAGGCTGGCTTGGCAGTGTCCTGGTTCTGGCCAGGACAGGGTTAATTTTTGCAGCAGTCAGGAGGGGCAAGGCCAACACACAGAGGTTATTCTACACAAGTCACTGCCGGGGGGGGGGGGGGGGGG
>JAWWEW010000112.1:13389549-13447794 GCA_035583185.1 Anabacerthia variegaticeps | reverse complement strand
GAGTCTCTTCTTGTTTCTGTGTGAATCCTTTGCTCTTTCTTGTACCCTCTGTCATTGACATTGTTGCTGTTACTGTTTTCTTATCTCATTGCTGTTTCCAGTAAACTGTTCTTATCTCAACCTGTGATCTTTACCTTTTGTGCCTCCAATTCTCCTCTCCATCCCAATGCAGGGGAGGGAGGGAGAGAGAGAGAGAGACTAGCACATGGTTTTGGTGGGAGCACTAAATCAGAGATTACCGTTCCTAAACCACAACAGGCAGTCAGCACTGTACCCAGTTTCTAGAATTTTGTATGTGCTTGTTAGTACATAAAGTTGGAGGGGAGGGACTGCACACACAACATGCTGTAGGCATCTGGAGGCAAAAGTATCTCCTATTGTGAAAAATGACCAGCCAGTGATGAAATGTCCAATCTGTGCTACAGTTCTGCTCTTCCCAGCTTTCAAAATAACCCTTGAGCCCACTCCCTCTGCAGTAAGAGATTACACATCCTCACACCTTCTCTTTAATAGAATGAAAATATATTGCCCGGAATACCTGATGTAAGATCATAATTTCTACATGCCTGAAATAGCACAGGTACAATACTGACCCATAGATTTTGTTTAGCACCAAGTTCAAGCAGGATTTACCATACTAGACTAAGCCTGAAAAGAGCTATGCCCAGAAACAAGAGGCTACACAACACGAAGGTAAGATGTACCAAAATCCATTTTAGTGAGAGTATATTCACATCTTGTTTCATGTTAATGGAAGGGTCAACGCTCTGATTAATACACATATGAGTAATTCATTGCAATTTGTGAACAGTGCTCCACATTATTTGGTATTCCCAGAATTTCAAAAGCATATCCTGAACTCCCAGAATTAAGATATTCTGGTATATCCGATGAGGGTACTTACCTGGGAAGTATCCGGTCAGGGAGTTTATGTGCTGGAATAGCAACAGGTAACTTTTGCATTTGCCTTGCATAATCAAAGAGTCCTGGTAGATTGTGGGAATAAAGCTGAGAAGCTTTACCTGGAAATTAGAAAACAAACTGCACTTCAAATACGAAACCAAATGTTTTCCAGCACTACCACTCAAAGATAGCACAGTAACTTACCAGATATTGATAACAAACAATTGTTCATGACGTATAACCACGTACACCTTCGAGGAAATAGCTGGTAAATGGAAGGAAAAACAAAGAAGTAGTATTCAATTTGATACACACAAAATATTCATCAATTAGTATCTGCATAGACGACAGGACAAAACTAATACTGACTTGCTTTTTGCAGCAGAAATTAGTTTAAGCCAAGTAACGTTTACCTGGATTCCAGAGTTAATTCAGAGTAAATCTTAGGCACACATGCTGTATTTAACATATGCATTAACATTTAGACAATTACTACATTTTATACTCATGACTTTAAGTATACTATAGTTAGTCTGTAAGATGTCATTATAAGGATCAATCAATCAATTCTTTTCCAAAAATTTTGAAAACCACCACATTTTCTCCTTCATAGAAAAAATGCTTAACAACATACACTTCAGTAAGCAAAGCATGGTCAACAAACCACAGCCATTCTAAAGCCTGTGACAGTCCAAATCTCTTGAAACAACTAAAACTGGAACTTTGAAGGCACTCTCTACCTGCACGATTACACATTTCACTTCAGTGATCAACAAATGCAACAAATGGCCAAGGCAGAACTGTTATTTGTAATTACTAAGAAGGTGAAGGTGAAAGCAACAAGATATCCTTTAAAAAAACACAAAGACAAACCACAACTAGTTTTTTTCCCTCTGACCTAACTTCTGGAATTTATGGGCATAAGATGTCATGTCATGGAGGTGGAAAGTATCAACAGCCTAAAAAAAGGGATTAGACATACTCATGTTCAACAGGTCCCAAAATGGACACAAAAAGCAAATAGGCAGGGATCTTCCAACATCCCTGATTCAATGACTGTAGTGGAGTCAGAGAACAGACAGTGACCAAGCTCATGGTATTTCTCATTGCTATTTTAGGAAATAGACTATTGGGCTAGACATACCACTCAGAAGGACAATGCTTTTGCTCTTAAAAAAAATCCCAAAACACTGAAGAAAACAAAAACCAATGCCCCAAACAAAGATTAAGAGGTTAACCTTGAAGCTATCCTGGAAAGATAGCATTTTTGCTTTGTCCACTGGTGAAGTGGAATCCAGTGAAAAATAATCACAGATACTACTTTTCCTTTTATACTTAGTTGTACTGGACTGAGAGTAAACAATGACATAAAACACAAAACTTGGAAATACTATTAAAGCCCCACTGACTGTTATCATAAATAATGATGCAATAAATGGTTAGCACAGAGAGTGCACTTCTATTCCTGAAGTCTTCGTATAAGCTAAACACACACTGGAAGAAACACCTATGGTAATAATCTACCAGCCTGCTTGTATCAAAATTTGATGTGCAAGTTTGATTGACCTTCTGTAGGTGCATAAGCATAATGTAACTTAGTAGGTTTGGATCTGAGGATTAAAGAACAGCAATTCTTCAAATTAGCAGGTTAATTGACCTGTCAGTTGTTCCTCTTGTTCCACACATAACTGCCTGTATCTCTTCTTGTCTCTAAGTGCTTATTAAAACTCTTTCCTGAAAGCTCACTAGCAACACACTACATGATTTTCATTACACTTATTCCCCATCCTTGCCAGTTCAAAACCAAACCAAAACCAAACTCCAAAGAACAAAGACTTTTCCTTGCTCTACTTGGCCTACAAGAATTATTGCATTAGTGATATTTCTCAGGGTGGGTTTTGCAACTGTAGTGCAGCAGCAGAGAGGTACCTGAGCTATGTTTAAACTAGGTAACTCAAGCACCAGTATGATTATGGGTTACATGGAGCTCAGTTCAAGCTGGCTAGGCCTCCCTCTCAACAAAACAGACATATCTGCAACGTCTGGACCCTGGCAGATGAACAGACACCAGTGCCTTCAGCTTACAGTGTGAAAGCTGTCCTTGCAAATTCCTCCATCTTGATGGCAGATGCATAGCTCCCTATGTTAGGGAGAAGGCAGGAAAGAAAACAAGTCTCTTAGAAAGTAACAAAAGAGCTGGAGAAGATACCATACAGAAAAGCCTGCAATTGGCATTGGCATTTTCCCTCTCCTCAGTGTCCCCTCAAAAAATTACTTTTTGTAAGACTCTGCAAAGACAGAGCTTTAGGTGGAATTCAGTAAGCTGAGTCTCACCAGCAAAGTTGCTTTTGAGACTAAAAGAATGGAATCTAGTGTATAAAGGATCTCTTTGCTTCCTTGTAGCTGAAACACGTTTGTTGCAAAAATTCTGCATTGTAACAAAGCTTTAAGGAAAATAGAAACTTTCAACCAAAATATATCAGGGAAATTCCATATATTTACCTAATCATTTAACTGCAGAATGGGTCACTATGATGAAGTTCTAAACACTGAGAGGTGGAGATCTCCTACTTAAACAAAACACTTAAATGTGACTGAAAGGAATCCTCACTAGCAAACTAGAGGTAGCAAATTTAAGGTAGTTCTCAGCGTAGCTAATGCCTACGTAAATAGAGTAAAAACTACTTTTACAAGGATTATACAACATTAATCTGAGCATTTAAAAAAAGTGATGTACTTTTTTCAAAACTATCAAACCAGAAATATACCTGCTCCATTGATGTTTCATGAAGCTCATTGAGGTTCAGAGTGTAAATACCTTCTTCTGCACCAAATATCAAGTACTGATCTGCAAATACAAACAAAAAAAGCTAGAAATTCTGATTTCAGGAATGTGTGTATGCAGCTCTTTACCAAAAAAAAAAAAAAAAGACTTAAACCAATTACAGACATTGAAACAAACCAAACTACAATAGTTAGCGGCATTTGAAAACATGAAAAATTAATCCTGCTAAGGAAGCTTAAATTTATGGATGAGGCTGTTTTAAGACATTAGGAAAGATCAGACTTTTTCCTTTATAACTAACAATTGAAATTAAAAAAAAAGCTATTCAGCCATAAGGAAGAATTCATGTGGGTAATTTCCACATATCCTTGTTAGACATTTTCATATATTATGCTAAATATTCATTGCCTTCTTTTGGAGTACTTCTACAGCAGTACTGACTGGAACATTTTCTCAGTACTTTGTGGCTGCCTCACTTGAACATAATCCAAACCCGGGATGGCATTTAGGCATGGAAACAAGACAGACATCTCATACTGAGATGTCAGCTGCAAAAGATTGACTTCCATAATTTCAGTTTCTAAAAAACCTTAAGTTTTCTTGCTGACTAGCTCAGTAGCACATCTGTACAGCTCATAATCAAAAGGTGTAATTGCAGGCAAAGCCAGTACAATGTTACCAATTATCCCTTTCATCAGGCTAGATAATAAAGCAATAAACTGTATGCAAAAATCAACAGTGGCAGAATCCTGTAGGACCAGAAAGACTGGGGTGGGGGGGAGGAATCAAGTGAATGATAAAGAAATCAATTTCAACTAGGACCTCCAAGAGTCAGATTTTTTAAAAAAAATTAGGATTGGCATCCTTTGAACTTAAATGTTGAGAAGAGCCTTTAACTTTGAAATTTAATTTATTCTTTTTAATCAAAGTGAAAAAACACCACACAGTCAGACAGCACTGGCATAATTAAAGAACAGTTTCTACTTGTATCAATATATGTCTATTTTAAAAGGAATAGTCTTGCTCATCTAGGCACTCCTGAAATCAAAGGAGAGGACAAAATAGGTAAAATACTCATCATAGACTACCTCTTGTATCTGGATTTATCCATGATGTTGCACAATGAATTTTTAATGGACAGCCATTGAAAACCTTTGAAAAGCAAGCACCCATCTGTAGAAGCAAAAATAATATATACATATGAAAAATTAAAATGTGACATTTCCGTTAGGATTATTTACACTTCAAGTAATAACAAAGCATGAAGAGTTGCTGTGTGGGAAATAACCTCATCCAGAAAACAAGTTGACAAAGTTAGTTTAAAATCAGATGAATCCCCATTTGGTGCAGAGCACAGCTACATAAATACACTGTCCAGCACACATGGAGGAGAGTGCTGAAGGCAGAAACAAATGGTCAAGAAAAGGAAAAACTGGCTCTTCTGATCACAGCGCTGGCTAAAAGCACAGTGACAAGACTACACAGATATTTCAGTGAAATTCTAGTTTGCTTTATGCTTTGAAGGTGCACATGGATATCTGTAACAGTTATTTCCAGCCCTAAGGCATCTATGAATCCTGTCTTCAGAAGTTTTGAACCCCACAGTTGCACAGCATAATCTTTGAACTATCTGCAGTTCCTGAGAGAGATCAGCTCCTTGGATCACTAAGTACCTTCAGTATGCTGAAGGTACTGGTGTCACAGAACTATCACTCACTTTTTGAAAGAAGCAAGCAATCAAAAAAACTTCCAAATTTACCCCAATAGCACAAAATTAAGAGTGCTTTGTAAAACACCATATAGTGGCTTAGCATTTCTAAGTGATACTGGGTTTTAAAATTAAAAAAATAATACTACAAATATCCAAAGAATGTACTGTCTCAGCTTTAAGTAAGAAAACATATCCTGCTTCCAGAATGAATTGGTATGACTCAGTAATACTCACGTGTACTTTAGGTGTGGGAGGAAGGCCATTACTAATTGGTTTCTAGAAAATAAAATTTAAAGTATGTTTACACTCACATGCACACTATACATGAACATGCATACTCTCTCCCCACATCACAGCATAACCAAAAAGAAGTACAAAAAATTTTTAGAATGCTGACAAAAGCACTTGATAAATAATTAAGCATAATTACATTAAGACAAAATAAAAACCCAATAATTATATCTACATAAGAAATAGATACAAAACCCTCCCTGCAGAGTTTTAAGACAACAGTTGTGTTGTATTTCTACACTATACTAATGGAAAGCACTGGGCATCTACTGAGACACCTCACTGTGTCCAATGTCATAGGGACTAGACCTGAAAACCATGGCTGAACTTTGGCTACAGTCCCATTTTAAAGCATGAGGTTAGGCTAGAGACCTCCCTTCCAACTGACACTTCCATACTTCCATATGAGTTTGTCAACCACGTGTCTCTAATAACCACATACCCCAAACTACCATTATCATTTTCTTTCATTAAAATCTCTACTGTGATTCCCCAGTAGCATCTCACTGAACGTTTGCGTAACCTTACGCAGCATTTTCACATTATGATGGTACCTGTAAGAATGCCATATCCAGTACTACAGAGTTTAAACAATATTGCAGCAATTGCTCAACTGTTCAATATTACCCCATTCAATTTTGCCATTCTATAAGCATTTTGCTATATCAGTATCATTTCTCCTAGCAGAAACACGCTTCTGAAGAAATGTATTTTACAGGTAACTTGGTAAACTTCAAACATACAATTTCAAATGACAAGTTCAAAGCCACTCAGGTAATTCTACATTCCAAAGTACTACCAGTATTACTGGCACTTTCTTAAAACAAAATGAAGACCCCCATGATATTTCTGGTCTATTTCCTCTTCACTTCTCATAAAAAAGTGACATTTCCAGCCTTGCCCTTAGAAGAAGCCCCCAAAGAGGGCAGTTACATGTTACATTTAAGCTATTTTAACTACAGATGTCCCACTCCCTCATCACACATTCCCACTTCTGCTTCTGCATCATGGAGTGACTTGATGGAAACTCACTTGGAAAAGGAGAAAGCTATGGAGGAAAGGAACCCTTTCCTCAGCTCACAGCTGAATCAGATCACACATGATGTCAGACTGCATTCTCCTCATGAGCACAACTTCATTTGAGTACATGTAGTTCAAGTCTGATGCTAAACCCAAGCTACTAAACCCTGAAACCTGGAGCTCCAGAGGCCAGCAGGCAAACAGCTTGCCTATAAAGACTCCACATTTCACCAGCTTTTTACCCCAAAATACCAAAAAGCCCATATGCCTATACCTAGTATAGGATGAGCATTCATCTGGGAACAATCTTGATTCAGCTTCTTTCCCAGAGTCTGTCAAATCCTCCAGCAAACTATCAAGAGGCAGAATATTCCCTCACTTCCATACTTGCTTTAATAGTCATTGCTCAGTACAACACATTACACATCCCTCTCACAGGATCTCACTCTCATTACATCTCTGAGGCTTGTGAAGGAGCAAGTAAATCATATATACCCATGATAATGTTAGTTTCTAAGGAAAATTAAACACCAACTCAAGCTTCGGCTTGACTGTATCACAACTAGACGATCTAGGAAACTGTGCTTTGATTCCAAGTGGACAAGACACCATCCAGCATAATTTCTATACTAAAGAGCATGACTGCTCCTTTTCCTTTCACATGCAAAACAGTCAGTCAAGACAACTTTAAAAGAATACCTTAAATACCTACCAGTATTTCCTTCTTCTCTTTCCTCAAAAAATTAGTGTCTCTGGCTTCATTCTGTGGCGATTCCTCTCTGTCACCATTTAATTGTACAGAAGTGACTCCATTACCTATAAAGACTAATATTAAAAATGTGTTCTTCTACCTTCACCTCAAAGGGCAAACTAGCCTAAAAACTATTTTAAAAAGGTCAAAATTTCAGTTTAAATCAGAGCATGCACTATATACAATACAGTATACAATACCCAAATTTATTTCTGAAGCATGCATGTTCTTCCATGTGTACATATAGCTGTCTATTGAGCCACATTCAACCTCAGTGCATGACTTTTGGTAATTAATATAACAACTCTAATGGGGGCATTGAAAGGGATGCAGTCACAGTTATAAGGAAAAAGTATTGAACATACCCAAAGAAAGACTTGCCAATAGCTAACATTTCAATTATTGATTCCTTACAAACACCATTTCTTAGCACTAGATGTTTAAGCATTAGTGTCAAATCTTTAACACATCAACTGCAATACTAAGCATGAAGCAAGGAAAAGCTAGCAAAGCATCAATTAAGAGTCAGACATTAAGCTTGCTTAAGAGCAGTCAGTCCAAGACAATTCTCAAAGCACTGGACTAAGAAAGCATAAAATGAATGGCCTGAGCAGACAGTAAACAACCACAATTACCTCCTATACTACCCAACCCAGTTCATTAATACAAAAGCAAACTTTGAAAGCAGAATTCTGTTCTTGACATGTCAAATGACAACACGCTGAACCTGAAACCTATATAACATACTTTTTAAACAATCCTGATACTCTACATTATAAGCCTGTTGCTTAGGAAAGCAATTGTGTCACCAGAGGCATCAGCAGGAATCGTGTCAGGTAACTTTGGTACATTTGAGTCTCTTAAGAGTTAAAGCAAGCTTGCTTTCATGCATTTTGGTTTTCATGCACTTTTTGTTACTTGCCCACCACAGAAAAATTACCTCAGTATGTTTAAATGTGTGCACAGGGTGAGAATGTAGAAATAAAATCACATTAGATTATTTAAGAAATACTTGTATGCTTCTTGGGGTCACTCTCATTACCTAGAGGATTAGATTTCTGTGGAGGTAGTCGAGGAGGTGGCGGTCTGGGTGGAACATGAGATGCAGATTTTGCTGGGCTCTCTGATGTTGGGCATCTCTTGATTGTCCCTTGATTTTCATTTTCAGAAGAATAAGTTTCTTGGGGGATAAAGATGGATTTAGGCTGAAAGAGACATAGTAATAACAAAAACAAAATGAAAAAATATTCAAAGCATTCATGCTACTTCTCAAGGAGTAAAAAATCCCACATGCAATATTTGGATCCTGAAATTTTCAGAAGTAAAAAGCCATCAATATAGTAATTTGAATATTCTGCATTTATTTGTTTATTTAAAGTGTCCTTTTTTTTCCTGGGCCATCAAATCCCCCTCACTTACCTTTGGTGGTAAAGGAGGTGGCACTTTAGGTTTCATAGTAGCACTATAAAGAGAAGAAACAAAACAGATTGCTACTCTATTTGAACCTCATCTTGCAGGATTTTATAAATGCCATACAAATAAGCCCCTTAACCTGCCAATAGCACCATTCTATCCAAATAACTCCATCAAAAATACTTTCAAACATTTTGTTATACCACAGATACTAAATGAAAACAAGTGTCACAGATCACCCCTAGGGAGCACAGAGTGTCATGAACTGATTTGCTGAAGATGGACATACTTGTGCAGAACAAAGAAGGGAGATTTAGAGCAGGCTGGGTATTTAGTCTGTTGACAGGAAAAACATTTAAGGTATCAGTGAGCTTTTCTAAAGGGCCCCTTGTAGGTGAACAGAGCCAAGGGGACTTAAGAAAACTGATGAATACCATCCCTTAAAAAATTTACTACTGATGCCTAGAACAGCCTTACACATGGAAGTAAAATTCATCTGCAGTGAACAGTTAGCCTGGTGTCTGGTTTGTTCTTTGAGGGTTTTTTCCATTAGTTACTTTTTGCACAGAAGCCTTGGGAAAGACAACTTTTTAATGCAAGAACAAATCAAAAGACTGCCTCAAGTACAAGACATCAGAAGACACAAGAAAGCTGAAGCATCAGGAGCATTCTTCCTCTCCTGGTTCTGTAGTTTAAAAAATATGTTGCATTGAAAAAAATACTAAATTCCTAAATTTTGTATATTTTTAAAAACTCTTACACTGTCCTGTTTCCTAATCTTTTTGGAACAGAAAATTATTTCCACTAAATAAATTAGACATACAGCTGCGAAAGCTTGGCATTTGTGCACAATATTTTCCTTATTTTTAAATTATGTTTCAAAGTTTTGGAAAAATATCCAAGTAGTAAGATATCTGTATATTTACAGGTCAACAACTTGTCTGCTTTGCTTCATTCTTTTCAGGAGTTCCTGTCCTGACATCTTATCCATTGCTTATATTTCAGAGAAGGTAGAAGGGGACTTCTGACCTCAGTTGCTAGGGTGGTAGAAATTACCACCCCATAATAACGTGGGACCAAGTTTAAGTCCTCAGTCATGTGTGCCCAAGTTCCATATGTATTTTCTTTCATATTCTGGCATTTCAGACAGCCATTACAATGTTACTGGGAAGTCAAACAAACAGAAAAGCCAACAATTTGGCATAAATGTGACGGATGTTTGTACAAAGGACCACGTGCCTTTGTTTCAACAACAGGGTTTAGGTGCAGTCTCTCACTGCTGATCATGCAGGGCAGTGCCCCATTAACTTCTGCCTTCCCAGTTTTCATAACCAGAAAATGGAAGCATCTGTAGCCTTGTTGCATGAGAGAAAAAGAAACAGCGAAAGAATAAAAACTATTAAATGAAGAGAGATAATTTTACATTGTTCCCTGAAACCTGTGGATTCTCTGCTGCTACATATCGGCTGGTTTAATGCAGTGGCATCAGTTTGGACTGGAAGGTGTACAGTGGCTTCACTGGTTTTGTTCTTGACCTGAAGGAAGAACTGACTGATGGCACATGTGCTCTTCAACTGCAGCTCCATGACATAGAATATAAACCAAACAAAAGCTTGAGTCTTCAGCGGGTTCCAGAAAAGGATATCTGTGACCAAGCTGATGAAGCACCAGTTGCAGCAGAGTTTGGACTCAAGCAGATACCAAGGGAAAGGCACAGATGCAGAATCTGTCTGATCCAAGGTTGAGGCATTTAAGCTTTTACTCCTGTCAGGCCCTCTCTGTAGGGCAAGAGTACCTAGGAAGAAATATGTGAAGAAACAAAAACCACTGGGACTGTTTCGGAAAACTACTGGTGACCGTCCCTAGGGTCAAATGAACTGGAACCTCTCCAGGAGCTATCAGGTTCTTTCTTGCTTAACCTTTAAAAAAAATAAAAATCCACAGAAACGTGACAGTGACACAAGCAGCTAAAGTCAATGCTGTTTTAAAGTTCTGATGGAGCTCGTGTAAGGAACAAGGATCTTGAAGCACTGGACAAAGAAATCAGTGATAGCACTTCAAGACAGAAGGGATCAAGAGGTCCCAAGCCCTGGAACATTATTGAAGTTGATGATACTGGCTGCAAACTGAACAAGAATTCATGGGGCAAAAAGGAAACATTAAACAAGAATGAACAGACACAGAGCTGTACACAAAAATCCACTCAGAGATGAGCATGGATGGAGGAACCGAGCTGAGCTGGCTCACAGCAGCACAGATACCCAGAGCATCTGCACTGGAGGCCATCAGAGTGAAGCTGGCAGGATGGAGCTACAGGGCACTGTTACAGCCCACAGTGGAGGAAGCCTGAGATACCATCAGCAAGGTCTATCCAACTACGAGCAAAGCAGGTTCTCAGCTTCATCCAAATGCCAGGGAGCAAATCATGAGTAGCATCTTCAACTTCCTCCTCCCAAAGACAAGACATGAGAGCTTCCTATTATTGATGAACTATGTAATCAACCATATCCTTAAACAGCTACTTAATAATGAAATAAAAAGTATTTCTTAAGGAATTAGCAAGGGAATAAAGCTTACTAAAAACTGACTGAATTTTTTTTCCTATAACTATTACTTGTGTCAACAAACATACTTGTGTTTAAAAAAGCAGATTATTAAACAATGCAAATTTAATGTACTCATCACCTGACATTGGACTATCAGTACCTTTACCCTTCTTGAAGGGGATTGTCCCTCATGCTCAGTATTTGATAAAAAACACTGCCTTTGTTATAAACGAACAGCAGTAAAATAACTCAAAGAGAAAAAAAAAAAGAGTGTAATTTGGCTCTCTGTAAGAGATAGATGCCAGCAATAGATAACACATGTTTTAAAGGTCTCTGGTATGAAGCAACAGCTTTCAAAATTATCCATTAACAGAAAGCAAACAAAAATTCTGTCTCAATGGCATCTTTCTTTTTGGTCTTTATATCAGATTTATTTAGGAATGTAAATCTACACACTCTGGTTGTGCTTTTTAAAGTGTTTCAGCTCTCATTCTATCAATCAAATTGAGCCAAAGAATACTTATACCAGTGGAATTTAATATGAGTTTAATTAATTTAATACATGCCTTTGCAGTCCCATAACATAGCTCTCTCTGTGGTAAGGGAATCAGCTCTTTTCCAAAAATCAAGCACCCATACAAGCATCCTCCTAACTGAGAACATGGACAGAATAAACTCAAACTAGAAAAGACTGTTATGTATATATTTTACATACTTTTCATGAGCTTTATTTTAATATATAGTTATAGTTTCTGAAGAAGGCACCAGGACTGGGGTCAGACAAATTACTGGCTCAATGTAATGATGCCAAGATTTTGTCCAATAATAGAATACAAAAGGACAACTGTATCAAGCAAGGAATAAAATTCCCCCCCCAATTTATATCAAGTTTATCAGCAGAATAAGAAAACTTCTGATGATGTAATCTAGGAAAAACATTAAATGCCTATCTTTAAAAATGCTATAGCAGAAAGAATCCTGAGTTATTATAGAAAATGATTCAACATTTTTTTTTCAAATGCTCATCTATTCAAGAATCTGCTTTTATTTATCTATTTATTTTTACAAGACTTACTGTTTAGAATCATCGTCTGCATCATCATCATCTTCTAAATGTGCCACATGTCCCCTAAGAAAATGAACAAGATATTATGGTTGAGTGAGTTGTATTAAAATTACCTTAACTGCTGTGAAAAATTCTGAGCTCAAAGGCTACAACCTCTTTTGCAGAATTTTACTAGGTGTTTTTTTGTGTTTTGTTTTTTTGGGTTTTTCCTAAATTATTATTATTAGTATTCTTTAGAGCACAGCTGCAATCCAGACAACTAAGCCTCTCTCATAATCTCTCAGCAAGTACAGGGACAAACAAGAACTAGTTGTGACAGACAATAAAATCAACACACAAATTACTTTTGAAACACACAAGAGAGGAAAAAAAAAGAATTACCGCTGATGCAGTTCTTCTTCAACTGATTTTAAGAGACTCCTTCAGCATTAAATAAGAATAAGAACATAGTTTAATTGTACACAAATGCAATTACCAGAAGCCAGAACAAAAGCTCTTATGATTCTATGAGTAAATAATTCAAAGAATGTTATTTCAGCTGGCTTTCATAACATACATTAAGTATCCACATACAAATGAACATAGTTGCAATATTTTTTCATTTATTTTTACACAGTATGATTTCGTGTGTGTTTATTAGTGTATTGGTATTAAGTGCAGTGGTCCTTTTTCCTTGTACTGTAAAACAAGGATTGTCTTAGCTTGAATTTAAAACAAATCCACACTATCCAAGAAAGTCATAATATTAAAAAAAAAATCAGACTGACAAGGACTAAACTACGATTGAAATAAACTCATCTTTCCCTGGTTAATTTTTGTAACATTCTGAACTTTATTTTCAAATTTTGTTTGAAAAGACAGACAGGGAAAAATCACAGGCAAAACACAGGAAATAGAAACAACAGGATTTTGGAAGACAGCAGTATTCATATTTTTCCCAATTAAAGACTGTGAAAAAATATCCGATCCTGTGCTTAGATTTTCTGCATCTTTAATACAATTTACTTTGCAAATCAACGCTTGGCATCCTAATTCTGACATGCATAAATATAATTAAGAAATTGGGTGGAAAGGAAAAATTATATGGAAAATTATTTTGTATGATTAATGCATCAAGGTTATTAAATGCATGAACATAAAAGTTAAAGGTAAGAAAGGTAAGTTTTATCTTTTTAAGTGTTTATAACTGCATGTTCTAGTGCCTTACAAGCTGAGGAAGGGCATAAAGGAATGTCAAAGAGCAGCACTGGCAGTTCCCAGGTGGGGTAAAACTGTGGTCTGTGGGGGTTACCACACAGAACACTTTGCAAACAAGCAGACCAAGATAACAGCTCCTAAAAGAACTCTTATATCACCACAGAGACAACACAGCCTCAAATACTGAAAAGTGCTGGAATTCTGTATCATTGGAGTTACTATTATTTTAGAAATACACAGTGGTTTTGGGATTGTAACTGACAGAAACAAGCTTGGCTTATCTTACTACATTTCAACTAATGTGTTTAAAACGCCTATGCGATTTTTATATTAAACTAGTCTTGAATGAATTAAAGACAGAAAATGCTGTTGCTTACTCACTTATTTGCACCTAAGAAGTAGCCACACTGAGGACCATGACCATATTCTAGCTGTAGATCCTAAAAATGCAAGAGAACAAATCTTTAAGATGAACAGGTAAGCACCAAACACATATCCAGAGTCATGCTGCTGTTATCCCCTCTGCCACACCTGAGATACCAAACCAGCTTGTTTCTCTGGCTTGTTTGACCCCTAACACCACTCTCAGGCCCGTTGCATCCAAGAATCTCCTTTCTGCCAGTTTGCTGCCTCTCTAATTCCTTTTAAAACTCTGACCTTAGCCTCTTCCTTGCACACACAGATCCTGTGCTCAACTAAAGTCAGCTGCAGAAAAGGAAACAAAATAACAACAAAAACAATACAACAATTAAAAAAAAAAATTACTAAGGAAGGACTTTGCAATCTACCAGACCCTGTAAAGAACCCTGCTACTCCTCACTGGCACACTGTAGTAGTCATTTCAGATAGGGAGTAGTTCTGGCAGGGAGCCTGAAATTCCTTTAGCACGCAGGGACATTAAAAAAATAAGCACAGAGGACAGTAAGTGTTCTTATAGCTCTGGTTATAACAATATGTGTACACTTTAAGAACACTTTTTATACTGAAAAGAAATTAACCAAGTCAAACATGCCAGCAATCATGTAGGCTACAAAGATGTGGCAAGAGGCTTCCAACCCTATTATTAAAGAAACACTACAAAGGCGTTCCAGTGTAATGCATTAATAGAACACAGACACCCCGCTGAAGCACAATCAAACCTGCACCTGTCACGAGGATACTGCTATAATTACAGGGTATTTTTTTCTTCAGGGGGATATTACAACAGGAAAAACCTGAGCATAAATCTGCTCCCAAGATACTGAGTGTATTCACCAGGAGAAATGAATTACTGATCACCTAAAGCACTGATATACAGAGCTACACCGTTCCTTCCCAGGAAACATTTTAAAGATCCCCCAACAAGTTCTGTTGAACTGCAGCCTGTATCAAAAACCACCCCTCAGCAAGGTGCCCAGATATTCAAGCTTCAAGAGCAGTAGGTTCTGATTAGATGGGGCTGATCTCTCACAAGGGAATTTTTAAAACTCAGAGGAAAAGTCTCACACTGGATTTGCCAGTGTTCCCAGCTGACAAAGCAGAAAGCACTGCAGCCCTCAGTTCCAGGCTGAAGGGCAATCACTTTAATACAAGGCTATAGACATTGTTTTCTGCTTGGCAAGGAGTTTCAGGTTGTTTACTGCACCCTCTCTTCAGCTCTGTACAGCTAAGTAGTAGTTTCCACATGGGTGTGTCTACCACAGCTGTCAGTGGCATTTGATCACTTCAGCGACTTTACATATTTTCCCCAAAAAAAGTGAGATATTGTGGGAAAAACACTATGTACATGATAATTATTTGATGTAAAAGAATGTACAGATCAGAGGGTTGAATAAAAATTGCAAAGGCAAGCCTAATGCTGGCGTTTCCTGAACCATGGAGAGACTGACTTTTTGATCTCTGTACCAACTTTATTACACATCTTTGTTCTAGAATTAAATGATCCTCCACACCCACCAAACTGTGTCCACTTCCACGGGTCTGACTCACAAGGGCCACCCAACTTTCCCTCTAGACATCTGTCTGTGGAGCTCTAATGCCTCGATTTTGCTTCTTCCTGCTCCTTTGCTCCAAACAAGTTCAGCAACTCTCCTTTCCTCAAGAAAGGCCATCCTAGGTCCTCCACAGGTTCAGTCTCTTCAGCACTCCCAATACCTGTCATTTTACAGCCAGGTAATTCCCTTCTGCTTCTCCTCAACACCAGCTGACGGACCACAATCCACCACAAAGAAACAGATTTAACTTTCTTTACTCTGAGTATTTATATTACTGCTATGCAATCTCAAAAACTTCCACCTGTAAGCACGGGTATTTTGAGGACTGAGGCTCTAGAGCAGAAAATAACAAGACTGGAAACAGAAGATGTCACTAGACTCACAAGCGAGTAGGTTAAACAGGTTGTGTGAGTCTATTTAAGAGGATGCCAGAACAAAGACTGGGAAGTTGTTGAGAAAAATAACCCCAGATCAATATAATGAAATCTGAGATTTTCACTTTGAAGAGACAAGCCTTCAATGGTGCAAAATCACATTATTCAAAAGTGAGAAACAAAGATGTTATGCTGGACGGAGCCAAAATGTCTGTCCTTTTTAATTTACACACTGTGCAATGTATGGCTACGAATACACTGTACAGCAGTGACAGGAAAATTAATAAGAGAAAATAAATAAGACCACCTAAAACATAAGAAGCCTTCCTCTGTCACCAGACTTCCTTATCAAAAACGACATCTGCCAGAATTAGTTGTATTTAAATGCTTTTAAAAGGAAAAAGCTCTGTTTTGATTCAGCTTACTTTTGTGTAACATTTATTTGACCCTGATTTTAATTGTATATGTATAATTTTCCGAAGCCCTTTAAACATTGCTGGTTTCCACTCCAAATGTGGGATCAAGTACTCCATTGCTAAGGAAATTCCTTCTTTTGCACCCTTGACAGATAAATACTAAGAGCTAAAAAGCTTTGAAAAAGTGAAATACATTTTTTTTCTACCTTCTATTTCAAATATATCCATAAGTTACAATTTTATACATCTTCTAGCTGCATATTTGATACAAAACCATTGGAAAATACTGCATGTATCCTGCAAATCCTCCAGTGCCCTGTTATGCTTTATCACCCAATATAACTGGAGTTTTTTTAAGCCACACATAAAGGTATGAAATTTCATCAGGTATGGATTCCTACTGGGAGGAACAGATTAGCATTACTTCCTAAATGATGCAAACTTACCCAACCACTTTATTGATTACATTAATATTTTCATTTAACATATCTACATTACCAATTAGTGAATTAAAATTCTTTTTCGATCAGATGACACTGACATGGAATAAATCTGAGTGACTACATAGATATTTTGATGTTATTAGCACCATAGTCTAACTAGCTGAGCTAATCTTAGGGTCTCATCTGTGTACAAGACAAGTAAGCTATTTGCTGGCAATAATTGCTTTGGGAAAAAAAAAGGTAATACAGGGAATAATTACCAGTTCTCAACAGCTTAGGTAACACTACAGGAAGCTGTCTTGCAGCAAGACAAATCACACCTTTAGATAAATTACATGTGCAAAGTAATCACTGACTAAAAACATTATACAGATTTCCTCAAAGCAAGGATAAAGCAAAGGCCATTCTATGAAAAAAAATCCCCAGGAATGATCAAATCTGTAATATCTTCTGCAAAATTTCATGGTAAGTTAATTGTTACTGCACCTTTAACAGTTAAGTTCCTACTTTGTTCTGTAGGGCTGAGCTGTACTGGAAATCTATTTTTAGGTGTTCAGGCCTTCAAAAACAAAACTGAATGTATACAGCGATCCAGCAATTCACAGTTACTTCCTACATTTGCTATTCTTGAAATCTAGTGAGAAACAAGACCATTTGAAGTGACAAAATTAAGACTTTAAATCTACAAAATGCTGGGGAAGTAACTCTGAATTTCAAAGAATACAAATCACCTTTGGTCTACTAACATGAAATGACAAGGCACATAGACATCCCTTTCTCAGTAAAATGATCAAGCAATTCCTATTACATTACTTCATCAAAGAGGAAGTTAATTTTTAAAAGAGTCTAATATCTAATGCATATGCTATACTTTTAATGCCTTTATGTCAATGAAAAGTGCATTCTTGAATTTCTTTGGATAGCTTAACATATCAGAAACAGCAAGTTGTATGTCTATTTTTTTAAACAGCCTAAACATAATTCTTCCCTGGTTACTGACTGTATTACTGCTACAAAACCACTGTTCCCCTCTTCCATTGCATTTCAGTTCTCTATGCATCTTGTCTATGAATGTCCCCTTGGCAAAAAGCACTATTTCACAGCCATGTAATGGACCATCACTATCCTAACTACACAGCATTTTTAAACTGGCTCCTAGCAAAAAAATCTAGCATCTCATTTTCTCAATTACTTCTGTCAAGGCAAAAAATACCCAAAACATACAAGCAAGGAAAAAGAAAGAGCAAAAAACACCAGTAGCTGTCTCCCCATATCCACTTATTTTCCTCTGCTTCTAAGGGCCACACACCATTGCATTACCTAAAACTGAACCAAAAATGAAGAGACTCTCTGAAATTCAACACTGATAGCAGCAATATGTTTTTAGAGCTATACTAGCTATGTAGGATAGGAGTCTTCCTGGCTGGTAGCAGAGGAAAAGCCTATATATGCATGTGTAGCAAGGAGAAAAATTTCTTAAAGAAAAATGCTCCTGGGCAAAGTTCTCTATTATCTACGTCAATCTCATTAATTCAATCTTTTTCTACCAATATTTTAGTTTTTCTGTCACAAATAATTAAAAACCACTAAATAGCTATGCTGAAACACTGCATTCTTAAAAGTGTTACCAAAAACCTAGAGTATGTTTGTAAACCAAAAGAAAACAAAAACCAACCATGACCAAATTATTTAAATAGAACCAAACGTATAAATGCATCCAGCAAGTACAACAATGCAGACTGCACGGGAGCTGCAAACCTCATACTGAATTCATTGCTAAAAAAGTCCAGACTGAATGTTAAGATTGTAACAACTGAAAACAACTGTAGGTTGGAACCTGAGATGTCAAATCCAAGTTTGGTTCAACTTCTCTGTCACTTTGTAAAACATCAGAATTCAGCACTTTGTCACTGTGTATTGTATACTCCAGGCTAAAATAAACATTTAATTTTGCCTATAATAGAAAGAAAAAAGTAAATCGCTCTCTACGGTGTTACAAATCAGTTAGTATGATGCAGACTAGGGCCAGGTGCTGAGGTAGTTGGCCAACATCATTATGAAACCACTCTCTAAAATAAAAAAGAGTGAGCTGCTCATTAGAAGAACCTCAAGAAGCTGGAGGAGTAGGCAACAAAACATCCTGGGGTTTAACACAGTCAACTGAAAAGTCCTGAAATTAGGACAGGTCCACCACAGATAAAAGAGGCTGGGGACAAGCTGGCTGGGAGCAGGAAGGGCAACACTGGACTGAAAAGGGTTTGGTAGTCCCAGCAGCCAAGCAGGGAACTACCCATCAGCACTACACATTTGTGGTCTATGTGGCCAACCATAGCAAAGTCAGACAGCCCAAAGTAATCTCTGAATCTAGTGTGGAAGCTGGCCCTATTTTAAGCAAGAGTAAGTTAGAGGTTACCAGGGGTTTCTTCCCACCTCATGTTTTTTGGGGGACTCTCTGATGGTATTTCTAACTTAACAAGGTATGCAGCTCAGTGTATTGTATGTGAACCAGAAGTATTTTTCAGCTCACTATGAATGGGAAGGAAAAGGTTTTGTCACAGTATTTCCTTGTACACCAGGATAACCTAAATGAAAATATTTTCATTTGTTCAATGTGACCTTTTGTTTTGACTCAGAACAACAGTAAGCTTTCTTTCTCAGAAACAGGGCTTTTGGGACCAGTGGCCAAATTCTCACATAGATTCCCTTCAACAAACTCCAACAATGGTAAGTACTACAAGTCAGCTCTGAAAAGTGGATGCAATTACATGCAGAGCAACAGATCTGCAGCTGGATTTAACAGTCCTTACTTCCAGCTTCTCTCTACCCCATGCACCTTCCTCCACCATTCTGACACAGACATTTTACATGCCACACAGGGAACCCCATGGGGAACTGATCTAGTGGAAAAAATAACCTGAAAGAAGTTGCACATTTTTCCTCAGGATGGCATATACTTGGACAACTTATGAACGTCTGATTAATTATACCAAAAACATTTTGAATCACAGAAATTTTATCCTGCTATGCCAACTGATGTAGATTCCTGAGACTGCCACTGTGGTGGCTGTGGCAGCACAAGATGAACAGCTATACATTTAGTTAGCCATTGGATTTCTGGTGTTTCTCCCAGGATTAACAGCATAAAGCTTAAAACCTGTCCTAGAATAAAGGAACACATATTTTTAGAGAAGATAACTGATTTAAACCATTTTCTGCACTCACTGCAAACGCAATGCTCAGCTCTCCTACTTATTTAAGCCTGTATCCAAACAAACACTTTTATAATACACAGAAAGATAGTGAAAAGGTCTACCTTATATAAAATCTAATGTGCACATAAGACTAAGAGGACAAAACAGAAATAAGAAGAACTCTAAATGAAGGAAGCAGTATGTGCAAGAAAATCTCAAATGATGGCTGGTACTCAAGTCAGTTCCCGAGAGACTTGTCTAGCTGTAGAAAAATGAAAAAATACCTACCCTGAAAGACAGAAGAGCCTTGCACCTAGAGCAAAATAATCTATTATATATTTACTTATTAATCAAAAAGGTATATTTGTAGAAGATCAAAGAGAAGTACTATCTTGTTCTTTCTGTTTTCAATTTGCATTAAGGCTTACTGGGGTTTGGACATGGAATTTTCATTGCAAATGGGACCTGTACTGAATTTCTCCATTCATCTGGCAGATCTAGGTAACTGTTTGAGAACCGCATGGGGAAAGGAAGGGGAGAAGAAAAAGTGGAATGATTTTTAAGGGTAACCACATCACAGGCATCAAATGTTTGAAAGGTAATGTGCATGGTGACTGCATAAACTGCCATATGATCAATCCAGCTGTGCAAAATGCTAAGTGATAGGTAAAAATACCGTCACTCACTCCCCAAATTTGTTTTTAAACATAACTCTATGTGGCCCAAAGTATGCCTTGATTTGTGATAATTTCTTTTTAGGGTCTTAGAGACACAGAGCTCTGCAAAGGAGTTAGTATTCTTAAGGTATTTTATAAAACCAGTACAACAGCATGGGAAAGAGCCCAACAGTAGTAGGTGATATATTATGCTCGTTTCCTCTTGATGACATTTGAAAAATTCATGTATCATTTCTCAACAAACATATCTGAAAGCAATACTGTCAGCGCAGGAGCAGGGAGTTGAGGAAGGAGAGAGACAAATAGTGAATGCCTCATTAGTGTGTCCTGGTCCACAATAGAAGAATGAACCAACAGGTAATTATTTCCATAAGGATTAGGTTTTACTGGAAAAATGTTGCAAATAGGTGATGCATTACCACCAACTCAGGATTGTCCTTTGATTCACAATGAGCACAGGAGACTGTGAAGACAGCAGTGAAACACAAAGCACCGCTGATTGACTTTCAAAACCCTCTCATGATTGTGACAACAACAGTGGTTTATAAATTTCATCATGGTTATAATTTTAAGAGTGTTCTGAGCAGCATGGGGTAAAAGAATGGTGGGAAAGGACAGTCCACTAAGGAGACATGTTCTCATTCAGCTCTTAGACCTATAGGTACTAGGCCAGCAAGATACACGACAACACAAAGTAACTTTAAAAAGACAGATTTTAAAAAGTGGCAATCAGGAAAGAGAAAACCAGAAGCCAAAGTGAAAAACCAAAACCACACTCCCAAAACCAGATGAACTGCACAGGATGGAGGTGTTCCCACCAGGTAGAGAAATCTAAGCTACTGATTTCAAAACAGTTTATGAAGCATCCTCGCAATGAAGCAATAGAGAAATTTCCTTCTAAGAAAGGGGAAGACAGTCTAAACTTTCAGTAACTGTTTTTGGGCAGATTCAAGTTACACCAAGCCAACTGATGTCAAAACAAACAAAGAAAAAAATCCAAGAACAAAAATATCACATAAAAAAGACACTCCCAAAACCCCCAGTTTTCCATCATCCTCTCAGTACACTTATATTGAACATCTCACAAATCTAAGAAAGTTAGCAGAGTAATGCTCTTCATTTAGTACAAAATGTTTCTTCCTTTTTTTCAACAGAATATGAAGATGCCCAAGACTTAAATGCATTAACCAACTACATGCATCATCTAACTACACAAAGAGCAGAGAAATAAAACTCACTTCCTGGAGTTAATTTCTACACTGCAATGCTAACAACCAAATTTTTTAGCAGTGCAGTAGGGGAAAATTTAGAAAACGTATCAGACTATAAATGATGCCAAGGGCCACTGAAAACAGTTATGACCCTACTTTCTGTTATTTCTCTTAAGTGTATATTCATTCTGTAACATAATTACCATCTGAAGAATTCAGAGACTTACACTTACATAGCTCTAGACTTTCATGGGACCATTTAAAGGAACTACCAGACAAAATACAAATGTTTCTTCTGTTTTCCATCATCTTCCAAAAAATTATCAAGTTATGCATAGTCTGGCACTTAAAGAAATTAGAACGAATGAATAATACTGAGTCCCTTTTATAAAAGTGATTCAACTAAACATGAATACATAGAAAGACATAAATACTGTCAATGCTGCACACACTAAGAATTTCTTTCTACATTCCCAAAATGCACATATAGACTAATCCTTGTAACTGAATGGCTTTTACACAGATGAAAACACCAGTACAACAACAGGACAAAACATGAGTTTTGAAAAAGGAAAACAAGGACAAAACTAACACTGACAAAGAAAGGCATAAGATGAAAAATACCAGGTTAGATCTTGCAGTGTAGTATACTTCTTCTGAATTGTCCAAAAAATCGCTACTGTCAGGCTGTTCATTAGATAGAGATCAAGAAATTCAAATTATTTATATTGTGACTGAAAGCCAGGTATACATAAATGTAAATTTTCTTGCTAAAAAAGAAAGAGATATTGTTAGTTGAAATTCAAACCACGTCAAGACAGTTCTCGGGATGAGGGTAAAACATAGCTAACGGTATGGTCACGTTACCAAACACTACTGAATCACACCAAAATGATGAATTATTTATTGGTGATCACCTGAGCTGTGGTAATGTATGACAAACTGTCCCAGTAAGAATGTCCAGTTCAACATCTCAGTGCACCACTGACAATAACTCCTCATGATGCAGTGGTCCAGTCCTTTGTGCACTCATACCCGTAAGTAACTGCACGTAAATCTGAGCATGCTTTAGTGAGACAGAAGCAAAAGCATCAGAACTGCTCTCATGAAAATGGATCCACACTGTTATTGCTGGAGGAAGAGACAGGCATCTCTTGCTCTTCCATTTCAAAGACTTTCACTCCCAGAGCATGTAGTTTGTGACAAACTTCTCCCACAGACTGGTTTGTTCTGAGGCTCTTTGCTAAAGTGTTCATTTTTTGAATAGGTCTCTGTTTCACAAGTGATATGTCAGTTTAAATTGTCCATTGGTTCTACAGCTAATCCATACCCATAAATTTTTTCAATGGTCTCTGGACCCAATATCATTATTTTCAAAATCGTAATTCTGTTTTATCTGGAAAGAATATACCAGGTCTGCATCCTTCATTCTGATATAAGCCATAAAGCAGTTAATTTTCCTCTTCAGAAAGATCCAAACAAACAGCTACAGACTGGGAGATGAGGCAAGTTCTTGGGACAAGGTTTCAAATATGCAACGTCTGACCAGAATGGACAACATTAAGATATTTTCTTATCAGTAGAATTAATCTGGATCATTCATGTCCCTTCTCCAAGTAGCAAGCGCTTCTGAAATTCCAAAGTGCAAAGGTCCTGATCGCTAGCACTTAATGTAGGAAAAGGCTTCACTCCTCCCTTCCAACAACAGCCAAAAAAGTGCTCTGAAAATCTGTGCTTTGATCCCTGCAGAAAATCTCTCACCACAGTTTAGCAACTCAGCTGCAATAAAAACACCACTGCCCCATGGAGTTGTCCACTAACTGGTTCGTATAGTCAGTGACTGATTAAAAAAAAATGGAAAAAGTATTTTCAAAACTTCAGCTTCTCCACTAACATCGTTTTGCAATTATGATTCTAGGTGTGTATAAATAAAACTCTCAATGAGCAAGAGCATTATAATCTGAACTATACAGTGCTACAAATTGCATTTTCTTTACAATCCAGACCACGTAACAGGGAAGCAAGACAGGGTAACTTGGAATCAGTTCAAAAGTAATTTTGAGTTAACTGATGAGTTTATGGTAGAAGCACTGACTGCATTATCATATTTAACAAAAACTTACATAACCAGGGCTCCTAAATGACACTGTTATGCACTTACATCAAGGTCTAAGTAACCCATCTGAAACACTTGTCTAATCCTATGTGTGATTGATTTGGTAAACTATTCTCCTCCATCTAAAACAGACAGCAGAAACTTAAGGCTACCTGTCCAGCCAGTTCTGAAGACTAGCAAAATTATACACAACCTAATTCACCCAGAGCCAACTGACCCACTACCAAAGGGTAAAGCACTGGGAAGGAGATTTTAGCACAACTACAGAGCACTACAAGGAACTCTGCGTCAGAAACCCGACTCACATGTGGCTTGTAGACTACAGAAGTACATTCCTAGGTACACACCCTTCCCCAAACCAACTCAGGATAAAATCAATGTCCCCTCCCACCTATGTCCTAAGCCAACCTTTCCACCTTAACACCTGCCTTAGAAAAACAAAGAGAACACAGTAGTCTGCGGTGAGGAAGCAAAGGAGTGTCTTTTTATCCAAGAATGTGAAGAAACTGCGCAAGTGCACAAATGTAGAAAGCAACAGTCTCCACAGAAGAATCTACTGCAATCGTGTGTGAGGCAACAGAGATGCTTTTTCCCTCAGAGCCTGAGTTCTCATATGCCCTGTACCAGTGGGTCCATAGGAAGAAAACACTGGCAATACACCTTTTACAGAATGCTTCCACTGCCAGACTCAGCATGGCTCAGGTGTGATGCAGGGCCACAGAGGGATTGTTCACATGGGAAATTCTTTTAAAATGCACCATACCTCTCCCCCAAGCTCTCAGTTTTACTGTTTCCATTGCCAATACAAGAACAAAGGAAACAGTTGAGTAGGTACAGTAATTGTAGAACTAAAAAAATAACTCTATAAGTAAGTGGAATGATATATAAAGAACAGAGGAAACCTACAAGGGCTGCTGCTTAGCACATACATCACATCCAGAGGAGCCCACAAACAAGTTGTTTTGCTGCATATAGTGCAATGGCACCAAAAAAGCATTATGTTACAATTTGTCAGTAAAATCACTGCCAAGTTCAGTAGTGCTAAGGAAGCATGCTACACATCTCCTCCACAGGTATGTGCAGGGCATAGCACATGCTGCTTGTTACTCACAAATTCATGATGTGGTTCCGTCTCTTTCCTCAAAGGTGGATCAAATTTTACTTGACCAACTAAAAAGGAAAAAAGAAAAGAAAAACAATAACTTAAGTTGGACCGTAGTTTGGCAAAATTTAGCTCCAAAGGCTAACAAAACCAGAAAAATTCAGTTTAATGAGTGTCTCATATTGCCACTGATGGAAACTTCTGACACACAGACATACCCCAACTTGTGCCTGCTAGAAACTAATGGGCACAGAAAGTACTGTTTTATCACAAAAGCAGCACAATCACCATTTACCTGACCTACTCATTATAAGGAACAGGAAAACCATTCAGCAAATAGGGCAGTGAAGTGTCTTCTTCAGAGGGGCAATAGAGCTGTAATTTATAAACCAAACATATCCATGGTGTGAATTAACTATTGAATCTGTTCTGTTGGGAGACTCACTAGCACTGAAGAGCAATGAATGAAGTTTGGAGCAAACTAATCACATTTCTTAGGACACCTCTTTGGCAGAACCTCTTTAACACTCCTACCCCCAACCTTAGCTTAAGAAAAGAAAGCTAAAGCTCTATGTATTGGTTTGATTTAATTCAAACAGAAGAATTACTACAATTTGGGGGATGAAGTCTGCTTTTAACAGCCAGTGATCAAACTTCTCCCTTCCTGATCTCTATGTGACAATTTCAATTCAAAAGCAAAATCAAGATACTCAGTTAAGGAAGAAAAAAAATATTCCTTTGCCATTCTGAATATCCTTGCTGGAGTGGCATGTATCAATCAGCTCTCAGAAGAGCTCAGGTTGCATCCTGTTCAACTAAGATGAAGCAATAGCGAGCTCTGCTGAAGTGCTGACAAAGGGTGTATCCAAATATTTTACACTATTTCTTTTGCAAGGAATCTATATAGTGAAGTGAAATGTCCTAAGTTTTTATTTTCATTAAAAATTTATTTTTCATTAAAAATGTTTCTATGCATATCAGATACCCAAAATACCAGTTGAAATAGTACCAATGATTAGTTTAAGAATACTTCATATTGTCGTATTACACAGGCTTACAGTTTATTTCAGAGCGTGTCTTTTCTTCTCTTCCATTTCTACTTGTTGAATGAATTCTGTGAGGCACTACAAGAGGCTAGAAGCGAAAAATAGAATATTTCAGTACCAAAAAACTCAGTATTGTTTAACAGTTTTTAGCATGATATCAAAAAAGAAAGAAAACAATTCAAAGCTAAATATAAAGATTGTATGCAATTTTTATACTTGCAGTTAGAATTATTTGGAGACATTTCAACTGCTGAGTGTCTTCAAGATAAGGGGTTTAAGAACACTATATTTGAGTAAATAAAGCTAATGCTGGCCAGCATTTGTCTTTGTTCATAACACATTTCCTTTTTTCACCATTCAGTTTAAGGTAGTGGTAGTTTTTAAATAAACAGCACGACTAGATCTGACTCACTGGCAGCATGTCATTTCATTAGATACTCCAATCATTATCTCAGCTCCTAAACTAAAGTGATTCCTACAAAGTCATCAGTTAGGTTCTTTAAGTAATGAGAACTTTCCTGAGGTTTTCAAAGCTGAATAGACAGGAATATTCTTGGTACTCTCGTGCTGTGTGGCAAGAGAGATAGCATAATTTCCACAAATTCACATTCATATTTGTATTCCACTTCTATTTTTTCCCTGAATCTCCATTTACTTCTCTACAGGATTAAGTACCCTAAGCTTTTAAGACTTGGCTTTCTTTTTTTGTCCGTGTTGGATTTTCTCCCTGCTTTCTATGTGTACTATTGTAGGCTCTCTTAGGAACCATAAGTTAAGGTTCCTTAACAAGAGTACAACATCTGCTGACTGCTGTATTGTCCTGGTTTTGGCCAGGACTCGAGAGTTATTCTATACCATCTCACATCAATTCCAGGGGCAGGGGAAAGGGTTCTCTGGTTTCTGAGAATTGCGTGGCTTCCAGTCAAAAAACGTGGTTGCCCATCACTGTTCATTGTCTCAGGGTCCACCATGAGCCTTCCTGTATGTGAATCACCCCCTCTTTGTACACTCCTGTTATTAATACTGTTGCTATTACTGTTTGTTTTCTTATCTCACTGCTCTTTCCAGTAAATTGCTCTGGTCTCAACTCGTAATCTTTACCTTTTGTGCCTCTAATTCTCAACTCCCTCCCACTGGAGCAGGAAGAGGGATTGAACAAGTGGCACACGGTTTGGGAGAGTCTCAGTGGGGGCACTGAATTGGGGAGCACCATTCCTAAACCATGACTTGTATACAAACAGGTCCCAAAAGTAGCAACACAAATCCTAGCAGTATGCTTTCCTATGTCCTTTGTAACAAAATCTTACTCTTCAGGCAAAAATAGTTCATTCTCCATGGTTAGCCCAAGTAATCTCTGAAAAAGCGCATGTTCACTTTGTTTGTGTTGAATATGTGGCAGCAAAACAATTTTAAATTAAAGCAGTCTGACACTATGATGTGCTGGTATGCTAGCTTTGCTTTTATATACAATAATTATATTCTTCACAGGGCAACTTTTGACTACAAAGTGCTGACAGTTAGAAAACTTCAACAGCTGTACTATCACAGAGAGTCATGAATAGCTCAGCAGTTGTTTACCCCTCAAATACTATCTGAAAACATTATTTCCCTTCTTCCCTTTCCATCACACACTACTTCCTTCCTTCCTATTAGGCTCCAGCACATATGTACATGGTGTTTCACCTCCCATTTATGTTCACTTTGCTCTTCTTTGAAACTGGAGAGAATTGCAGATTGTGGGTATGTATTTTCTTCCACATATCAGCAGTTTTTTGTTTCTCACAACTTATGTCAATCCTCCCCTTCTACAGTTCCATTTTGTCTATTGTGCATTCTTTGAGGCTTAAAAAATGCCTTGCTACAGCTCAAAATGTGTTTCAAGGTTTGATCTGAGTCAGTGCTGAAAGGTTGCTATTTATTATCTTTTATTAAGAGGCACTGCCCAGTTCTGTATGAAGTGTGAGCATCTGCAATGCCAGCACCAGGAGCCGTAGTGGGGGTGGCAGGTATTTTTGTCTTTGCAGTGATATCGTGCGAGTCCTTGCATCCTGACACATATGTCTGCATTGCACAACAGAGCCTGCCCTCACACCACCTTCTCCAGATCAGAGAATTACGTGAAGGAGTCAAATCTTCATCTCTCAATCACGAGGACAAAGTCCTCAAGTCACCTTGAAATACATACACTGACAACAAGCTGATACAAACACCTGACATCCGAGCTGTGCAAGAAGACAAAGGAATGCAGGTTAACTGCCCGACACAAAGGCCGTTTGGGCACAATTTCCAGCACGGTACAGATCTCAAAAGCAATCTTGTCCCCAAAACTTACACTGTGCTAAGCATAAAACATGAGCACTTTTCCTCTTTGCAACCTTTTCAGCTAATATCACATCCATCATGAGAATCATTGTCACAGAAGTGCGATGAACAGGCAGTTGTCAACATCTCCAAAGGTTTATTCTTAAGAGAGTGAAAGCAGAGTCCCAACCGGAAATTCTGCCTAGATTGAAAGGGAAACTAAATGAAGACCTCCCTGGGGTAAGGAAAAATACTTGAAATGTCAGTTTCAGATACTGTTGCCAAATGAATAACATGTGTATGAATTGAAGAACCTTTCTGATTATACCCAAATGATGGTATGTTTTTCGTTTTGTTTTTACACATTAAACATTTCACCTCCCAGTTTAGAATCATTTAAAGATGTAGTATGGCACTCCTCAGAGAGCTGGCAAATTCACATCTTAATCTCTTCTTCACCAACACAACTCCACAGACTATTCAAGCACCAACAAATTTCACGTCCATGAATGCAGCACAGGCCAAGTGAAGAAGTGTCATCACAGTGGTCAGCAGACTTGCCTTCAAAGGCCACTGACAGACTGGAAAGCTCTCTACTCTCCATAAAACAATCCACTAAAAAAACCCAAGACACTAACACCACTATCCCAAAAAATGTAAAACTCTAACCAAACTGAGGAGTAGGTCTGAGGCTCAAATCTGCCACCAGTGTTTTGTACTGTGTTATGTTGTACCATGTTTTGCTGCTACTTTTGATTTTTGATGGATGCACTCAGGGAAGTGCCACAAATACAGGACTGGTCAATCCCTAAATTCAGATTAACATCTCCAGCTGCCTCTGTGAGCAGGCAAGCTTTGGAGTAAGTTCAATTTTGCATAAAAGGAGCACATACACTTCTTACTCAGTTCATTTCATTATAGGAAAGACCACAATGCAAACAATTGCTTTGCATGTGGCGAGATTCTTCATCTGAAATACAAAACTTGCTCAAGATGCGTCAGATAATTCCCACCTGTTCTATTCACAGAGGTGGGTTCCAGACTTACTTAATAAAAAATAAAATATTTTTCCAAGTGTCACTATCAGTCTCACTTTGCAGGTGCCTCTAATGCCTCAGTGGAAAATTATCCAGCAACAAGGTTAGGGGAGAAATGCCTCTTACATCTAAGTCGTCTATTCAATGAAAATGATCCAGCAGTCCATGTAACAATGTTTGAACTCCACTGGAGAGCTCAAGGCCATGTGATGAGCAATGATGGAGAAGTATCATTATGCCTGGCACAGGAGCCCACAAATGCAGCAGGAAACCAACAGCAACATAAGAAAAACAACAAATGAACTAATCTGAAAAATGCATAGCTAAAGACACACAAGCAGCTTGCTTACCCTCTGTACTGTCAGCCAGTCTAGCTCCTTTATAAATTATGAAATCAGGTATTTTCTCAGAACACTGCTGTGAGGTTGTTTTCTCTTTGTTTCCTCCCCAGATAAGGCATACCTTTTGTTCCTGATACTACTCTTTATTATGGGGTAACTGATAAGCAGTACACTAGACAACAGAAGAGCCTTCTTAATGCTAAGTCACAAGCGACATGAAAGAATGTAAGCTACAAGTAACTATCAATAAAATCTGTACTGAAGGGACTCATTATAAGAAGAGTAAGATTCTCCACCTGACCAGCCCAAAATAAAGGACAAGAGTCTTATTGAAGAGATAAACCAGTGACACGGGGGAACGGTACGTGGTTTCAGTACAGCTTCCAGGGAAGCAGAGAAGAGTCACAAATCTGAGCAGCTCATTCACAGGAAGCACACTGCCTTTCCTCTTATGACAGCTCACGGAAGCTTTGGTTTTCTGGTTTCCACAGAAATACCACTTTAGTGGGCCTCAGAGCTCTGCCTCATCACTGAACAGAGAGAGATCCTCACAGCTTATGGTGAGGAGAAGATCCAGGTTACTCAGTGCTGTCTCCATCAGCAATCAGACACCTTCCTCTTCAAAGTGATGTGAAAGCCAACTATACTAAGGGAATTCTTGTGCATTTGACTTTCTTAAATATTTTTTATCAGAAAAATCTATTAAATGTGCTCCACTACGTGCATTTGCTTTCAAAAGTATTGACTGTTATTCAATCCTCATGTTTTCCTCTCCTCCCCTCTCATTTAGAAAACAAGCATTGCACTCAACACAAAAGAAATATCTACTTCCCTTTGGCTTCTTTCCATATTTTTTAATTTCAGCTTCTAAGATAGACTTGGTGCATGTCAACTTATTTTTGCTATTTCAGAAGGTAAGAGTTCATATAACTTGTAAAATCTAAAAATTAGTCTCAAAGTAGTTGCTTCTTTTAAGCTTCTTTTCCTTTGAAGCCATTTTTAGACTAGTTTACCCATTAAAAAACCAAAAGTATGTACTTAACGGATCAATGGCATTTGTGTTGAAAGGATTACATTTTTTCATCCAAAAAAAGGCCATCAGTTAGGGAACAGTAAACATTTAGAAAGTATTCACTAACATCCAGTAAAGTAGGATGAAGTAACAATATCTGTTTTCTCTTATTTATTAAACACTCCAGTCCTATGCTGTTTATCATCTTACATAAGCAGGCTGCTTTTTCCCAGCTGTTTTGCCTTTGACAAAACCACAACTGAAATCAAGTTTCAGGATATTCTAAGATCAAAGAACACAATCTGCAAAAAACACACATCAAACCATTTGACAAAAAAACAATTACAGGACCATGTTCTCCCCTACACAGGTATAAAATTATTTTTATGAATGCTTTCTTTGCAGATGAGTGGAAACATAACCCCACAAAGAAACAGGCAGCAGAATGCATGACAAAACTCAGGACTGAAGAAGCAGACCACATTTACTGTTGCAAAATTGTTAAAGAACAACAATAAACAAAATTTTAAAGTATTTACATCTATTTCTCTTTAAGCTTCTCTTCCCCAAGTATAATGACTTTTGCTAAGCCCCTGTACATGTCACACAGCAGCACAACCAAAAGTAAAAGCAACTCTCGAGACTATTCCTAGATAACAAAACATTCTAGGGCTCAGTAAATCATAATCATTTAGTTTTGCTGGCAAACAAAGAATTAATCTGATTCCATGATTAAAACACATTCCTACCTCAGGATCATCATCATCAAAATCATGGTAAGTGGAATGATCAGGATTATTCATTTTATCCAAAAGTTCAATGGCGAGACTTCGATTTAATGGCTGGGTAACAAAGGGATGCTGAAAGACAGAAAGACAGATTAACATTCCAGCCACTCATACTAAGCATATTTTAATTTTATAACTTACAAAAAGAATCCCATACATAAATCTATACCTGTAGCAACTTTTCAGCTGTAGGCCTTTTTTTAGGATTTTTTGTAAGTGCCATTTTCACAAAATGATGGAAACTATTGGACCTGCAAAATGAAGGGATAACATTAAAACCAATTGCCCAGTTAAGTACATTCATTTTCTACTGAAACAGAAAAGTACTTACCATTTCATTTTGTCCTTTAATTTAGGAGGCTGAAAGTTGCTTTTTGTCATTAGAAAAAGTGCTCTGAAAAAAAGAACAGTATTTTTGTGGTTACACTGCAATACATATATGAGATGAATTATTAAATGTTATTTAGTTGGCAATAAGAAGTGCCATCAGTTAAGAGATGCAACCAGCATATTACACATTTATGCACCACAAAGAGTTGTTACAACTTCTCTCTGGTTCCTTCAGAACACTTACAGCCCAATACCCTTGCAGCACACCCAAACACCACAAGCACACACAGCCACCTCTTCAAATGGATTATTTAGTGAGCTGTATTTACACACCAAGCTCTAACCCCTTACTAACCTCATTGGATGTAGGTCAAACATTGGAGGCTGAAGTTCAGCAAGCTCTATAGCAGTTATTCCAACTGCCCACAGATCACAGAGTTGATTATAGCCACCTTTTCTTTCTACTGCAGCAACTTCTGGTGCCATCCTAAACAATAAAAGACATTTTTAGGTAAACTTCTCCTCACAAACCAAACATTCTTCTGTACAGAGGAGTTTAGTACTCTCTTCCCTAAAGCTCTCAGACTATTAATTCACAGCACACAAGCATATATACAGATAGACATACAAATAAGTGTGTGTGTGTAGAAAGTTACATAATGTATATCTGAAGTTTTCTTCAATCATCTTCAAGTAACTAATAGGCAGTTTCTAAAACAGTAATTTAGGACTAAGTGGAAGAAATCAATCTGTCTCAGACTTTTTTGCAGGCACACCATGAAACTCTACTCAACAATCAAAGAGCCTAAAGTATAATCTTTCAACTACAATAAAATCCAAATAATATCCAGATTCACACATGGCCCCAGAAAGTGATCAACTGACTTTGAGGAGAAGAATTCTAACAAAAGAAAAAGTAATAAAATGTCAGCTTTCTTGTATCCTGAATGCATGAGACCTGAAGACTCGCTGTCACTTCTGTACAGAGCACTCCTTGTTTGTAAAGTCTGTCTCACTCACATCAGATGACCTCATTGCAGTTAACAAAGTGGTTTCACATTCTCAGGTGGCAAAAAATCAACAAACATAATCAGCACATAAATAGGAATACCTAACAGAAATGATTCACTAGTCATTGTCACATGTGAATTATGAATTTGATTGTCCTACACAGTCCTATCAGGTGGGTAACATGTTAGTAATTTTTACCTTTGAACTTTATCAGTCCAGTTCACCTGAAAAGTAGCAGTAAATCTGGAAATATAACTCAAAACATGCCAGACAGATGTATGACGCTTAGCAAGTGCTCCAGCAAATCAGCAAGCAGCATCTTTAACGATGCATTATTTAAATACAGGCATCCTGAGTTCACAACACCAAGCCTGAAAGTTCAGGAGGTGTTTGGACAACGCCCTCAGGCACAGGGTGTGACTCTTGGGGATGCCCTGTGCAGGACTAAGAGTTGGATTCGATGATCCTTGTGGTCCCTTTCAACTTGGCATATTCTGTGATTGTGAGATCCTCATCTGTAGATCTGAAAATGTCAGGAGGTTTGGTGGTAGGACTTATCTGAAGTTTGCACAGCTAAACTATATTTAAATAAATTTCTTCCAGAGCTACCAAAAGCTACCAATCATTCTAAATCAAAAAGGAGAGTCACCAAGGCAGAGGGGGAACATGGGTTAAATATGGCAAACAGGAGGGTTACTAGCACTAAAGACACCTTACACGCCCTGACACCTCTAATGATCACTAAAACCTTCACACTTCCTGATTGCAACTAAATTTTCTTCTCCACGATCTTAAAAATTTTGGTTGCTTGCTTCTGCTCTCAAATCTCTGAGAAGCTTTGTAAAGAATAACTGATATTTTTCATCCGCATTTAACCTATGTGATGCTTTCAAAGTTATTATTTAAGGTTATTTGAGAAGCATGGCACAATCTGAAAGTTACAGGCAAGGACTGAGGTCACCCAGACATCTTGGGAAAGAGACACAAACAAATCACACAATCATGACTGATGGGTGTTCATGTTATTCTGAAAGGAAAGTGAAGCCCTGGTGTGACTTATATTGCAGAAGAATGCTAAAAATACTGTGCTTGACTATTTTAAGTCAATACTTGAAGGGGGTTTTTCACTATATACATTTTTATCTTGCACCTACTATACTGTCAGAATACAGAATTTTTAATGTCTGTTTGGAAAATGTACAATGAAAGTGCTGTTTCACAGTGAAGAATGTCTCGTTTACTTCAACATAAAAGGGAACAACCAAATCCAGTATGAAAAGGATAAAATGAAAGGCTAAACTTCAGGTAAGAGAAATTACACAAACTAGTTTAATGTGTGAAGAGTAAAGATGTAGTACAGAGAGAAGAGAAATTCAGAATTCAATCAGTTTAAGCAAATAAGGGGGAAAATGGCTTTAAAGGAACAGTTGACAAGTGGCAAAAGAATCTGTGGATCTATACAGACAAACGAATTAAACTCATTATCAACTAAAAGTTGCAGAAAAGCTGTATCTAGAATGGAGGGGAAAAAACATAAAACACCAAAATAAAAACATCAGGAAAAAATTTAAGATGAAAGTTAAACCCAAACAAAATTGCTGACAGTTTTTCAGTTTTTCTAAATTAAGATGAATTAGTCAATGGTGAAGGCAGTACACAGCCTTTCAATTTCTCAGAGCATTAAGGCATTTTCTCTGATACCCAGCTAATTAGGATTTGGTATATATAACACAGAAAGTCTGACACAGCCTTTATGATTAGTCTACCCAGGAAGTGTCAGAGCATGCTTTTATCTCAACTTTTCCACAGTATTATATATGTTACCGTTATATTAATGGCCAAGTAAAACACAGTTACCAATATGGGGTGCCAATGAATGATTTCCTTTTGGCAATTGTAGCTGTTATCTGTGCAGACACTCCAAAATCAGCTATTAAAAAAAGGCAAGAACAAAATGACAATTAATAACTGATTTGATGTAACTAATTGTTAACGAACACAAGTTTGGTTTCCCCACTGTATGAGGTTCTTAAGTATATTGGAAATATTTAACAAAAAATAAATAACAAAAGCAAATAATGGAAACGGGGTATCTCATTTACCATCGGTCAGCTCCCCTGAGTCACTTGCCAAACACGCACACAAATACGTCCCTCATCCACACAAGGAAGAACAGGCTAGCACAAAAGACCTAACAGTTACATGCAGTGTTTTAATATGGTAAAGCACATAATTTTGTGTTATTCAAGAGATTTTTTCAGATAACCCTTCAAGGTACATTTTACATTTAAGTACTCTGAAATGGTACATTTTATTAAAAAAATTATAAACCCCTGTGATTTGATTTTTATCTCTCCTTTACAATATCACAAGGTCTTTTACCTCACTGTTCTAAAACTACTCACAGTAATCCTCAGATACCAATTGACAGCACAGTTAGATATTATCAGCAAGATAAAAATAATTCTGATATTCACTAATTCCTTACCATGAACCATCACTTCATTAAACAAAACAGACCATATTGCTTCCTAGAAAATATTAATATGAAAATGTTAAAATATTAATAGCACCAAGTTGTATTAACTCACCTAATTTTACATGTCCATTATCCGTTAAAAGAATGTTTGCTCCCTTTAAAAAGAAGTAAGTATACATGAATTAAAACATGCAGATTCCTCCAATGCCAAATTTTAAAAAATTATGTGAGATCTTAGGGCAAACTAGGGGCCAAAGACAAAGCAAGGATTGTGTTCAATAAATCTGCAGTCTTACCAAAGAAATGTTTGTGAAATTAGCAAGTTGCCATTCTGTTATATAAAAAAAAAAACCCCTTGGATAGACAGGGCTTTTCATTATTTTTTCCTTTAGCCTATGGTACTACAGAGTTCGTATTGTACACAAAACCTCTCTCAAAAAACAGAGTATGATGATTTGCCTATGCTGATTAATTCTTACTTTCTTCTATTTACAAGGACTGAAAGGAAATAGGAACTCTAAAGGTCAAAGCGGAAACAATTTGATTTTTCTTTTCATAAGTAGGAGCTGGTTTTGTCTTGTTTGAGAGCCATGCTTATTATAATTATAGCCTTAAGGACCTGCCTTAATATTCAAGTGCTTAGCAAAACTATTTCCATCCTTATGTAACAGATTCTGATAGCACTAGATTTGAAGAGTTCATTTCTGTGTGGCTGGATGTACCGCTCACTTCGGTACAATAATCAAAATTAACCCAAAGCGTAAATCTGTATCATCAAATTACAAGATAAAGGAACCTAGAACCAACCCGATTTGAAGACTGAAACGAGGTACAGGTTGAGTCGAGTGAAGGTTAAAACTGGCTCAACACAGTTCCAAATGCCAGCACTGCCCATCAAAGTTAGCAGAGACGAACCTCCAAAACCACGTTTTTACAGATTATGGCTTTTCACAGAGAAAGAAAAGTCAGGCCTGCAGTAAAATGCAACTAACTTGGCACATGTTGCACAAGTACAGTTAATGAGCCTTATAAATGGAGCTTGGTAAACAGTGTGACAGCCCAGTTTACATGCTCTTGACCCTGTTCACCTTTCAAGACTAAGAGAACAGGTACTCTAAATATGTAACTTAGCTACTGAGGGAAGCAAACACAACTAAACAGTCAGGCGATCTGTAGAGGAAGACAGTACTTTTCCATGCTCATGAGAACAGCTTTTTTAAAAAGAAGTAATTCTCAATCTAAGCATTTGTTATCAGCACAGTTCTGCTTAGAAAAAGTATCTGTTCCCTGTATACTTACAAGCATAATTTTACATTCTATAAAGTACAATGTATTTAACTTTGGTGTCCAAAGTAATCTTTCATTCAGAAATTATGATTGCTCAAAACTCAAATATTCTTCTGCAGCCAGTGAGAACAACTTGGAATCAGGCTGCATGAAGGCAACTTCAGTTGAAGCTGCTATGTACATTGCATTCCTAGTCTGAAAAAACCAAACCAAACCCAAGAGCATGCAGCAACACAAAGGGATAAGATAATTTAATGTCAGATTTCCAGGAGGAAGCTTGCCAAGTTCAAGCTGCAGTCTGAGCAAGCAAGGTTTTGGAAAGACTAGGTAGGAGAACTTCAGGAACAAAAAGTCAACGGGAAGCACCAGAAGCAAACTATAACAGAGAGTGTAAGAGTCTGAACAAGCTGCTTTTGATATAGCTTTGTTGAGGTGAAGATTTAAATAAGTCAGTGCTAATAGCCTGATTTGCAGCACCCTCTCTATTTTTAGTATGCGAGGGAGGGGACAGAAGCAGTCTCCAAGAACCACACATAGCGGCAGCCACTGCCCTGCAATCTGCTCACCAAGAAAAGAAGCAAGAAGCCAAAGCTACAGCTCTGCTCACTAGCTGGTTCAAAAAGAAGGGTATGTTGAGCTTCCTGGAAAAGCTATGGGAAAGAGTAAATTTTTCTTTTGCACAGAGCACACCCTGAGAGCCATGTGAACATACTGCTCTGGACACCAGCTCATGTCTGAATTTCACAGCACTGATCTAAATAAACAGTATGTGTGGCTCTAATGAAAAGAACAAACTATTTTCATGCATGTATTTTAAACAAAGATTTAATTTTTTTTTCTCCTCCCTTGGGTAGAAACTTTTATTTCATTCTAATAGCTTAAAAAACTCTACATACTTAAAAATATACCCAAAATTAATACATAATAGTAAAGACCCACGGGAGGTGATATAGCCTATTTTAAAAGCACCAAAACTCCCTTCAGTTTTCACTTACCTTTATATCTCTGTGCATTTTTCCTTTACTGTGAAGATAATATAGTCCCTGTATAAAATATTTAGATAATAATTTAGTCCAACATTTTTTTCACATTTCTTACTTAATTACCAGATATATTTAGGATCCAATTCAATCACCTAAATGACTTCACTGACTGAAGAACATTTTTACATTTCAGTGTATCCCGCTGCAAATTTGCAAGTTTAATATATGTAGTAGCATATCTAAATATCTTTCTACAAAAATATTTAGATATTAGATATTCATCTAATATCTAAAACACAGGACAGTTGGAAATAATACCAGTCACCACATTTGTTGGAAGAAGAGCATTCTCCAGCGAAGTTTTCCCCTGGACATGGTAACTGTCACCTTTTAAGACCAAGCTAATTACTTAAATTGCCTAACAGTCTTCTACTCATCAGTCAGATCACAGGATAACTGGTGAAGTTATCTCCTATACCACAGCACACTTCAATCAAGCCTAGAAACATGCTAGCAGGCAGTGCTTTGGGTCTAATACCAGAGTTCACTCTATCTCATGGATCTCTGCAAAAGCATTAGGCTGTCTTTCTGGGTCTTGATGACAGTACCCAAAACTTCTAAGACTCAACACAAGTTAGAAACTGAGTTTAAATTCTGGAAAAATTCTATAAAACTGAATCCCTGCATGAGAAATCGGAGACCATGTCTCTTTTGACACCCCAGGCTTATCTCTAAAATTCTCTTCCAGGGGTAAAATGACACAAACATCTTCCTCGCCCTGTGACCATGAACCTCCATAAGGCTGTATGTTTACCCAAGTAAAGACAAAATTGTTTTTGCCAGTTCATGCAAGACATCACGGAGCTGATTGCAAAAATCCATTAAGATTGTTTTCAATTATTAGCATTTTCATAGACAGTCAAAATACAACAGAAAAAATGAGGAAACACGTGACTTGGTACTGGAGATTTCGAGTGAATAGATAGACAACAATATCACTAAAGATACAGTTTTTGGGGAAATTTCTGGCAGTTTATGAAAACCTCTATGCAATGTAGCTGATGTGCTAATCAGTTATGACCTTTAATTCCTTAAACTAAAAAAGCAAAAAGTTCCACTCACAGATGCTTTAACCTGTTTCTCTAGGGAAAATGACTAGCAATACCCAGTTGGTCCAATGGTTTTTCGGAGTCCTCACTTCAGGAGTGCATATAGACCCAAAATTACACTCGATTTGCTTTTTGTATAATGTGTAATTAATGAAAGCATCTATCAGATCATTGCAACAACTGGCATTAGATAGAAGAGTCCCACGTACACTCCTTAAATCTCTGGATGCTGCTGTTACATAAAGTCCATCAGCTCACACACTTCTACTACTGCCCTGGAAGAATCTAAGGTCATCGTTTTCAAAACTGAATGCCTGGAGACAAGTTCTTTAAAGGCCATATTTAAAGGACTTGTATTTTCAAAATCAATCTCGCTCATTCCAACGAAAATTGATAGCGAGTGTTTTTGGAAAATGGACAATTCAATGGGTTTCTAAATAGCAAGACTGAATGATAACTTTAGGCATCCAAGTGAAACTCTGGATTCATGGAAACTGGTGGCAAAATTAATGTTGAAATTTATTTTATAGGAAAAGTGATGTTGCATTATAAGCTGCAGCAAGGTATCAGAAACTATATACATTATATTTGGTCAGAGTACTAGAAGCATGCATTTACAGACAATTTAAAATATACAAAAATGGGTCCATGAATAACACTTGGAAAATACATATGAAATAGCAAGTTTCTTTCTCACACACAGTTTATACATATTAATCCAGGTATCTTCCCACACAATAGATGATCTCATAAATTCCATTCTAGACTACTGAAATGCTCCTCCATATGCTGAGAAGATTATGGATTTGATTGATGGGCTATCTGGTGGATAAGAAATTGGCTAGATGATTGTATCCACAGAGCAGTGGTCAACAGCTCAACATCCAGATGGAGATGAGTGACAAGTCCTGTCTCTCAGGGGTCCCTACTGGACTGTTTAATATTCTCCCTCTCTGCTCTGGTGAGACCACACCTGAAGTGCTGCCTCCAGCTCTGGAGTCCTCAGCACAGGAAAAACACGGACCTGTTGGAGAGAGTCCAGAGGAGGGCCACGAAAATAACCAGAGGGCTGGAGCATCTCGCCTGTGAGGAAAGGCTGAAAGACGTGGGGTTGAAAGACTTAGTCTGGTGAAGAGAAGGCTCCAGACAGACCTTATTGTACCTAGGTCTTATGAGAAAGATGAGGACAAACTTTTTAGTAGGGCCTTTTGCAATGAGACAAGAGTCATGGTTTTGAACTAGAAGAGGGTAGATTCAGACTAGATGTGAGGAAGAATTCTTTTATAATAAGGCTGGTGAACCACTGGAACAGGTTGCACAGAGAGGTGGTAAATGCCTCATCCCTGGAAACATTCAAGATTAGGCTGGATGGGGCTCTGAGCAACCTGATCTAGTTGAAGACGTCCCTGCTTATTGCAGAGGGGTCTTTAAAGGTCCCTTCTAACCCAAACCACTCTCCAACTCTGTAAGAACAAAAGGGTTTAAAGGTTCAGAAATCTTGATGCTCCCAGAGGCCAAATAAGCCTTCACTGTAAGAAAAAAAAGACACATCCTGTAAGTCAGAAGTCAGCAATCTCTGGCATAGCACAGGGAGATGGTAAGGGGCAACCAAGAGAGATGGCCCAGGAACAGAGCTATTTTGAAAGTGTTTGAGAGAAGTAGCAGCTCTCAACTGACGCCGTTCAACAAGTTTGCATTCACTAGAAACCAAGAACTGCTCTCCCACATGGAAGCAAGACATCCATCAAAAAAGCAGTTCCTGATTAAGTTTTACTGGCATACTGAACCTGTAATTTAGGAAAGAAAAATGAAAGCTAGCACACCCCCAAGGAGAGGCGAGTGTCCTTAACTTGAACATCACAAGTACATAGGCAATTGTTTTATTAGCACAGATCAACTATTAGATATGCAAAACCAAGGGCTTAAATTTTCCTTCAAACACACAATAACTAATTTATAAAGCAAATGTGGATTAAGAAAATATGCTTCTTCCACCCTTTTTAAAACAAATTTAAAATTAACAGCAGAAAGATGGCAAGAGTTGTCTTCTAATGATTCAGGTAATTTGAGGTTATGCAATTATACAAGTTTCTAGGCTGTAATACAGGACCTCCTCAAAAGTCTGACAAAAATGCTATGTCATCCAGTTACTGTATTTCCCTGACATTACATGTTATTTGTAGCTTTCACTTTTAGCCTTTAATATTTTGACAGTAAAAGTCAGTAACAAGAACTTGAGAACACACTACCTGTAGTGTTTCTCTGCTAACGTAGGCAATCTGCAGTTCTGACAGTGGTCCAGTCACTGAAATGGAAGGGAAAAAGAAAAACACCCTCAAATCATGCAAAATATTGCCCATTCCAAATTCATACCCCAGTTATTTCCATTCACACTGACAGGGTCTTACACTACAAGTCTCTAAGTAAATATGCTTAGTTTTTACTCCAGATCAACCATCTCAAAGACCACCAAATATTTTTTAAACTCAAAAATGTCCAGTCCCATTGGAATGGAAAGTATTAATTCCTTCCACATATAAATCTAATCGTAATTAAGAGGAAAAAGAAAGAGAAGCAATAATTTCAGCACAACTCTCTCCTCTGCACAAACTCATTGTGGTAGGCTGGACTTCCAACTCAGTGACTCAGATCTGCAGCAAACTCTGTTCAGTCCCCTTTGAGCCCTAGGTAGTTCTTTGTACCATTTGCAACTTGCCCTCTCCTGTCCCTCCCACTGTCACACAACCTGCTCTCTCCAACCTCTCAACCCTTTTCTGAAATGAGCTATCACCACTGTTGCTCCTGGGCCTGCCACACAAAGCACCTTCTCACTCTCTCTGTGAGCAGGTTCAGCAGTTTCCCAAGGGAAGAAAAAGTCTTCCTCTCCCTCCAGGGTCCAACTTCACTAAAGTCTCTTAAAGGGAAACAATTAAATTCTGAATAAATACATAAACCAAACAGTGAATGGCAAGAAAGGAATGGTCTGTGACTTGCTCCCAGTCATTGGACTTTGATCCTGAAATTAAAGGGGTTTAAGACCAGGAAATACAGTCCTCACTCTAAGCTTCTCAGGTTTTGCAGAGAAAACAAATACAGAAGTTAGACGGAGTTTCTCAAAGGACACTGAAGGAGTAGGGAGTTAAGAATGAATCTAGATTAAAGAATCTAACTGTTTGGCTTCTACAAAGCCATAATAGTAATATCATGCAACACGTATTTTCAAAGCAAGTCTAAATCCAACTTCTGTTTTCTGAAAGAGAAGCTCCAAATCCACATAAAACTATATATATTGGCAGCAAGTGTATGCATACCCAGGTACCTATATTTATTTTGAGAAATTTAATTCTGATTAACTTAAATTACATAAAATTACAGATGACTACAGTTCAATTGAAACAAGATTCTTTAGAACATAATAAAAATCAGAAAAGAACCTTCCATTCTAACTGCCTGCAGAGAAGCCAAAAATCAGTCGCAACGGGAAACCACTCCTGTACGACATCTGTTCAGGCATTTATGTGCCATGAGCTCATTTCCTACTCTACAGGTGCTCCACATAACAAAGCCTATTAAACACAGCACATTTCTCAAAATTACCAAAGATGTAAAGGATCAACAAGGCCACACTCAAATGACTATGCCATGAGCATGGTGTGAACTTGTGAATTTGTGCTTGTTTTAGTTGCACCCAAGTTAAATGTAAAAAGCTGTTTATGTAGGAGAGAAGATTCTCACACGTAAAATCTTCACAATTCCTTTCTGAAAAAGAATACCTGGGAACCACAAAGCCACTACTCACCTACAGCATACTCCTTTCCTAAACAAGTCTTAATTCCAGGGCAATAAAATCCCTCAAACCTGATTTTGCCTCCTGAAAACTAGCAATCGATTTACTAATCCCCTCGTTACCCAACAGATTCACAAACAGCCCTTGTTTCTTTGACTGCTCATGGCAGCCAAGTCTAAAGCAAATATATAGACCACCTTTGCTTTTCACATGTCACACACCCAGCATAAAAAAAATAAAATGAAAAGAAAAATAAAAAATACCCTCATGGAACTACTGCTATACAAAGGATCACTGTTTCCAAAGGACAAGAGCATCCATGCTAATCTTACCCATGTTTTAGTATAATCTATGCCATTGCCTACAGAAACCAAGTTTGAAAGCTCAGAAATAAAATTGCTTTGAAGTAAGAAAGCACATCAAGACATCAATTTAGTTTTACAATGTAATATTGTCTAATTTTACAGTATTTGAAAAGTAGTCGTGGGTACATCAGCTACTGAAGGACAGAAGTAACTTCTGCTGCTAAAAAACCCCACTATAGCTGTAATTTTGATTATGAAAACCAAACCTAACCAATTAAATAAAAACACAAGGTAAAATTGACCTTCAATGAATTATTATGGATACTAAATTTAAGATTCCTCCTCTCTGATGCCAAAACACTGTAATCATTTCAATTTTTGAAAATAAGATTTACTTAAGATTTTAAGGAATTAAAGTCTTGACGTACCATGATAAATATCCTGTAGAGATCCACCTCCACAAAACTCCATGCAAATCCATAGCTTGTCTCGTCTAAAAAGTGAATAAAACCATTCATTAGCTGTGACATCTGAAAACCACACCTGTAAAGGATAAGTCAGAAGACTCAAACATTGTAAAGCACATCATAACAAGCTCTGTATTATGAAAAGTACAAGTCAAATAATGAATATGATTTAATCTACATGTGATACTTCATTGTTCAAATAGTAATTAAAATATCCAAAAAATCCTACTTTAATGAAGCAATAAAACAGTACTAGAGAAACATTCACACTGATTTTTTGTTGAATTACTTTTTTCTGAGAGTAGAGAGAAAACAGATGTGCGTTCTTATTTCTTCCTCATTTTCACTTCACTTTTTTCAGAGAATAGGAGTTAACACAAACAAGAAACAAATGCAAAACAAGAAGCCCTAGGGGTATCTCTCAACTCAACATCTTTCACAACAAATTAAGTGAAACTCTAGAGCTTTAGTCAATGTTAGGCAGAGTGGAGTCCGTGCTGTGGTTAAGTACCTGACCAGAAGAAGTCTTTTCCTTCAAAAATACCTATGGGTCAAAGGGAAGTTATTTAGTTGTTCTTCCCTTACTAAAGGAATCAAATCAGTTTGAGTCACTGCACCTCCACAAAAGGCGCTTTCCAGGAACAGACAAAGGCTGAAGGATTCAAAGGTCTCTTTTACTATGGCCAGTAATTCTATTTTCACTCAGTAATTTTCACTGATAAGACGACATGTTGTCACAGAAAGGCATTTTGGAGGTCAGAAAATCGTGTACTTGCCATCAAAATACTCAGGGATTAAAAAACCAAAACCACATAGAATCATCTCAGAGGAGACTGTAACACTAACACAGGACAACCAGAGGAAAGACTGATAGTTGTTCTGCAGCTTCCTTACGAACCCTGGTCTTGGGTTTCTTGCACTCATAAGGCTCAGTTAGAACAGCTGAGACATTTGTGGAAGTGTTTTGCAAGGCAATGATGTCAAGTGCTGAGCTTCTGTCCCAAGCTGTAAATTGCAAGTATTTCTCACCAGCAGGTAACAGTTAGAACAGCTGCTGTTCCAAGGAAGAACTGTCTTTCTTGGATGTCCTCCCCTTTCATGTCCATAGTCCACATGGCCCTCAAAGCTACACCCCACCTGCTTCCTCTAGAGGTGGGAAAAGTACTGTTCAAACGTTACAGAAGTTTTAAGCAACATAATCCCCATTTCTAGGAGGTAATTAAAGCATTGCTGGAAATAACATTAAGGCTTTCCACTGAAATAACTGGTCAAAGTCAGACACAGAAGCAAGTGACCACCTGTGAAAGAAAACAGAATTAGCACAGAAGAGGTATACACTGCCAAGTCCCTTGTTTATTTCCCACAATCATGCAGGATTCAGACAGCACTGGGGGTCACTGTGCTCATGAAAGCCACTCCTTCCCACGTGGCTGCATCCTGTTTGATGCCAACAGAAGCAGCAGTATGGAAGTGAGAAGAAGCCAGAACAATCTCAGGAGCCTTGGGGCAGCAGCAGAGCACCCACAAAGCAAAAGACACGAAGCAGATAAGTGCTGTAAATTCACACTTTTGCTTACTGGGCACTAACCTCCCAGTGTGCAAAAGCCCTACAGAAAAGCAAAAAAGAAAGTAAGAGGATCAGAACAGACTACTTAATTTCTAATTCACTATCTAGCCTTTTACCACTCTGCCTAAGTGCTCTGAGACAGGTGAAGATCCATGTAACATCCAACAGTGACACTGTACACAGTTGTCTGTTTCTGAAGAGCATATGGCAAGAGCAGCATATGGCAAGAGCAGCAAACAAAACAGAGACAGGACCAACAGTACCACTTAGTGTCTGCAACTTAACACCTAGGCTAACAGGACGACAGAAATCTGACTGACTGTCTGAAAAATCCCGACGTAAACAGAGGAAATCCATGGGGAACAATATGCTGGTAAGTGGCAAGTGAAGGATAATGGTATTTTTCTATTGTTCTCAGCATTTAAATATCCTTGGAAAACAAAAGGCCAGACACAAAAAGGTCTCAAAGACAGTGATATGACTGCCCAGAGGAAAGAGAAGCACTCTACCAAAGAGAGAGGAGGGAACCAAGCTAGAGAATAAGAGAACGACAAAATATATAGCATATCTGCCAACATTTAATTCTGAGTCTACAAAGGTGTATTTTGGTACTCTGAGACAAGAGGGTGGGGGTTTTTTAAAGAAAAAGTACTCCCATTCTGAATACAGCATCAGGAGAAAAGGCACCGTTCCAATATAAAAATATTAAAGAAAGTTGAATGCAATAATAATACTTTTCATAATCTGTTTTCACATGAACTTTCAGGAATCATCAGAAACAGCTTTTTATTAGTTATACTAAGCAATCTATTCCTATTATGACTAGTTAAAAGAAGCAGTTGTAAGACAACTGGATAAATTTGTCAATGTTTCTACAATGCAAATAATTTCACCTGCAGAAACAAACATAAATGGAACCATCATATTCTGGTCAGAAGTTCAGGTGCTATTAAAACAAGACATTCTACTGAAACAGATTTAAAAGACACTATATACACAGACTCTTCATAGTAGTCATGCTTCCCCTTAATTTTTCACTTACATATTATAAGCATCAACTCACTTGCCAGGAAACATGACTACGTGGTCACTGAGTGATTTTGCTAAGAGAAAGATTAGACACCATAGTAAACAGAACAGATTTTAAGGTAAATGAAAAAAATACTATATGAGTGGATAATACTTATTTGGTAAATTATGTTTTGCCTAAATCACCTTATAGACCTGTCCTTTACAAGGAGACAGGAATGCATTTTTTAGTGAGCAAAAGAAACAAACCGTACCTGAGATAGCTGCCAAAATAAGCAACAATGTTCGGATGTTTACAGTCTTTCATCATAATGATTTCCTGCTGCACAACAGCAAAATCTTCTCCTGAAAAGCAGAAGAACAAGTATTTTCATTGGCCTGGGTTATGCTCACAACTTTCAGCACATGTTTAGAAAACAAACATTCTCAGTAATTACGTCTAAGTATCTGCAAGTTTCACAGACATATAAATTATCTGTAAATCAGTATTTATTAGCAAGGGCTTAGAAAGAGGTAACTATATTTTTAACTTTGATTCTGGGACAGATGGACCTCATGTCTGCTGATACCTGTTATAATATTGGCCATAGCTCTTTCTAAAGACCTCATTCTCCCTGAGACCCCTCTGTGTCCATCTGCATATGCCCTGCCAATAGCTCAGGTTCTTAAAAAGACAACAAAACTCTCCTATTTTTGGCCGTAAGCCCAATACCCATTAGCTCATCTTCCTGAGCAAAAAAACCAGTCACCAACAGGCTGCTGCTGCAACTTTTCAGCAGACTCGGCAAGAATGTAAATGTATGGACTGTGCATAACTTACGTCCAGATAAAACACTGCCAAGGGTGTGGCATTTACCTGAGTCTCACACTATTTGGTACCGTGGCTTCTTTCTATAAAAGCTTCTTACTGGATATGTACACTGAGAAAATCATGTATGAAACTGAAAACACAACTGAGACTTTTTTATTTTGGGGGTGTTGTTTTGTATGTAAGTTAAAGGAGGAAGGCAAGAAAAACATCAAAGTAAGAGAATTATGGTAATGGATCTTTGACAGCCTTTTTAATTTTTAAAATAAACACATGTCAACTGTTCTTTGTAGTTCAGTTTCTGACACTGGGACAGACTCCCCTGAAATTTCTTTAGCCATGAGGGCAGATTATAGGTAGTCTGGCATCTTATTTACAAATAAGCTCTTCTGAAGTTTCTTTAGTTAACAGACATATATAATGAAAAAAAACAACTCTCTTTTTCTAACCTTAAGGCCTTTATTGGTGAAACAAGCCTGAAGGCCTAAGATAACCATTTAACTTCATGAATAACTTTAAGGGACACTTTAAAAAAGTTGAGAAAGCAGGAAAATTCAAAGTCTCACAATTTTCCTTAGTGCACTTGAGCATAACAAACTGGAACCCAAAGTGATTGTCTAAAAAGCTGAATATAGACACTAAGCTTCTATGTGTTGTCACTGTTCAAGAATCAATTCTCAAATATGACTGTTAATAAATTTCAAAAGAAAAACAATAAATTCCAAGAGAACTGGCCAAGCTATTACCTCAGTCAATAAGTTTTAAGTTTTTCCCAGTACATTAACATACTGATGACCCATTCGCTGGGTTATTTTTAACCAGAGATGTGATATTCCTGTGTATTTTATTTAACTGATAGCAAATTTCAAATCATAAGCAGAAAGCTAACATCTATCTATGTGTTTTGCTGACAGCTTGCTAGTATCCTGGTTAGACTTTTAAATACAGAGACACTAAAGAACAGGGAAATTATTTTCACATACAGACAGGTACCTCCATGAAAGGACATGATTCCTCCAGCATTTGGCCAGTGTCTTCACTGCATTAAAAATGAAAGTAGCATAAAGCCTTGAGTAACTGCCTAAACACTCTTAACGCTGAGTCTTCACACTCTCCCACAACTGGTAAAACTTTCAAAGAAAGCCAGTGCCATGGTTCTAGCATGTGGGTGCTGCCTGATTGAAGCTGTCAGTCAAACCTTCACTGCTACTGGCAGCGACAACTACAGAGAGAAACCAAGCTTAGGGAGCAAACAGGCCAGTTAAAGCACGTTCTCTGCGCACCACTCAGGTGTCCAAAGGCTGCCAAAAGTATTTAACTACAAGATGCCAGTTGTTCACCCATCACCACAGCATGAGGGCAAGTTACCACAGCTGCAGCACATCCCCGGGCTCTGCCCACAGCTCAGGGAACGCGCACAGCACGATTGTCATGCTCGGCTTAGCTGGACTGATAACCCACGTCATGCAAAGCCAAGGACTCCAGCAATGGGAACTGACATTAAAAAACAAAGAAGCAAAACTAGATGAGCATCTGAGACCACACTTTCAGTGGGAATAAAAGAAGTGTGATGAACATACACTTTCTGAACTACCTCGTAGCATGCTGTCCTGTCTTGAATTTTGAAATATGCATGCACTGCGAAAACATTTCTAATCACTTGCAGAATTTTAAGAAAACAAAAAGGAAAAAAATTGTACCTTCTTTCCCTTCTTACCCACATACACCTTAAGGACCAAACAAGGTAATTAAAATATTACACACCCTCCCCAACATTGAATCTGGAAAAGGAACACCAATAGTTAGAAGATGAACAAAAAGCCTGGATGTTTTACTTTCCAGATTATTTCCTCCTGTTCAACAAGCCTATTATTAATAGAACAGCACTTGCAGGATGAGAAGTGAGCTGTAGGCACATGTACTTTGTGAAATCACAAGAGAAGCACAGTTCGAGCATAAATCTAGCAGACAGTGAAGTCCTAATCATAGTCTCCAAATGAATTTCAGGAAATGTACTCAACTCCCGGATACCAATGTTCAGCTATTATTTCACCCTTCTCTTTATTCCTTCCTCTACTCTTTTTCCCAGTGAGTTCTTTTCTGCCCTGCTGTCCTCCTCATTTCTTTTGTTCTACAGGTTTTTGAATCATGTGGATTGAAAACTTAGTACTTAAGTAGAAAAAACCCACAACTCTCACCGAAATTTTAATCGGCTTTAATTTAGCTGTTCTCCAATTACATTTTTCTGGTTTTTAGAACAGTGTATTTTTCCCTACAGCAAAAGACAACAATTACCCCTTCTTTCAATAAGTGGACTTGATTGATTTTGTATGATTGTTATCTTAAGCACAAAAATATTCAGTTTTTTGTGGCATATTTCAATTAAGAAACACTTACCTGGTTCTAGTTTTATTACTTTAATTGCTGCTAGCTCACCCGTGTTGACATTTCGGGCCTATATAAAAAGAAAAAAAAAGGAATATTTAGAGAGCAGAACACAGCAACCAGCTCTGCACTCTCAACCTGATGTTCTCTGACAACATGTAGTCAAAGAGCAGCTGAGATATGCAAGGGTTTAGCACAGCGGAACCACTTTTGGGGAACACCAGACAGCTCATCTGTACTGAGAGCTGAAGCTTTAAGTCTGCTCAGGAAACTACAATGCCACGCAACACTCCTAAATTATGCAAGTCCTTGATCACACTGTGCTTCCGTATTAAAACCCGTAAACAAATCAACCACAGAGAGACCGAGTGAAAAGCAGGTCTAACACACACGGGTCTCACAGCAGACAATCAGGGCCCAGAGGCAATCAAGGGCTGTACCCTGTAGCGTCTGTGCCGCTTCCAAGACTCCCACGAGAGCAATGCTACACTTCCTGATGATTTCACTACATGTCCCTTGGTCCTCACTCTCTGCCAACAACAGCATCCTCCCCTTGCTGCAAGGGTGCAAAAAAGGCAAGTCAGCGACAAAGGAGTTAGGAAGTGTTCCCCTCAAAACATTCCCATCGGATACGCAGCAGCTCTGAGGCCAACTGTAGCAGCAATGACTCAGGAGCTTCACTGCATTTTGTACAGGGCTCTGTTCTGCTAAGGCCTCCTTTCTACTGAGCAAGGAAGTTACGTTTTTAAAAAGCCATTAAGAAGCAACATAAATTATTGTAACAATGATTTCTATTCTACAACTCTTGCATTTGACTTCTAATTGAAACCTGAGAAGCCATTTGCCCAGTGCTTTCAGCTATTTCTGCGCCCCTGCAGCCAGCTATGAGGAGCAGGCAACAAAGCTGCTTCCCAGCACTCAAGTAGCAGCTCCTGAAGGATGCCCAGCTACAGCCTCTTCTTTCACTAAGGGAAGCTTGGCATCTGGAGCTGCACCACCACTGCACAAAATGCCATGCCCACTCTACCCCCTACACAGAGGGTGACGCCAGGCCTATTTCTGCAAAAGCCAGAGTTGCAGAACTTACATATGTAGTCAGGGAATGAGCTTTTAAGTTGCTAATGATCTCATTTAAGTCACTTTAGGAACTCAAGAACTCACACGTTTTATTGACTAGCCATGAGACTCACCAAATACCTGTAAAGTATTGATTCTTAATATGGCAGCTTGAGACCTTGCTGTGGAACCATGAGTGGAGGGAAAAATACCATTAAGACTATAAAAAGTAACCTACAATAAAGCCTGGAAATAAATGCAGTGGGTATTCCTGTATTTAGAGATCTATCCAGCTCATTCCTAACACAGCTGATCTCAATGCTCTCTCTGTTCTTTGGTGTGGCAACACTTTGCTGCAATACTGGGAGAACCGGCATTTGCAAATAATTTGCAGGCAGAGGGTTAGGGATAGATCCTGAGACGACCAAGAATACTCTAAAAGTCAAAGAGTAGTCCCAACCCGACTGACTGTGGAAAAAACAGTTAAAATAAAAATTTTCTCTGACAGCCTTCCCTAGAAGTCACTATTTGCCCACCCCACCAATGGAAGCAATGTCTCCATTCATCACCAATGGAAAAAAAAAGACATTAAGAACAGCAAAAGTAGGAGTTCCTTTTATTTGTACCAGAGAATAAAGGCAACACATGGGAAAGTTGCACCACTGAAGCATGAGCTAGGATTTTTACTCCTTGTTTTTCTCAACACATTCTCTTCGTACCATGTAACAAACACAAAGGCAAAATGTTCATGAATCAAATATCAGCATTTTTTAACCTCCAAGATAAACGGGAAAAATTAATGAAACTTGAAGAAAGACCTGTGATCATGAGGGAATCTTGTTAATAGGTACAGACTTGCTTTAGGGCAACCCATAAGATAATCAATGAGATAAAACTGTAGTGGATACAAGTGAGGAAGGAGATCCTGAAGTTACACATCCTGGGCACAGCTACAATGTACAAGACAGGATGGAAAAATTTCATAGGCCTCAGAGACACTGCTAGTAATTTTTTTGTTTTATTTATTTTTAACAATACTGTGTTCAACCATCAGGAATTTGTTTCTCTGACTATGGCTCCCTACGTTCTGCAGAATGCTGTGGCAACAAAAGCAAGTTAGAAGGCAAGACTGAGCTAGTGACAATTTCAAAACAAATTTGATTAAAACACATGAGATACTCACCACAAGTCTTACATGGTGGTGGTGCCCAAAAAAACTTATCATTAGTAAACAGACAAATCTACAGATCCATCAGAAGCAGGACATGTAGAATGCCAACCAAAGAAACAGTCCAAGCAGCTGGCAGCCATGCCAAGCCTGTACTCCCCAACACCTCAAGGCTGAGTCAGACCCCTTCCATTGCCAAGGGAGTTCATCTTCAATGTCATATTTTCAAAACCTGTTCAAATGATGGTCAGGAAAGCACAAATGTTGTGTCTTTTCACCTTCAGATTAGGCATTTCTTCCTTTCTTCAGCACCAGCAGTAGTGGGACTCTCTGGCCAGCTGGCCATTCTCTAGAGCAGTACACCTGCCTGAGCTTATGAAAGCCAGAAAGCAGGAACAAAACCTGATTTAATGAAGGTCATCAATGCATTCTGCAACAACAAGCTACCCAGTGCTTAAGGGTGTACCTTAGGAAAACATGACTCCAAGTCAGGAATCTGACTAAGTTATAACTTTGCATCCTGTTCCATTTGGGTTATCAGCTTTGATGGTGTTGTCAAAAGCACAAAGATGATTTGCCTTTGTTAATCAGAGTACATAAAAAGATTGTTCTGATTGCAGTGACACAAGGGTTCCTTGCAAAGGCTAAGGATGAGAACAAGGTGCCCCAGACAGGTTTTACTAGATCTTAAGCACCTTTCAAATTATCAGTTGTGAAACAATTCCTCATCTAAGCTCACATGAATGAGAGACTCAGAATGACTGAGGTACCATATGGTTTCCAACACCTGTTGGAGCTGGCTGCCACTCTGAATTTGGGGGTGCTTGCAGACATACCACACAGCACCTCAGGATGTGGAAGACAATGCCTTAGGTTTTCATTCAGGAAAATCACACTGAAGTTCCCAATTGCTCATGGGCTTTGAGACTGGAGAATCAATAAGTAGTAGGTGGGTGAAGAACAATTTCAAACAGGTACTTTTGAGCCCGCAAAACACAAACAAAATTTTGAAGAGGCTCACATAAGAAAACCAATACTCATTTTTTGTTTCCACTTGAACTGTAACTACTCTAAGTCCCAGCCTTTGTGATGTTGAGGTTTACAGCATCCAACCCTGTTTCCACAAGCAGGATCCTTCAACCACTTCCTTCAAATGCAGATTTCACTATGTCAATGGGAATGCATTAAGAAGGTCTTCAAGAGGCAAAGATTAGCCCACAATGCCTGCATCTACATGCAGGCACTTTACTAAATGTGTACAGCATCTATATACAATGCCTGCTCTTGAAAATGATAGAAGGAGCTTAATTCTGCCAGCAGCTAAAAGAATCATACTGTTCCAGAGATCTAGATTGCCATCTGGGGAGAAGTTTCAAAAATTCCACCAACTGCTAGCTCGAGCTAGCACACAATTAAACAGGAAATAATTACTAGTGTCTCTGTAACAACAGTAGGATATCAGATGAAAATGTTACATAAAAAATTGCCACCAACTAGAAATAAAAGCTAAAAATTGTCAGGCTTTGTTTTTACTCTATTATACAAAAATTCATTAACTAAAATGCTTCAGAATTGAAAGACCTTACTACTCTGAAATAGAGAAGCAAAGAGCAATGGAGTGCTCTAGTTGGGAAACACCATCCAAGCAAAAGAGGTGCATGGTGTGCATCTGAGAAGCAGGGGAAAGAAGAAAAGGAGGAGGCGGTAATACATGCTGCTTCCTAAGAAGGAGAGGTCTGTGCAGCTGAACCAGTAAAAATGTAAAATCCAAGGACTGTCCTTCAAATGGAAACTGGTAATATAAAGTGTGTAACACTGCAACAGAAACTAAGCCAAAAAGCAAAGTAAGACAGTAACAAGAGCTTCTGGTTTTGACCACTTCCTGTGTGAACTGTTGAACAAAATGATTTCTAAAACAAGTTACTGCTTTATGGGATAACTAGTTCCAGGGTACAAACAGGCTTCCTGAGCCTGATTAACTATGCTCTTCAGGAAAACACACCCAAACGACTCCCCAACCCTCTTGCTTCCAGCCCTACAGTCCTTCTCTTCAGCCTCTCTCAAACCCTTAGAACTCCCTTACCTAAAAATAGTTAGCTTCCAGATTCTGGTAGAAACTGTGACACCACAACCTGACAGAGTGACAATTTTAGAAAGCAATGCTTTGATAAAGTTGATGTTAAACAAAAACATCTGAAACTAAGACAAACAAAAATCTCTGTGCAAGGTACAGATTATTGGTTAAGGAAACCACAGTCCCAGAAACTAAGCCTTGTAGTACTTATTCAGTACAGTAAAAAGGGGAAAACATCCACCCCCCCTCTCTGCCTACTTGACAAGCTTCAAAAGCCAATTAAAGCTGAATAGAGAGAGCTTTCAAAACACAGACATTTACTCCTAACAAAGTCATAAAAAGCTTCGAAAGCTGTAATGTCAATCAGGAAGAAAGGAAGACTAAAAAGCCTATCAAAAGGCACACAACTAAAAGGCACAGTTTCAATATTTCAGAAGCAGCAAACTGTAGAAAAATCACTCCTGGAACACCCCAGGAAAGAGAAGCACAGGGACACAAATGCAGAGAAGAGATTTGTGGGTAGGACACTGCAAAAAGGAAGTTCACCAAAATTCAGGTTCATCTGATGTGGATACACTCTCTTCCTGCAACACACAGAAGCTCTATCAGCAACCAGACACTCCAAAACACGGATGGCAGCAGAAAAAGCAGTAACAGTCACCAGGTGTTGCCCAGAAATACCCACAGAATCTTAATTTTTCAGCATAAAGCAATTGAGCTGGTGAATACATGACTTCCCTCACCAAAACCAACTTCCCTCACAAGGGACTGCGGAACAGAAAAATCAGGCTTTTATTTTTTAAAAAATGAGACCTCAAGCAAAGCACACTCCACCAAGCTCTGTGTCTTCATTTGTTACCTGTCTGAAGCCATAAATGCCAAAAAGAACTGAAATAAGGCAGACATGGTATAACCTTTGCAGGAACAATAATCCCACCAATTATCATAACTCTTTGAATTTCAGTAAAGGGGAAAGTAAAAGAAGGGCCTTTATTTTATTAAGGTGTTGAAAATCTTTGGAAGGGTCCACCTGCATGAGGTGAATGACCAGTGAGATGGCAAATGAAGTTCAATCTTTATTAAGCCAAAGCAATGATGTTTTTATCAAGATATGTGGTGCTATAAACTAATTGCATAAACAAAAGTGATGGATCTACAATCACCTCAGAACATACTTTCAAACTACGTGCGGTTCCTACCAAAACCAAAGGTATTACAATGGGGACAAACAGGAAGCACAATCATACGGCCTCTGTCACAAACTCCTGTGCAGCACTCGTAACCCAGACTTTAAAAGAATGGCACAACTTCCAGAGGGCCTGGGACTATGGATGATTAGAATGGCAATTTCATACTGAGAGACAGAAAAGTCTTCTTAAATGAGAGAAGGAAAAATGCAGAGCAAATGAAATTGAGCAACTACCTCCTTTAAGTCTAGGAATATTTCCTGAAACTCAGTAGGACTGGACAGTATCCCTGTTTCACAACCAATAAACCATAACTTCTTTTACACTTTGCTGACCACCTTTCACAATTAAATTCTTTGCAACAGTGAAATACAGAAGCACAAAAGACAGAAATGACCTGCACGACAACATAATTAAAGAGATACGTGAAGAACTAAGCAATTCAGGTAACACTTCATCTCCAACAACAAATTTGCACTGGTGCTAGTTAGAATATACACGTTATTGTTGATTGTGAACATTTGACACAGAGCTAATGGCATGAACAAGTTATCCATTACCTTTCTTGTGATGAATCTGTTATATTTTGCTCAGAGGCCTCTCTGAAAGCCAAACGTCAGTGGGAGTGTGGATAACTGTAAAATATTGGCTGGAGCCAAAAATCTGTGTTGGCTGTGCCCTGGCATGTGAGTGTAAGAGCAGGACACATAGCAACAAGACTGTATCCATCTGACCCATATCTTCCTTCCCTTCCAATCTCCCCAGTGCAGTCCACACCACAGGTTCTTATGTCAAATTCAATAAGCTTCAGAATAGAGACTCTGCTTCTCTTTTTAAAAAATATATATAGTTTATGTTTTTAAAACTAAACAAACATTTAAACTGTGTCCTGTTATAGCTCAGTTCAACTAAAACAGACTAAGGAAAGTAGATGCTCTGCATTCAGATCCTCAATGCTTTGCCAAGAAAGCAGGTTACAGAAAAGTCAGCATTTAGCAAGACTGTCAGCTTAGTAAGGCAATAATCCCTACCTGCTAACAGCAGAAACACCTCCTTACATGGCTCTCCCTGCTAAGGGGGGAAAACCACAAATTACAGCTTAAAGATGCCCAAGTATGTCCAGTGCTTGGAACCACACTGCTGAAATCCCACCACCGATGAACACCATCATCTTGTGGCTGATTTCAACTTTGCACAGTTACTTCATCAACCACAAAGTTCACTTAGAGGTAACAGGATGAAGGAAAATGAAAGAGGCTTTATGAAACCCCTCACAAATATAAGATAAAGCCTTAGTATCACACATGTCATTCACTTGTGAATGACACTTCAGACTATACTACCACTTTTTTGCCACATTAAAAGTAACTGGCTTTCATTGTTATTTTTGGGCTACTTTCATGTTCCACTTTGAAGGCACCTTGGGCAAGACCTTGCCTCAAAATGAAACAGGCAATAATCCACAACAGGAAAAAAGCACCTCTCATTTTCCCTACGCTGTCCACAACCTAATCAGAAAGCACTTACCTCCCATCTAGAAGAAATAATTATAATACCATCCTAGCGTATCCTGGTCCTAGTATATCACCTTCTATCTCAGCTGACACAGGTAGACTGCAAACATTAACAAATCCACTCTGAGGCGGGGGAGAGAACTTTTGTGCCTCAAACAAAAAAAAGTCACAAGCAGTGCCAAACACTGGCCACTCTGAGAGCACCAAACTGAAGGCTACTGCAATGTAAGCATGATAATCTTCAAGAAAACCTTCACAAATCCAGTTAAACTTAGCAGGTTTCAGATACACGGTACTATGGCATATGTAAGTATTGCAAACTCTATGGTTTATAACCATAAAGACTTGGTTAATTCACATCCATCAAAATCACATACAGAGCACTTAAAACATCTGATTGATAAGGTATTGGAGAGTCAACATGCCAATTACAAACCGCAACAGAAAGAGTACAGAAAAACAAAAACCCAGAGCATAAGGCAAATAGACCTGTCCAAGTAAAACAACAGCACAGTACACAAACACCCAAAGAAAGCTGGCAAGGTGAGGCAAGCACCACAAAACCCCCTTTCAATTAAACAATTAATAAAGCAGGGAGTTAGCACACTAAGAGCGCAGTAACAAGAGGATTTAGGTCTGAAACTTCCATAACATTTAAGCAAGATGAGATTAAACGAAAATCGCCCCAACCCAAACACCACTTCATTCCAGCCACATCCACTTAAGAGTGAAGGGCAGCATCAGTTCTGTGCACCTCAAATTGTGGAACGGCTCTACGTGTTTCCCTACCGTCCTGCCTACCAACACAAGTTTCCTTAAACACACGTGAGCACCTTGCGATGACAAAAACAGGCCAGAAGATGCTTGGAAAGCACACGGTTCAAGCAATGCTTCCGCCAGGCTGCCCATGACAAGCTCCAGTTCTCCCCCTCTGCTCCAAGACCAACCAGGAGCAGGTAACAACCAGGACCATCCTACCCAGGGAGAGGCTGCCACATCCCAACAGGCAGGCAAGGGTTCGGCTGGTTACACAAATAAGAACACACACTATAAAGCAGGGAAAAATGTCCAAGCCCATCACAAAGCCCCCCCAACACCCAAACAAAGCACCCAAACAGCTGCTTTTGCTTCAGCTTCGATTTTCCTACGTTTGCTTCCTGATGGGACTGGCCCTAAGGACAGCAGCCTGCCCCGCGGCCGCTCAGCCCCAGCTTCACACCGACACGGGCACAACACACCGGGCACAACACACCGGTACCCCCCCCGAGACCGCGACGGGAGCAGCCGCCGGCACCAACAGCCCTGTCCGCCTTCAGGCACCCGGCTTCCAGCGGCGTTGGGGCTGGAACAGGGCGAGCAAGCTTCCCACAGCCCCCGGCCCGCTCTGGAAGGGACCAGATCCCCCAGCTCGGCCCGTGGAGCAGCCGCCCGAACCAGCACCCTGCAGCAGTGGCCGGGGCCGGCTCCGGGGCGGCTCCGGGGCCGCCGAACTGCGCCAGTCCCGCACAAACCCAAACCCGCCGGGCTGGGCCGGGCCGGGCCGAGCCGGAGGGTCAGACCCCGTCGGAGGGGGGGGCGGCGCCGCCGCTTGGCGACGGGAGCCCCTCCCGATTTTAGAGGAGGCGGCGGGCCAGGCTGCGTGACAGGGGGACAGAGGGGGGCTGAGGGGGACACCCCTTCCCGGCCGGGCCGCGGTGCTGCGCCCACCTTGTAGACGTCGCCGTAGGTGCCGCTGCCGATGCGCTGGATGAGCTCGAAGTCCTCCTGGGGGTTGCGCCGGGACAGGTCGCACACCCGCCCGCCGCCGCCGCTCATGGTGCCGGCGGTGGCCCCGCTCGGCGCGACCCGCCGGGCCCCGGCCCGGGGCAGCAGACGCGGAGCGAACGCGACGGCCCCGGCCGCCTCACCGCCCCCCCGCCGCCCGCCCCGCCAACATGGCGCCCGCCGCCGCTCTGCGCAGGCGCGGCCCTGCGCCCGCCTCCCCCCTC
>JAWWEW010000112.1:13377437-13389380 GCA_035583185.1 Anabacerthia variegaticeps | reverse complement strand
CCCGGGGCCGGCCGGGCATGGCCCACCCTGGGAGCGGCGCGGGGGGATAGGGAATGCCCAGCCCTGGATCGGGAATCACCGGCCCGGCCCTTGGGATGGGAGAGCCCGGCCCGATCCCTGGATCGGGAGAGCCCGGCCCGGATCGGGAATGCCCGGCCCGGCCCTTGGGATGGGAGAGCCCGGCCCGATCCCTGGATCGGGAATGCCCGGCCCGGCCCTTGGGATGGGATCGCCCCGCCCAGTCCCTGGGTCGGGATCGCCCGGCTCGCCCTGCCCCAGAGGCAGCCCCGGAGCCCCAGGCACCACCTCCCCCGAGCCCCGTGTCCCTCCCCGGCTCTCCAGCCTGGAACGGGGGCTATGTGCCCGCTCCTGGGTGCGTGGGAGCCCCGCATGGATGTCACCGCCTCTGTGGGATGATGCTGTCCCTGCCGCACCGCCGGCACAGCTCTGCCCAGTGCTCGTGGGCAGCACTTTCCACTCATTTTGTGGCTTTTTCGAGCGTTTTATCCTCATGGGATAAAGCGTGTGCCCCCTCTCCTCTTACACTGGTGCAAGACTTTCGCTTCCATCTAGCACACGGGTTTCCAGCATGGAAGTTCTCGCTCCGTGCCTGTCTGTGCTCCCCACCACCTCTCTGCAGGGAACAAGCAGCAGACGGCTGTGGGAACCCTCCTGCCCAGATGTGCAGCCCCTGAAGCTGTGTGGTGACCGTGTCCTAGAGCACCTCCTGGGCTTTGTGCCAGCGAATCGGTCACAGCTTTCCCCACCACGCTTCTGCTGCCGGTGAGTGATGGGTGAAATAAAGAGAGTGGGGCGAGGGGGAACTTGGGCACAAAAATGCACCACGTGCTCGCTGCCCCTGCCTGCCTTGCCAAAGATGCTGGTGTGGGAACTTCGGTCTCCACTGAGGAGATGCACAGGGACAGGGAGCTGGGCATGGCCCCATTTCAATGTGGAATTATCAGAGCAGAAGAGGAATTGAGGAGCTTGAGCTCTGGCAGGTGATGCTTGTGAAATTGCATATTATCTGTCAGTGTGTTTGTCCCTCCAGCCACCCTGGGCAGCGCATTCATGTGCTTAGCTTTGTTTTTCTGACCTTTGCTCTCATAAGCAAAATGCTCTCAAACCGGCCAGATGCAGATTGAGATTCAGATGTCAGTAATTTGTCCTCGCACGTGACTGAGGTTTTTGGGGCACACTTTGCTGCTTTCTGCTGCGGAAGCACCAGGACAGGTGACAGACATAGATTAGTTGGACAGGGCTGCTACAGATGCTTCAAGAGCCAGTCCGAGGGGACTGGGCTCTGTGACAAGTTCAGGAGTAGCAGCAGCTCTGAATGAGTTACGAAAGGAAATGCCAGAGAATTAGAGCTCTGTCCGGAAAGGCAAACAGACATCCTGCTGGGGAGAGCTGATAACCTTGTCACCCTCCTGCTCTTGCCTCTCAGTCTTCATTTCTGTCTTGTTAGAGGGGAACTGGGTTATAGTTGTTTCCATATTATGTTCTTGCCAAGTTCTGCTTTGGTAGAAGTGGTTATGAATGAAGAAAGCGGGATTATTTTCCCCCTTAAATCCTTCTCTCTATCCATGGCAGCTGCCCACTCTTCCTCTGCTCTTGTAAAAATATGCTGGAAGTGTCTGTGTCCCTTCTCTTCAGTAAGAGAGACAGATGGAACTGAGAGATGTGCCTTCCACTGCCTTCAGAAACAGGTCAGATTAAATTAGTGTCAGGCATCACTTGCTTTCCTGAGCCTTGAAAAGACTTCTCTCGCTTTCTCTTTTTCCTCCTGTTCCTTAAATGTGGCTGTGGTTGGACGGTCAAACCACATGCTGCAGAGAGGCAGGCTGGGCTCCTCTTCAACACTGCTCAGGAAGGTCAAATGAATTCAATAAAACTGCATTTGGGTGTAAACATTATTGTGAGAGTTCAGCCAGTGCCAATTGCTTTAAGAGTTCTGGTTCCTTTAGGGATCACGAGCCCCAGCTCCAGTCAGAGGCACCCTACAGCCACAAAAAGTACCCTGCTGAGGCTGGATGTTGTTTCCAGCTGTGCTCACGACCCCCCCATCCTATTACTGGGGCTCCTGCTGCTGCTGCTTCAATTCAAAATGCTGCTTTGTGCACCACAGCCCTAAATCTTGGCCACTGCTTGAAGGGAGAACTCTGGTTCTTTGGCCAGCACGTGTTGGCAGACTGGACGTGGCTCCAGCCAGGTGACACCAATGCAGCTTGTTGCAGTTGGAGACCTCTTGTCACCTCTCTCTAATCTTTCCATGCCAGACTAAAGGGCAAGGTTCTGCATCTGCCCATGCTGTGGAAGGAAGGTGGCCATTGGCCTGCCTGTTCCTTTTGCTTATGAGACTGGAGCTACTGTGAGAAGGAAGGTGTCCTTACAGGGACTGTTTGAGCCAGGTCAGATCAGACATGGAGGCAGGAAAGTTCTTTCAGGAATGCTGAAGGCTGCCTTGGTTGGGGAAGAGCTGCTGGTTTTGTCTTTCCCAGGGCTGGTTTGTTGCGCTCCAAAGAAAGTGTATGAAGGAAAGCATAAATTTAGGGGGCCCAGTTGGCTCCAGATGTGGGAGGCCCATGTACACAAGTCCTGTACTGGTTCCAGTTGCAGTTGCTCCTGATATCCAGAGGAAAGAGCTAAGCCTCACACTTTCAGGGGTGACTCTTAAGATGTAAAAAAGCAACAGTGCAGCCTGGGCATTTTCCCCCTTTCCTCAGACATGAGGGTTTTATGTTGTACTTCACAGGAAAAAAAGAAAATAAAACTTTCCAGCACAATGTCAGCAGTCTGAAGACTGGCTGCTTCTTTGCTCTCTTCCCCTTTTAACAGTTGCCCAGAGCAGCTGTCTTTTCCCAGCCCCTCCTGACCTCAGACAGCACCTCCTCAGTACCACTTCCTTGCAGCATCTCATGTTGACTCTTGTCTGTTCTGGAATACCTTTCACTGGTTCCATTCAGCTGAGCAAACTCAGCTCCACTTTCCACCCAGCACCCTTGCTCAAAGAGGGGCACCCACACAAGATGAGACCCTTTGCAGTGTATGCCTGGTTTATTTGTAAGCAACTGCACAGCCTTTTAAAAGCCTTTTAAAGGAGCCACCACTATGGTGTCATGCTGAAAGCAAGGTGCCAGCAGTGACAGCTCGTGCTGGCATTCGCTCTGCAAAGAACATAAAAGGCAAAAATGGCTTTTTTTTAGGTAACTGGTGCTCCAGGGCAGCAATGGCTGCAGGGACAAGGTAGGGCACATCTCTGTGGCATTTGCCAGATGGTGGCCCTTTAGGGATACCAGCTGGTGGTGCAGTGTGTTGGCTGGAATCCGGCCAGACCCCTGCACCACTTTTTCCTTTCTTTTTTAACACGGCTCCCCTCTTGCAAAAATAAAGCCTGTGTGAGGTCCAGCCTGATTCCTGTCTCCTTCCCTCTCTGCTGCAAGTTCCATATTTCAGCCAGGACTGCCACTGGCCAGCATGGGCTGCTTGAGGGAAATTAGCAATATCCAGTTCCCAGCAGGCAGAATTCCTGCCCATGATTTTGCATTAGTCAGAGCATTGTTTCTCTTGCTGCAGCACAGGCCTTTTCTGGGAAGGTTTTTCTTTACCAGGAGAGGCATGAGTATAGTGTGAGAGGAAATGCAACCCAGTAATAAGCATTTTCCCATGTTTTTACATCTCTGTGGAAATATTCATTTGTGTCTTTCAGAGAGAAAGAAGGGTCAATGAGGAGGGAATAAATCAGGCTCCCATGTAATAAATAATGCTTTATGAGTGCTGCTGACCATTGCTGCATTGCCCATTGCTGCTGGTGGACCCAGGACACAAGTACTGGGGGAAGCTGGGCAGAGCTTCTTACTCAGAGGAAAGAGTGGGCAGGAGCTGAGCCGATGGTGAAAGGATGGGGACCAGGAGGGCAGGTGACAGGGACTGTCTGCAGGGAGTAATTCCTGGTACCAGGAGGGAAGTCTGGTTTTGGTTACGTGGTATGGGAGCGCCTCTTCCTCTCTCCATCAGGCCTTGCTCAGAATTGCACTGCTATGAAGCACCACTTGTCCCAGCCAGTACACTTGCACAACGTTCCCTTCAACCTGATGAAGATGATCCACCAGGATGAATGGTATCTGCTCCTTAAGTGTTCAGCACAGACCATTCCTCCCTGCTAAGGCCTGTGGCTCAAGCTCTCCCTTTCTCATGAAAAATGCAGCAATGAGACAATAGTTTGCAAAGGAGGAGGCTGAGGATACAGCATCTCCCCAGGACCCATCTATCAGCTTTTTTCACCCTCCTTTTTTACTTACAGGATGCTACAGTCAGTCCAGAGAAGTGAGTACGCCACACACAAGGAGTTTTAAACTTGTTGAATATAATCTGCTCTTAGACACCTTCCACAGGCAGATCACCTTTCCCTTGTCTCTCCAGGGGTCTGCAGACTCTGGATTGAAAACCTACATTCTGATTTCAATGGGAAGGGTCCAGCAGGAGCCCTGTCAAAAATTGACAATTTAGCACAAAGGTGCTAAACAATTATGGCAGAACCTGTCTGCATGGAAACTCCCCAAAATTTAGAAACTGGAGCATTTCTGACCTTCCAAATTACTTTAAATTTAAACTCTTGAAGGAAATAGAGAACAAAGAGTGTATCACTGCATAAAACCATGCTGTACCAACATCCTGAAAGTCATATGGCTGAAGCCCTATGATTATATGGTTCGCATGGTAGTCGAAAGTTTATAGCACAACTACAAAACTGCTAATGTGTAGCAATGTTGCTACAGCATCACTTTCTACTTACAGGTACTCACCCATAGGTCTAGGATTACTCCTGCTGTTGGTCTGTCTGGCAGGAGCTAGCTGCCCTCAGGGGAGGGGAGGGGAGGGAGAAAGGTTGGTTGAAGGACAAAGGTGTGGGAGAAGAAAGCAGAGGAGATGAGAGGCAAGGGCAGTGGAACAAAAAAGTATTGCCTTAAAGAAACAACCATCAATTAAAAGACAGCAGAAAAAGTCAGTGGCAAATTAGGCTAAGAAGCACAACCATAAAAAGCAGACTAAAACCCAACAGATCAATCAACTGATCAGGGAACAATGAAGATGCAGGAAGCAACAGTAGGAGAAACCAACATCAGCACTAAGCACAGCTTTGTGGCCAGCCTTCCCTCTGTTGCTGTGCTTGGCTTTACCACTGAGCACAGAGCACTGTTTTTCAGCAAGCAGGCAAACTCCTGTTGAAGTCATCTCATAGCTGTTTTTGTGGCTGTCTTGCCATACACAGATCAAGACAGAAATTCTCCTTCCAGATGGTTTATACATCTAATAAAACACCAAGAAGTTTTATCTTGGTTCTGCCTTGGGTGAAGAATACAAATTGGCACAGGTGACACTAAACTGGGGGGTGGCTCCCCTAACAAATGGCAGAGCTTCTGCCTAAGGGGGCCTCAGTCACCCTGAGAAATAGCAACTTGTGGTGTTCAAGGAAGAAATGAGCAGAGCTCTGCACTAGGGGTGACAACTCCTTGCATGGAGCCAGGCTGGAAGATGCAAGCTGGGCAAGAGCCCTGCTGAGAAGTAGTTGGGGTTTCATCAAACAGTGGGCTGACCATTTGCCAGAAGTATGTTCCTGTTGCAGGTAAGATAAATGGGCTGCACCAGAAGCCACGTATCTAGCAGAACCAGGATAGTGATTTCTACATGCTCAGTTTGGAGCTGGTGAGGCCTCACCAGGATTCATCTCCAGTGTTAGGTCTCCACTTCAGGAGGGGTGTGGAAAAACTGGAGAGGAGGCAGCTGAGAAAAACGGTTAGGGTTCTGGAGCACAGAGCCTTTGAGGGAAGGGAGCTGGGTTTGGGTAGTCTGGTGGAAAAGAGGCAGAGGAGGCATCTACCAGGAGCCTGTGACTGCTAGGAAGGCAGTGACAGACATGACAAAAAAACTCCTGCAGCATCAGGCAATGCAACGAGGGACAACAGCCACAGATTGCAGCTTAGGGGGCTCACACATGAGGCAAGCTTATCCCTCAGGAAGGTGGTGTCCCCTGGGACATGCACACACAGAAGCAGGATCTCCATCCTTGGAGATTCCTTGCACAGTGCAAGAAAGCTACCAAATCCCAGCAACAGTGTTCTTCCTGCATTTGTATATGAAAGCCCCAGTGGACATGAGGTAACACTGGCAATACGCCTGCTCCAACAGGGAGGCCACCACAAGCCCCTTCCCACTGTATACCTTCCTGTCCTGGCCCTTTCTGTCTGGGAGCAATCTTCATCTGTATTCAATTCAGGCCAAAAAATGGCAATTTCCTAGAGATATTTCTGCCATCGAATGACAGGGATTTTCTCCAAGAAGAAAGCCCGCAGCCTTTTGCTCTCAGGTGCAAAAGGTGCAGCTTCCTTGGCACTCCAAAATCAGCAACACATTCCTGCCCTGGCCTTTTTTGTCTGGAAGGAATCTTAGTCCATATTCAATTCAGGCCAATTTTACCAAGATGCTTCTGTGTGTAATGTTGTGGAAGGTCCACAAGTAGTTCCCAACAACAGTAAGTTTTAGTGTCTTGAAATACAATTAGCGTTAAGATTAAAGTCTCTTCCCTTTCACAGCCAAAGCACCTTGCCAGAATCAAGGAAAAAATTAAAACAAAAGCAAAAGCAACAAAACCCCAAAGCAGCCCAAACCCCAAACACGCTCCTGATTGTATTTCCATACTAATCACAGCAGAGGAACACAATGCATGAGTCCATCTGAGCTTGCCAAGTTGCAGATGCTTGTCCAAAATAGCATCTGAAAGCAATCTGCAGTCATTTTCTATAAAAATACTTTACTGTCAGTTCAACAGCAATGAGAAATCCTTGAATTAGACTGCTCCCTCTCTTACCCTACAAATACCTTTTGTATAGACTAAAGGAGCTGCTAAGAGCTCTCTCTTTTCGGTAGAATTTTCCCATGTGTTTCTTTGCAGGTAGACATGATTCTTAATTGTTCATCCACTGGGCACATTTTTCTGTCTTCCACACTGGAATAACATTACCAAGCGACGAAAAAACATTCTTTTTTCCAGAAATAAGTCTCTTCACCTGAAAAAGCTAAAGTATACCCAGTAGACACATGCACATGCTGCAAAGAATTAACACAGAAAATAGTTGATTTTCCACTTCAGAATATCTCAATAACAACATTTCAAACTCATCAGAAATAGGCTTTAAAGTAGTGCTGCAAGACACATGGAAAAAAATACATCCAGATCTCAAAAAGAGCTGGAAACTTCTTCAGACAAGGAGTTCTAAAAATATTGCTGAAGGCAAAAATCCATTTACATTTAATATTACCACATTTGTTTTTACAGTTAGAAAGATAGAATCATCTAGCTTGGAAAGGAGCTTTAAGATCATCCAGCCCAGCCATTAACCAAATCTACCACTAAAATGCATCCCTTAATGCCACATCTACACATCTTTTAAACACTTTCAGGGGTGGTGACTCTATGACTTCTCTGGGCAATCCATTCCAATGCCTGACAAGCCTTTTGGTGAAGTCTTTCTCTCCTAAAGAAACTCCTCTCAATACCAAGAGGCTTTGACAAAACAAGGATTTGAGAACTCTTGTTTCAACTCTTGTCTTGTCATTACTGTATTTGACAATAAAAAGACGTGAAACACTAGTAGGCATCTTCTGCCTCTCCCAAAAAACAAGTAGGAAAACCAGTACCTTAGGACATCTGAAGAAAGTGAGCTGAGCTAACAAATGGCAGAGGATTTGTTCTGATCAGCAGCGTTCCACCAGATCACTGCCATACTGCTTTTCAAGTGTATCAGGATTTCAGTTTCCTGCATTGTGCCATCAGAAATGGCATTAGGAGAGTGATTTTCAGCACACCTGGTAATGCCATCTGTGCACTCATGGAGGTCTTGGCTCAGCAGCAATACAATAGTCCCTCTAACATGAATACCCTGGCAACTGCAGGAAAAATAAAGGTTAGGTGTTCATCCTCCCTGGCATTCATTTTTCTGTGCAGAACTCAACACCACTGACAATTCAGATGCCAGTTGCAATTAATAAAACATCTAAGCACGTCAAGCATCATGGCTCAATCCAGTAACCTACATCTCTAAAAGGAATTTAAATTCCCTAACTTCATAACTTCCTGAATGGGATAACTGTGCCCTAACCTAATTCCTGAACATTTCTAACCTCAGGAATTCTTTTCATCAGGTTAGCAAGGAATATGGATTCAGTTTCTTCTCTCTTGGTATTCTTGCAAGCATCAAAGGCAATATCACCTTCAAACCCCGTTTCTGGTTTGCATGAATCTCCCACCAGTCTGCAAAGGAACAGCTTCCCAGGGCAAAAAGAACCTCTCAGGTTGAAAAGGCAATTCTGAAGCTAGCTTTTCCCTTCAGAAACTTTAAAAGGTCTGTCCTTTCCCTGTTCCAACGAGCCTTAATGGCTTTCTAACTCAGGAAACAGAGGGAAATTAACCATTGTTTGCAATCCATTTTTCTTGGTATATGAGGAAGCATTACACTTGGCTTTGGCTTTGAAAGACGGAAAACAAAGACAGCTACTCTGGCTCCATTCACAGCAAGTAGATTGAACAGTCTTACTGGTGGTGCTGTCATGGTAATGTTCCCTTCCTCACCTTCACCTTCCCAGGGCAGTATTTTGCTTAGAGTGGCCCTACAGAGCAAATAAGACCAGAAGACAAGGACAGCCAAAGGGAGGGATGGTCAGTATAAGTCGACATAAGATTCTCCTGCTGTTCTGTGGAGCTACCTCACCTTTATCATATTCCCGCCACAGTTCTGCATTGGGTGAGTGAGATCAACACTTAAGACCAGTTCTACAGAAAGGGCTTGTTTTCAGCCAAGAAATTAAATAAAAGAGCAGATGGTTTGAACTGCCCATTTGAAACAGCCCAGTATTAGCTTGGCTCAACTCTACCACAAAATGACAGGGTGAGAGCTGAAAGGAAGCATCTAAAAGCAGACCAGTATATGCTAACAGAAAGGAAAATGCATACCACCCTTTTCTGGTCTGAGATCCTTCCTACCAAGGCAGGCTGGTCAAAGCTTGGTGGTGAATCCAAGAGGAAGGCCTATGATTTCAGACAAGTAGACCTCAACTGAGAAGGATTATTGCTTTATTTTCTTGGCTATGCTTTAAGCTTAGTCTAGGTCTTCCTCTCCTCTTTCTCTTTTCTGTCACTATCATGCCTCGTAAAGAATATTTGTGACTGTGGCCCTCTCAACAAGCTCATTTCTTGTCAGCTTGGGTTGCCATCAGCACTTCCACAGCTTACAAGACAAGCCACAACAACCTCTAAGGGACAAATGAAGGACTCAGGCTTCCACAGCCTGCACAGGATCAGACTACAGAGATGAAGAATGTTTGGAATAAAGCAGACCTGAAGCTGCCTGAAAGCTTAGGATCATCACTACATTTGTGCCAAACCACAAGCATTGCAAAAGGCCACATTTACGTCCCCATTTCCTGGATCATATCCAGTAAGAGCTGTATGTCTTTTGTGATCTTCAACTTCTTTCCAACAGAATATCCAAAATCACAGCTCCCTGAAGGCAATGGCAATGCTGCAGAATAGAGGCAGGTCTTTATCTCTGACTGTCTGAAGGTATGCCCCTGTTCTCCTTACAAAACTGCCTGCCAGCTCTTTCATGGGTTATGCAGCCAGATTCATGGTCCTTTACTAAATCCTCACAAACAGCACTACAAAGCCATAAATTCAATGCAGACTGGGGAGTGAAAAATCCATGAGAGTGTAGAGTAGTTGCAGATTCATTACTGTTTCTCAACACACAGTACATCTTTGCAGGCAAAATTCAGAAGAAGAGCTAATCTTATGAGCACTTGACTTAGTGCAAATGTTCATACACACACACAGAAATGGCAAGGAGCCACGTGTTAAATTCCTCCTCATCCCCTTTTTCTCCCCCCAGGAACTGGATTACATCCAGAATAATTTGGATTCTGTCAGACCTAGTGTCTTTGGAAGCATTTCTCCAGAGTTTTTGCATCCTGGGAACAGCCAGTTCTCCTGACAATGGTGCAGCACTGCACCCTTGTGATGATGAAGGCCAGTCACATACCAGGCTGTGCTGGCCAGAGCAGAGCCAGCATGTGAAAGGGCAAGATTATGGGTTCTCCACCCCTCAGGGTGCTCAAAACTGACTGGAGAAGGCCCTAAGCAACCTGTCATAGCTTTGGAGTTAGCCCCACTCCCAGCAGATGACAGGACTAAAGACCTCCAGCAGCCTCTTCTCACCTAAACCCTTATTCTAATGCCAACTTTTCCCGAACTAGCTAGAGATGTTTCTTGTACCATCCTTGGATCCACACTTGTAGCACAACATTTTCTCTACAAATGGAAGGGCAATCATCTACAGTTCTTCTCAAAACATTCAAAAATAGCAGCTTCTGACCAGTGATAGAGACACGAACTACTTGTTCCATATTAGAAAATCTTGATGTCAAAGTGTCTTAGTTCAGGGGAGAACTAAGATACATATGTTGGCCAAAAGAGAGAAAAAGAAAGGCCGCCTTCCCCCAAGAAGATCAGCCAAAAAATTAATATGCTCACTTCATCTGTTATAGACAGGGAAAAACACCCAGCTTTTGTCTGTCATGAATTTCCTATAGGACTAATTTAGACTTAGACTTTGAGGTCCAGAATAAGGTCATAAGATTATTACCTTCTCCCTAGATTAGCTCATGAATTAAAAGCAAACAGATTCCCTCTCCCAGGAAAAATTCATTGCCATTTCAAGTGATCCTATTCTAAAACATCCACAATTCAACACCGAGCTTTATGAGCTCATTTGACACATTTGAGTTACAAGCAACGTTTTATCTGGATTTCCCTTGTCTGTGTTCTCATTAGACAGAAAAAAACCTCTCACATGGTATGTACTCTTTGTGATATTCATAAGTTTGCCTGTAAGGCCTAAGATGAACAGAAAGCCACCCTCAAGACAGTCTTAGATTAATTAAACACCATGAAAGCTAAGACAAAAACAGGGATTACATACCCCACTATGCCTGGCCCTAAGTCTGGACACTTTACCAAAGCATCTCAGTGAGAACTACAAGCATGAACTCTTAAAACTGTAAATTTGGGTGCCCCAAACCCACAGAGAGGAACCTGTTCTCAAATTACTAATCCATAATCCACCCAACCATTCCTCACCAAGACAAACCCCATCCTGCCCTCACCAGCTCACTCTCCTTAGAGCATAACAGTGAAAATAAGAGCCTCCACTTAGTATAGGCAACAGAAACATCCCTTGCCACAGTATCATAATCAATTCGTATCATAAGGGAAAGATGAAACAATAAGGAAAAAAACCCCAAGCAATAAACAGCAAAGATTAAACCCTTGTACCTCCTGCATCATGATTAATAAGAACAACAAAGTAAAATCAATTTAACCTTGCTATCTCAAAACCCAAAAGAGCTATTTACCAGCAGCTCTCACTGAGTGGACCCATCGCTGTTGCAAAAGATCAGAATGACTTGTAGAGCAGGTGAAAAGCTGATGTGAAATAAGTCTGAGTTCCCCTTAATTTTCTTCCACGGACAACCAATCTAGCCCACATGTAGTAAATCATGAGCAATTTAAAGGGGCGACAGCTTCTTCCCTACCAGCACCTTTTATTCCCCACACTATGGGCTTTTAAGGGGCCACCAACGAAGAATGCTACAAAGCTCCACACCCAGAAGTCCCAAAATAATACAACCCCCTTATCATCAACAGGCCAATCTCTGCGGGCTCCCCAGCCCGATCTCTGCCCCTCGGCAGCTCCTCCGAGCCGCCCGTGCATCGGGAGCCTCCCCTGGGGCGGCTGTGCCTTGGCTGGCAGACGTGGGAAATAAAAGAATATGGTTTTATTACAAGCAAATAGTTCATTAACTCAGGAATTATCTTCTTTAGGCGTATCG
>JAWWEW010000112.1:13365525-13377337 GCA_035583185.1 Anabacerthia variegaticeps | reverse complement strand
GCTCTCAGCATGGTGGGGGTGATGGCAGCAGCAGCCATTAAAGCCAATAGAGGAGGAGTAGCAGGATTTTGGTACTACGCGGTGGCTGGAAATGCTGATGTCCTGGTGTTAACAACTAGATAACATGAAATGAGGATCAGCAATTGCTCAGGTCCATTGGCTTCTTGGCATCTTTCTGACTGGACTTGATATTTGGCCTTTTTAGCTTGCTGGCTGATCTGATTTGACAGGCAGGACTTGGTGCCCCTGCCTTCAGCCAAACTACCAATGTTAGAAGGTTACCAGATCTGATAGGACAAGAGGAAATAGCCTCAATTTGTGCCAGGGGAGGTTTAGATTGAATATCAGGGAAAAATTTTCACAGACGAGGTTGCCAACCATTAGAACATGCTTTACACACTGGAAGAGAGTCAGCCCAGTCCAGTGCAGCATCCATGCAAACACTGACCAATGCAGGCAAGGATACTGGGATTTTTTCTTCAGCAGCATGCAGTGGCCCTTCTCCTGATCCTTGGTAATCTCCATGTCCAGTGCCTGATTTCCCCTTACCCTAAATTTGCTCAAAGCCTGGCTGTGATCCTTTGTTGGGGTGGGAGAGCATAATTCTATTTTTCCGTAATTGCATTTGCTTATGGTTGGCCCTCTAATCTGCCTTTTCCCAAATCTCACACCATCACTCTGGAAACCATTTATGGCTGCGTGTGTGGGGTGGGGCCTGAGGAGGCAGCTGGACACACGTGTGTGTGTGTGTGTGTGTGTGTGTGTGTGCATGTCCAGGCACACATGTGTATGTGTGTGTATGTGTGTGTGTGTGCAGGAGTTTGGTGCACCTTCAGGCAAGGGTACAGCCATTTGGCCTCATCACTTTCACCAGTGAAAGCAGCTGTGGGGTCCAGCTGTGGCTTGGGAATCTCTGTCCCTTGCCCTGCCCACATGTCTGACAGCCTTCTGCCTCTGCCCCACATGCACGGTGTGCGGGCACTGCTGTGTGGGCTGAGTGGGTGTTCCAGGCTGGTGGGCATCCCACTCCCAGTTCAGCAGTGCTTCAGGCAGGGAAGTCAACCCAGGAAAGTGCCTCAGGGGTTATTTTTCCTGGGAGGTCTTTCAGATGTTCTGGAGTAACCCCAAAGATACTTTGCACGAGAGCACGTGGCCCTTGACCATTCAGTTTTCCTTGGATTGTGATGATGTTGAGCAAAGATCACTGCAGTGCTCTGCTGGTCCCCTCCTCTGTGCCTCCCACAGTGGCTGTTTCTTCCACCCTGAAGAGATCTGCTCCTGCTCTCCCTCTCTATCTGCAGCCCCATCAGTCCAAGAGCAAACACAACAGAAACCTTGTTATGAACTTGCTCACAAAAACAATATCCTGCAGGGATGGGGTTTTGGCTGCTGGTATATAATGTTTGACTTCACAGATGGTTTTTTTGTTTGTTTATTTGCTTTCTTTTCTTCCACCCCCCCAAGAAAACCAGAGGGGCTAGATGACCGGAGAGAAGGGGATCTGAGCATAAATTTGTTAGAAGCACTAGAGTAAGCAGCCCTCCAACACTAGAACTGGATCATAAACTTTGTTTATGGGGAGAAGTAAAAGCACAGAAAAAAAAAAATCCAGTATTTTTCAGAATGAAATGTTTCCTCTTAAAAATCTGTGCTTCCTTAAATCACATTTTTAAACGTATTAGAAAACAAAGTCAGAATCAAAGTGAAGTCAGACAGATAATGTCATAAAGTTTTCAAACAGAGTTTCTCTAGATGGGGAATTTGGACATTTTCATATTCTAATTCAAGGACAAACAATTTTTGGATGCCTGCAATTCTGTGGGGACTTATCTTCCCATACTTTGCTGAGCTCTTGAAGGATAAGAGAGATGGAGTGCAGAGTGAGCAGCTGCCTAAGGAACTGTTGGTTAAGTGCCCTGTTTTAAAGGGGCTGGTGGTGTCAGAGATTTTTCTAGCTCACAGGCATCCAAATTATGAAATTTTCACCATAACAAAGCATAGCATGGCTGTGAGAGGCTGAAGGTTTGGAGGGCCAGGTGGGTGCTGGGGAAGATCCTGCAGCCTTGCTTTGTGGAGACACTTTCTGGCTGCCAGAAGGGAGCAGCTCACCTCAGCAGCCTGGCTGTCCCACATCACCTGAGCCCTTTCAGCTTGAACACCCTCCTGGCCTGCAAGGCAGGGGAGCAAAACTGATAGAAAAGGTCCTCAGTAGAGAACCACCATGGCTGTAGTGAGATATATTGCATGGCTTCATACCTACACATACTACAGCTAAGTGTTACCCCTTTTCCTGCAAAGGAAGATGAGTAATTTTGGAATCATAGAATTGTTAAGGTTGGAAAAGACCTCTAAGATCATGGAGTCCAACTGCTAAATTTGCAAATACGCACCCATCCATTATAAAAACTTGTTTTCCTTCCCCTCTCATGATTGGCAATCTAAACAGTAAATAGCATTTTAGGCAGCTTTCACTCTGTGAAAAGGATCCAACAACCTTTGCCCTGAAACATGCCGGAGCGTTTTTGAACAGCATAATGAAAATCCTCTGAAGAACAAGGCAGTGGAAGAGCTGGTGTTACACATGCCCTGAGACCCACTTAGCTTAACTTCTTTATTGATCTTCCCTGGAAACAAAGTGCTACAGCAGAGAGGTTAAGGGAAATAGATAAACATCAAAGACTTTGAACACATAAAAATTGAGATGACAGATTTAGGGAAGACATCTCAATGGAAGCACAGTGCCCAACTCCCCAGGGATTCCCAGCATTAGCCAACTGGCATTAGTTGTCATACACTAAACCCACTCTTTTGGCATCAAATCAGGAGATCAAAGTGCTGCTCCTGCTTGTCCCTGCAGAAAGGGGCACATCAGGCAGCAGTTAAAGTGGGAGGGAGGAGGTGTATGTGGGTGCCAGGCATGACAGTCAGGGCTGGACTTCAGCTCTGGGCAGCTCTTGGGGATTTGGGTCCTTTGGTAAGGCAGACCAGTTAGCATCAGACCTTCACATTAACTCTGGTCTACACTAGAATGGGACTAGTTTCAAATATGACGTCTGTTTCCAAAACCAAATTTTAAAATTCTAAAGAAAATTGCCTGTTGTGCTCTGCCAAGACACCAAACTGCCAGTCCCAGGTCAGAGGTGTGTGCCACTGCCCAGGGGAAGCAGGCAAGGACAGACCGCAGCCCCAGCACTTTCCTGCTGCTGCTTGTCCTCTGCCTCTGGATCCTCAAGGCTTTGTCAAGGGAAGCGGTGGCATGTATTTGCTCCAGAAAAGCTGGAAGAAGTAACACTGAGCTAACAGTGGCAGGAAAATACACTGCATCTCTTTTTGAATTGCACAGCTGCAGCTCTGCATTTTTGAAAGTTTAGTACCTAGGGAATGAGAAATGTCAGTATTACCATATAGTTTTCCTTGGGTGATACAAAATCCTCCAGCTGTCAGGTTAATTTAAAGCCAAAAAAGAAATCAAGTTTAATCAAAATATGGTGATCATTTTTGCCTCTCACAGGAAAAGATCCCCTGGCTATGCTAAAAAGATGTTGGATCTTTCAAGGACATTGATTTTCCATTCCTTGACCTGAACATCTCCCTGAGCAAGGAAGGAGGGGATGTCCCAGGATCAGGTGCCAGGATCTGCTTGAAATACATGCATTTGAAGTTTCTATTTTAGACCAAGAAACTACTCTTGGCTTTCTGGTGGCCTTCAGACAAGCTAATGAGAACCTTTGGGAAATGCACCTTCTGAAATCACATCCAAGCCACCCCAACCTCTACAGGCAGTGACACAGTGCAGAGCAGCACCTGCCTTGGGGTGCTGGACCCCCCCCAAAGGCACCATCATCCATCATTCCCACCATGATTTCTCCTTTGAAAGTGGTCTAGAGCCCTTGGGAACTAGCCCCAGGAAAGGGCTTTCCATTCCCTCTTCCTGTTTGAAGGAGAGGGAGGGTAGAAGACCAAGGAGATTTGAAACAGAGGAGAGGGAGAAGATCCTTGTCAGGGGAACAGCCAGAAGAAATTGCAAGGAGATGTGAGATTTAGAGAGCCAAAGACCCCAATCATCATTAGCAAAAGGAATCCAGCATGGCAGAGACGGGACTATGAGTTTACAGGGTGCAGGGCAAGGGAATGAAAAGGACTGGAGAGGGCATTGATTTTCTTAGAGGAAAAAGTGAGCAAGAATGACCTCAATGGAAAAATGTTTTCTCTCTCTCCCTTTCTGTCTCATGGACAAATATAGCCCTACACGTTATGCAAAGGCAGTGTTCAAGCATGCTTGGAATGAACAACTTGGGAGGCAAATTGCTACCACTTGTTCTCACCCTTGGTTATTGGCTTTTATTTCTTCTTTTCCCTTTGGCTTCTCCCCTCCAGCATGGTTCAACCCTGACAGCTGCCACAAAACCACCTCAGAGCAATCCCCTGCCTCAAGAGGACAGGGAGGTACCTGGGGGGAAGCTGCCAGCAAACGCAGTGAAAACCACCACTGGTCTTCACAAAATGATCTGAAAGGAAAAATGGAATTCTTTCCTGGGGCTGTGTGTGTCAAAAAAAAAGGGGGGAAGTGGTTGGGCTGAATATTAGAAAGGTTTTTCCAACAGAAAGAAGATGCTGGACTAGGCTGCCTGAAGATTTCACCACTACCTATGCTGGGGCATCCTTAGGAAGCAGTTCAGCAATGCCTGCCCAGAAAGCACAGGTACAGGCAGTCATTCCCCCTGACAGGCTCACTGCTCAGCAGCACACCAGAACACTTTCTTACTGCCCTATTTCTGCAAAATTTCTTTTTCTTTCACTATGAATGTTACAGAACATTTCTGCTGGGAGTCAAAAGGCTGCCAAGTGGCCTTAGCTGTTTCCACCACCTCCTGTTCCCCCCCAAGCCCCAGCTGCATTTTCCTGAAGGCTGCAGCTCCCACTGACCTGCTCTGCTTCAGTGGCTCCACAGCTCCTTTTGCTGGGTTTGCTCCCAGTCAGGAGCCATCTTGGAGGGGCTGGAGGGACTCTGCAATCCCCACTGCCCTGCAGCTGGTGCCAACCCCAGCTCATTCCAGCATTCCATGGAGACAGCAGCAGAGGAAACACCCGGGGGCCACCTCTGTGCAAGGCTCCCATCCTGTGGTTACCCCTGCTTGTATTTCACTTGTGGGAAAATTTCAGCTTTCTGGTGAAACATGGGATTGCTCAGGAAAAATCCAAATGCAGAGAAGTGGCTGCACATGCATGGCTGCTCCAGGGGAAGGAGAAGGAAGACCCAGGCTTGGGTGCAAAGCAGAAATTCTGTCTTGAATTGCCAGCAGTAACCAAATCCTGCCTTGTCCTTTTCCTCTAGGACTGATAGAAATATCTTCCGGGCCTTGAAGCCAGCTCCACAACCAGACCTGGGGCTGAGCAAATCAGGACAACACTCTTGCTCACTCTACCCTGCCCTCAACGTGCCAGGGCAGAGACGGATTTTGCAGCCCAGATTTATTTCTCAAACAAGGTCTCCCAGGACAGGGTGGCAGGGCTGGGAAGATCCAGAAATAAGTTGCCAAAGGGCCCTAGAAGAAAGCTGCAGAGTGATTTTTTTAAGGGCATGTAGCGATAGGACATGGAGGAGTGTCTGAAAGAGAGTAGGTTGAGATGCTGTGGAGGGTGGTGAGGCACTGGAACAGTTTGCCCAGAGAAGCTATGTCCCATCCCTGGAAGTGTTCAAGGCCAGTTGGATGGGGCTTTGAGTAGCCTGTTTCAGCGCAAGGTGTCCCTGCGCATGGCAGCAGGATTGGAACTAGATGATCCAAGGTCCCTTAAGGTCCCTTCATACCCAAACTGTTTTGTGATTCTTTAACATGATTCTTCCTGTGGAAGAAACCAGTCTTTTTCACCCAAGGTGGCTGTAACCATGTTTCATGTTTCTTTATCACTTGTCTTGGCCAGGAGACCGTGGCTCCTGCCCATGCTCTTTTCTGGCAGCTCTGCTCTGGCAGTCACTTCACATCCAGCGCAATTTGGCTCCGCTCCCTGGCACTCCTGCAGGCTGTGAGCATTGGGACAATGCTGCCCCATCCTTGGGCTGCACAGACACCCAACACCTGTCCTGCCAGAGGCGTCATCTGGCTTGTCCTCTTACTCAACAAGTAATGAGTAAAAGTAGCAATACCAAAATCAATAATAACAGCAACAGCAACTGCAATGCTTCCTTTCCAAAAGCTAGGATAATCCCCATGTTGTATTAATGAGAAAAAAAAGTAAAATCAAGAATTCAGATGTTTTCCTCAAACCCAAACTGTGAGATAGCTGGAAAGTGGCACAGATATCCTTAATCCTACCCTTCATCTCAGCCACTATGTAAAGAAGTCAGAAAACGTCTGCAGAGTGGTCTCTAGGAAGTGTTGCCCCCATCAGGAGGAAAGTGGGAAGAAGCAAAACTGAAGGAGCTGTAGTCACCCCAGGGCTAATGCCATGTCCAGTGCAGACAGTGAGGGCTGATGGTCTGGCAGAGCAGAGGTAAGAGCAGCCTCTGCCTGCCATTACCCCAGGATTGCATTTTCCTCTTCTCTTCAAGGAGCATGATGCCGAAAGCAATGGAAGAGGTCTCTCCTCCACAAAGTTAGTTATGTCTGATTTCCAGGAAATCAATCAAATGGGACAAAACTAAAGCAAACAGATCAATCTGCAAGCAGAGAGACTTTTCTCAGTCTTTCATAAGCAAAAGAAATAAAAGGAACAATTCCCTTCCCTAAAAAAACCCAAACAACAAAACAAACCACAAATGTCATCTGCCAGCACTGTTATTTCCACTCCCTGTGGGGAGGCAGACTGGTGCTGCTCCCAGATTTTCTGTGAATGGACTGGGAAGCAAAGCAATTAGGCAGAAAATAATAAACCATTCATCCAAACACAACAGCCGGCAGAAGAGCTGTTGTAAACAAGTCAAGCTTTCTTACCTTCTCATGGCTTTGAGCACTCAGTGGTTTTGAGAGGTGACAAAGCTGTGAGCAGTGGGAGGTGTGATACCCACCCAGCTCCTCTGAACACCTGGCCAGACCCCACCAGCACACGTTCTGTGCCTGTTAAGAACCATGAAGATGAGGTGGTATTTGCCCACCTAAGGAATCATTTGTGTTTGCAAAATATTAAAAATATTAAAACTTTCCAATCTTCATATGGAGTTTTTGTACTTGTAGCCTGCGAGAATCGGTGTGATATTGTTGGCTGGGGTCAAGCCAGCATGTAAACCGCCTTAGATTTCCAGTCCTTGCTGGTGCAATGCCTGTGCTACCTTAGAACTGTTAAGACAGAATAAGCTCTTCCTTGTCATGACTTTGGGGCTGGCAAAACCAAACTTCACTCCAGCTCTTACCACACATGTTCCCCAAACACTGTGGTTACAGCAGGCCCATGGTGGGAGGCAGAGCAGAAGTTAAGGGGAATCCTGCCAGGACCCAAACCCTTCCTGGTGGCCTCGTGTTGGAGACTTGCTGGTGGCCAAGGCTGCATTGGAAGCAAGGAAGGTTACATCCTTCCTTGGTCCTGCTGCTCAGCAGGAGGGGAGAGACCTGCCACTGCCAGGTTTGGCCAGAGAGGTGCCATTCAGGCATGATGGCTGCACCTCCAAGGGCTTCACGTATATCAGTACAACTTACCAAGGGATAACAAATCTGTTGTGTCCTCTACCACATTGTTCCCAGTAATTTGAGTGTTTTGGTGGTAAAACTGCATTTTTCACGGGAATGTCATCTCTTTGGGAAAAAAATGAATAAAAGAAGCTTGCTGAGAAATCAGTTTTCAGCGAAAAATATTCCACTGAGGATAAAATGCTCCCACATGCCCATGTGAGCAGTCTTAACTACTCCAACTTGAGCCACACAGCCTTGGGCCTGGGGCAGCCATGGGAGTGGAGTGGAGGTACCACTCCAAATGCATCCCCTCAAAGGAATGACTTGACCAAATGGGACAGGACGAGATTTAAAGGAACTAATAAATCCAGTTTTTTAATATCCAAAATAAAGATAGAACAAATTAAAAGGGGGGAAAAAGGAGAGAGAGAGATTCTCCATTTATGAGCTATTGGAAAGAGAAGTGATGGGCAGGGGATGAAAGGAGGAAGAGCTGTGCTACACAGGTGTATGACACTGAAGGGGCTATTTAAAAGCCTGTCACAGCCTCTCCTAGGCACATGTCTTAAGAGACAACAATAATTTTGTTTAGTTTGGCATTTTCACAGCACCTGACAAGCAGGCATGTAGAAAGGCTCTTGATTTTTGCTCCATAAACACAGGCTTCACAGAAGGAAATTGATGTGTGATGATAATCCCTGAAAAATATCACAAAAACAGATGCTACAAGGGGCTGCTTCAGGGCAAGAGTTAACTCTTTGACCACTGGAGCTGACTGTGCCCCTCTGGCATCAGACCTCAGGAACTCACATCTGAGTGACTTGGGGAAAAGCACCAGCAATTTGGTATGCTTGTTTTCCACGTTCTGTACAATTTATTGGCAAATAAATAAAGTCTTTGTTGAAGTAATTTTTTTTCTGTGAGTAAATATAGTCTAAAGCATGGTTTTGAGTGAAAAGCGTGAAGCTAAACAGTGATGGATACCTTTTTGCTACCATCGATCATGTGGAAGAGTTGTTTGGAGACTGCTGTCTCTAAATAACATCCCACATGTTTGAGAAGTGATGTATGCAGCCATTCCATCTGTCTTTGGGAAGATAAAAGCCTTCAGATCAATCTCTTTACAGACTTTTTCATCTGCATCTCCTCACCTGATGATGGGAAACGTGGGATACAACTCTCTTCTGGCACTCCTGAAACATTTTGTTGAAGAGTTGGCAGTGCCATATTGATGAAACCTGACAGCAATACTTTTTATTTATTATTTTATTTACTTATTTATTATGGTTGGCCCTTCTTAGATTTTGGAATTATCAGGACATGCATGGACTTCCTGGCTGAGCCAGGGGACTTTTCCCCCTTTATACTGCACAGATGTACAGTCCCTCCACCTCTCCCAAACCACTTAGGGCATTGTCTGCTCATGAATGATAGCAAGGAAGGCATAACTTGCTGATTGCCCAGTCTTCTCATCCCATATAGCACAAAAGGATACAGGCACAAGTCTATAAGCAGGAGGGCCTTATCTCCATCCTTCTGTGAGCAAGGACAAGTGGCTGCTCTCCTTGGACCATATGTAGCATCACCAGAAGTATTTCGTCATCTGCCATTGATCTATGTAGGACAAGCAAAGGGCTAAGCAGGCAGAAATGGTTAGTCCAGTAGATTTGGAAGGACTTACTGAATGACGTTAATTCCCCAGGTCTAATTCAGCTTTTCCTGCTTTGAACTGTTGTTTTTTATTCCCAAATTATATTTGAGCTGATGTTCACCACAGGGCTCCAGATGACTGAGAGCTCATCATGACCTTAGAAGAGATGCCAGAGACAAAGCTCTCCATGTCAGCCTGGGATTGTCTTTCTCAGCTGTACCAGGACAAGTTAATAGAGGAGTGTGAGGAGCTTTGCTTTTCCTGTGAGACCTGTTCTGCCTCATTTGCACATGTGGGGCCCTCAGACATCCTCTTCCAAGCACATGTGCTGCCCTGGGTCCTTCGTGCCCTGTGGCTCGGAGGACCCACCCCCAGTGACCAGCAGCAGAGCAGGCTGAACAGACCTGTTTGAAGGGCCGAGCACCTCATCCTGATTGAATTAATGTCTTTCATTAAAGTCACTGTATATAGTAAAGTGAGAATTTTCTTTCTGAGCCTGGGGACCAGTTTTCCAAAGCAAGAAGACTGATGCAATGGGAGCTTCTTACAGGGTACCTCTAGCACCTTACCTGGGTCCTCACTGTCACTCGACTGAGACACATTTAGCAGACACACCTACTCTGACATCTGTAGATCTTGACCATTTGGCCATCAGCAGACACTGAAGGCACAACCATCACTGTAAAGACATTTTTCTGCCCAATGTAAAGAGATACACCTTTAAGCAAGAAAGATGTTGCAGGCTTTTCCCATTTCATGTTGTGTACAGAGATTTAATGTGACTATGAACAAGGATTTAGTCTTGCTGTACTGCAGATGACCCATGAAACAGCTACCAGGTCGGTCAGCTCTGCAGGTACCTGGTCTGCACAAAAATTAGGCCTGCAGCTTTCCCTATAGCACTGATGTGCTGTCATGCTGTGAAAAAATCAGACCTGTTTACGGCTGCTTCATGCCCAAAAATATTGTACCTTTGACAAGACTTGCACAAAAATCAAGAAGGATCGCTTGAGATAAAATCACTTAAAGGTGTCTTCTTGTCTCCTCGAGTCTATATTACACAAAGCAGTTACAATAAGTACAAGATTAAGTCCTATCAAGCATCTAAAAACAAGCCGTGCATATTAGTGCCCCTGAGCAAGACAGTGCCTGGGATGAGGGCTATCAGAGGAGATAATCTTGGTCTCTATCAGAGGAGATAATCTTGGTCTCTTCTCCTCTGTGCACACACAAAACAACATTCTCATCATTCTGATGTCATGGCACGTCCGACAGATGAAAAACAGCAACTAAACCCACCACAAATCTCACGGACACATCAGAGGAGTGCAGCCAGCGGAAGAAGCCAGCACACATATTACATCAGCCTGCATCAGGTTGCTATGCAACCAGGAAATCTGCACGTGTTGCCATGACGATGTCACTTCATCATCATTCAGTGCACAGTTCAAAGGATGCAGTGAGTCCTCGCTGCGCACATACCAGGACAGAAAAATGTGGGATTGAGGAGGAGCATCACAGCGTGGTGGGTACGGGGGGTGCTGCTGTCAGAGCCTCTCACTTGGGCTGCTGGGAGAGGTCTTTAACCTTTTCCTCCTAACACTTCTTGGTTCAGCATTTTCCCTGGGCATTTCTCAAATGATGCCATGTCTGGTGTCTATGACAGCCATGGACAGCATACAGATGGGCAGCCCATTCTGTGTGAGGGGGAAGCATCCTCCTCCCCTCACCACTCCCAGGGAATGGCAGCAGCCAGGGGAAGGTCATAAGGGAGAGTAAATACTCTGTCTGGGAAGAGAGGGAGCTGCTTGTGTGTCACTGACAACACATACTGCTTCACAAGCTCTCACAGCAATAGTATCATTGCTGCTGTGGGCAATGTTCATGATGACTAGCACAAAAAATAGTAAGGTGACAATGTTAATGACCAACTGGAATGCCACATAATACCCCACTTACTTAGGAAGGATGAGCAAGCTGAAGCTTGTGTAGGTAACCTCAGCTTGACATCACTGCCTAGATTTGATTTGGGATCTTTAAGTCCCTTCCAACCTGAATCATTCTATGATTCTATGATCCTGCAGTGTTGAGCTCTTCAAAAATGGGAAGAAAAGGAAAGGCTTTGACTGGAAAGGAGGCACGTTGTTAACGAGGCCTCAGTATTGAGCCCAGAAGTCAGCAAAAGCCAACACCAATGACCATCCTACAGCATGCAGAAAGGGATGCTAGTGAACACAATCTCTGCCCCACTGTGGGAAATAACCACCGTGGCCATCAACCACCTTTACTACCCTCCTCCACACTCACCTTTCGCCACACAAACCACTGCTCATTTGCAAAAAACCATCAGCTGCTGGTACCTCGAAGCACTTCAAATTATGGAAAGGTTTTAGAGAAGAAAATCTTGCCAGGCAGGTGCAATACTCAGTTCTGGCCCTAAACACACTGGAGGGATTGCAACTGGTTTGTGACCACCAAGGAGATGAAATGACAAGTCGTCAGGTGTGTTGTTCACAGCTGACATCAGACTGGCTCTGCCAGATAAAACATAATGGTG
>JAWWEW010000112.1:13149176-13359843 GCA_035583185.1 Anabacerthia variegaticeps | reverse complement strand
TTAAAGACCCCTAGAGTGAGGCTGAAGACCAGAAACAACCACCTAATCCTGATGCCAAAAGAAGATTCTGGAAGGCTCTGCCCAGACTCCACGTAATCATCAATATGCATAATCAGATGTTGTAATCTTATTACTATGCAAAATTGTATGTTGCAATCGTGTAGTGAAATGTATAAAACGGCTCATTTTGCAGTGTTGATTCGAAGCTAGTTTGTCCAGCACGAGCTGGCTGGCTTTCCAGCACTGCTTGAATAAATACCTTTGTTGCTAAAAGAACAAACTCTCTTAGCAGTTCCTTTCATACAGAGATTTTTCAGCATCAAAACCATAACAAGGCATGGAAGCTCCAGGTGGATCAGAGTGTGAGCCCCTGGGACTGCAGTACTTGAGTCAGTACCAGTGCTCTGCAAACCCCACTCAGAGGGATAGAAACCTTGGCTGCAAAGGGTCACTAACTCTGTGCCTCTGTGCAATTTACCCCTCTATAGTTTTATTGTTTGCCAAGTGGTGGGCAGGGCTTAGAGCCTCACAAGCCCATCCATGGTGGCCTGGCCCGTGCATTGTGTGAATCATGTGAAGCCAAGGACCATAACATTACTGGGGATGTGACAGGAATGCACAGCCATCAGAGTGATGGCCAGTCTCACGGGGCAGGCTGTGTGGCCACGCTCTGCTCTCTGACAGGTAGGTCCACCAGCTGGTCTACAGGAAGGCAGAATTTGGTCCAGGGCATGGTATTTAAGATTTTAAAAAGGTAAATGACATGTGTGGACACTACAAACACAGCATGAACCCTGTGGGGTAAGGACCGCTGTTTGCCTCTGCTGCTCTGAGTAAACCAGGGCACTGAGCTGTGCTCTTCTGCACCGCAGGCAAACGAGCACACTTATAACAGTGGAAACCAAGAAAACAAAGCCTATCTGTTATTTCTTTCCACCTGCTCCAGTTTTCTAAAAATAGATGTCATTAACCATCTTTATTCATGCAAGGTGGCTGCCCACCTCCATGTCTCCATCCTGGTGACCATGGGCCACCACTGATGTGCTGGAGCTTCCCCGCCATGACACAGCTGCTCCTGAAGGCTGGGCTCTGAGCATGGCAGAGACAAGCCTGCCCCCAGTGTCCCCAGTGGTGAGGAGGAGGAGGAGGCACAAAGCACATGTCCCACCAGCACCCATAGTAGGGCTCAGCACAGGTAGTACCAGCTGAGGAGTACCTTCATCCTGAATGAAATCAAACATTTTTACTGGTGCTACACCCTATAAAGGAGGATAAATCCCATGTGTGTTCAGGTTTCATCCCTCAGGCTCAGAGGAAAAATTGTGCAAAAAGAAGGTTGACTTTAAGATACAGTGGTTATGGCATGGATCTTTCTCGTCCTTTAGGCACAGTTCAACAAAAGGTTGAAAGGAGACTTAGCACAACACGGATCCTGCCTCTCCTGAGGCAAGGAGCACCTGAGCATAGCATCACACCCCCAGCCGGAGCTGGAAGGGCACATCAGGGCCTCCTGACCTTGGCTCCCTGAGCAACTCAATGATGCCCTTCTGCAGCTGAGTTGTATTTTTAGGTCCTTCTCCCTGCTGATTCATTATGGGAGCTAATGTTCTCCAAACTGCTGGGCTTCTGACCCTCGAGGTGTGTACGCCATGCACTCCTGATAAATATAGACCACTTCAATTACATAACCTGTCTAATAAGCAGTGCCTGTCCTCCCTGTGGGCACGAGGGGGAACCAGGAACTGAAATGCCTCTGCCAAGGGTGTCAATGGATGCCTTGCTCTTCATTTTGTTTCCACTGTCTTCCATTTCCAATGACTTCCTGTGTATCATCTTAATGAGTGACTCAGTGAGGTTGAACCGTCTTGGAAGTACTCCAGGTTCAGGGCGACCTCTCTGCTCTGCCCACTGCCGCCAGTGTGCAGGGTAAAGTCCCCCTTTATAATCCTCCCCTCTGCTGAGGGAGATGTGGCAAAGTGGGAAGGGATAATTAGGATTAGAAAGATTGAGCTAAAAGCTGGATTCATTTCCTAACTCTATGTATCAGAGCATTTGGCAGACCAAAGACCAAAGGACTTTATACCTAGAGGTGCAGTGGTCTGTCACTGGAAAAGGCACCTGGCTTGGTTAATAGAGCATCAAAAGCACCTACTTGTGTGCTGTGTCAGTACAGAAGGCTTAAAAAGTCAATGTGCTTGGTAATAAAGACATCTTGGTATCAAGTAATGAGACATCAGTGGAGGCGGGCTGTGATCTTACAAGATGAATGTCTGATCACTTCAGGACCTGGATGTAACTGCAATGGCTGAGTTGCAAAATGCAGAGTAATTATTAAAAAAAAAAAAAAAAAAGCATTCAAAGTACACTGTGAAGCACATTATTAATAGACTTGAGAAACACACGCACAAGTGGGGTGACTTTTTTGTGTGTTTGGAGGTTTTAACCCCTGGTCTCTGGTTCTTTGTGGCGCTTGCAGCAAAAGCCCAATGGAGAGGACCCAGGGAAACCAGGTCTGCCCCACAACAGGGGGTTTCTTTCCTTGAGAATGCAAACCTTGTATTATTTAGAGAGAGAAGTAGCTGTTCTCATGAAATGCACCCACTGCTTGCCATGGGTTTGGCATTGCTCAGACAGGCTGGCTGCGAGAAGCATCATGATGGCAGAGGGCTATCAAAACAGCTTGAGTGATATTTATGACAAGGACTATTCTACCTATATTTGCTGTTCCTGCTGTGCCAGCATTCCAGCATGTCCTGTAATAACTTTAATAGCTTTTATGCAATGAAGCTAATTCAAGGATTTAAACTCCCTGGTTTTATTCCTGTCTTTATTTAACAATCAACAATCAGATCTCTTCCAGCTTCCCTCACTATTGGATTCAGGCTGAAGTAGGGCAGTGGCCTGGTCCCAAAGTGGGGGGCTCTGCTCTGACCTTCACATAAGCAAATATCTGTGCTTTTGCTCCTGGACTGCCCCTCTCCTGATATGCCATGACCTGCCACTGAGCACTACCTGAGGAAAGGTGACAACTATGACCATGGGGCTGGAGTCCCTTTTCACCCACAAGAAGGGTCTGTGCCACAGTGTTTCTCCAAGTAGCAGCACATTCCCAGGAGATGTCTCTGGTTCTGCTGAACCACCTGGGATGCAGGAGGTGCATGACAAATGCCACTGGACCATGGCAGACCCAACAGCAGACCCCAAGGTTTTTTCCCCAAGGTCTGCAGACACAGAATCACAGAATATTTTGAATTGGAAGGGATCCACAAGGACCACTGGGTCCAACTCTTTAGTGAGCGGCCCAAAATGGGGCCACAACTTTGGTGTTATTAGCTCCATGCTCTAAACAAGCGAGGTAATTTCAGGGTCCACCCGTGGGGCCAGAGATTTGAGGTCTGTCCCAGCCTGCAGCAGAGGACACCAAGGCCTATCACTCCTTGCCTGCAGTGCCCTCCTCTACATCCCATCCTTAAATGATGTGCAAAGTCTACTAAGGAGTCTTTCCTGCTGGAAGAACTCAGCAGGAAGCAGCTAATGCAACCTCTCTTGTTCATCCATGGTACTCACATCCAACGGGTAATAAAACCACAGGCTCCTTTCTCATTAATCCCTAATTAGGCTCTCTCTCACTTACATAGCACTTTCTGTCATTAGCGGTGGAAATCTGAGAGCCTGCCTTTTACCTTCACATGTTGTGAGGAGGCAGACCCGAACACCTTGCTGTGATCTTGCATAAAACATCTCCTTGTGCTGGCTCTCAGGGGCTCCTGGAAAAGAACCTCCCTTTCCCCAGCATGGGCAGAAAGCAAAACCTCTAGGAGAGTGCAGCGTCTGCAGTGAGGAGACTGGAGATGTCCACTGGGTGTGACACTTGACTGCTGCGTGACCACAAGGTGAGGTTTGCCCTTGTACCTCTGCAAGAGCCCAACTGATGGACTGCAAAGGCCAGAGCCAGCTGCCCTGTTGGTAGCTCATCCCTGTGTGGGAAGAGAGAAGGCAGCCAGACTACTCCCAGAGATTCAGCATCTTAATTTAAAGCCTGGCTGGGCATGAAGGTGTGTAGGCTGAGGCACCGCATGTTCTGAGACCATGCAAGCATCCTTCACGTGGTGCAGGAGCAGAAACTGCGAGAGGAGAACAGAAATCACAGCTGAACATCAGCCCCACTCCCAGCTGTGTCAGACAAACCCTCACCAAATTATTAGGATGAGGTGGGTGTGCTGGGCACACGGCAGGGATTGGCAAGGCAGGCAGCTGAGTTACTGTATCAGGATGGTGTGTGCCAGCCCCCAGTGCTGCCGGCAATGTGGCATTTGCTGCTGCTATCCTGGTACCTGCAGGGCAGCTGCATCCTGTGCTGTCCTGCCCATAGTAGTGGGACCGACTCCCAGCCAAGGCCTGGAATAATACCTGTCCCAGATGGACATGCAGCATCAAACCCATGGGTGAGTGTTAGAGCCTGATGCCAGGCACACCCCTGGCTCACAGTCAGTGGTGCCTGTTCTCTGTCCCTACCCTTGGCCCACATCACTCACAGCATCTTCAATAAGACCACCAAGGACACAAGAAAGCTGTCGGTCAGCAGGTCCTTTCCTAAGCAGCTTCACCCTTTCCAAGCACTCCTCTTTGGCTTCCCAGCTGCTGGTTGAAGCACTGGGGAGCTGTAGGATAATGCTCTATGTCCCATTGTCCTTGTGTTGGCCACGAGGATCTCACATTGTTCATGCAGTAGCCCTGCAAGATGAACCATGTGCCATGTGCCCACACAAGAGACCAGCAGTGGGTGAGGAACTGGATCCAGTTCCTCTCCTTTTGGGTCTCTCCAGGGGCAGACAAATGCCAGGGGCCTGCAGTGTTGAGCAGTCCTCAGCTCCTGCCTTGTGAACCTGCCCAGCACAGCTGGGTCCACACAGGACAGCGGCTCCAGGATTCCATTCTCCTGCTTTAAGCAACTGTAGCACAGAAGGTGTCCCAAAACTTTTTCATCTCTTGCTCCTGGTAGGGAGAGAGGAGAAGGAAGGCATAGAGCAAGAAAGGCATCAGAAAAATTTGGTTTGCTGCCAAAAGAGACTGTTTAGAGCATTTCCTTTAAATGGCTGGTTCTGCTCCTGCAGGGAATTCAGCTCCTGATCTCTGCATGTCCAGGACTCTGCATGGCAGCCTGATCCAACTGGACTGCAGATGCTGGAAGGGGATCCCCTCTCACTCTCACAGCAGAGGAAAGGTTCCCTCTCTGTGACTTTGAGACCGAACCAGTGACTGATGATTTGTGCCCATCAAAAAGCACCAAGGAAAGCCTCCAGGAAAGTGGGAACCTTTGCCTAGGTAGCTATAAAAATGGCACTTCTTGAGTGAAAGAGTTCAGAGATGAGCTTCAGAGAGCTGTTTGGACAGCACTGGAGGGAGTGCAAAGCCATAGGGAGCAAACCTGGGGACCTACCAGCACTCACATCTCCACTTGAATCATTTCAGTGATTAATGTGGAAGGAAAACTAACTGCAGCGATGGGGAGTGGGATGATGAGGCAGCTCCTTGCCAGTGAGGTGAGGGAGCACCTGGCTGCCAAGCAAAACACAGGTTGCATAAGGCAGCACTGTGTTACAGGTGATTTTGCAAGCTTCCCTGGAAAGGCAGGTAGCTTCCCAGCCTGCTAATGGGCATCTTAATGACAGTGAGGGATTATTCCATCCTTAAAGAACTCAGGGTCTTGCACAGCGGCCAGGAAAAGGAACTGGAGAAACCATTTATATGTCTCGAAACACAGAATATCAAGTGAGAAACTTGAGCACAGAAAGAGAAGAGGTATCACCCCAACTAGCTATGGGCACACACAGGCAATGCCAGCAGCAGTGAGCAGCCTGCCAGGTAAGAACAGAAAGAGGCTCCTCCTGGGGCAGTTCGTGGGTCAAGCTGTGAACCACCTCATGGAGGATGTTCCTTCTCTTCCCACTTTCTCTAAAGATGTCTATGAAGAGAAGTATTTTAACATAGACCTTTTTCTTCAGCCTCCGAAGCAGAATATGCTCCCAAAACCTGCACCCAGCACTGGCAGGAGTCAACACCTTCCATACACCTCTGTCCTGTTATCCCTAACATTTTTCTCCCCTTTGAGTTCATTCCTCTCACTCATCACCCAACACCCAGCAGTTCAGAGATCAAAGCAAGCTTCAAAGGCAGACAGAGTGCAGGGGAACAGAGGGCAAAACCTGGCAGTGATGTCAGTGCCAGGTTTCCAATCTGCTGTAACCTGCAGTGCCTCCTACTCCTCCCACAGCATCTCCTCATGCTCTTGCACCCTGCAGCAGTTTGTCCTGCTCTGCTAGGTGTCCTAGGGATGCAGAAGCCATGCTGAGGCCTGAGCCCCTCTAGCTCTTCCCTTTGGTAAGGCTGAAGGTGCTTCTCTGCTCCCTGCATATGAGGGCGAAGGGGCTCTTGCCTTATCCCTCAGACAAACGAGGAGACAGAAATCTAGGGAAGAGGCTGCTGACCACCAAAACCATTACAGCAGCACCCGCTCACCTGCCTCTCACGCAGCCCAGCATGAAGCATCTCAGATGCAACAAACACCCTTCCCTCTTCCCCTGAGAGCAGCTATGCCTACTGGAGAAACACAGGTGGTGTTTTGCTCAAACTCCTGTATATCCCACCACCAGAGAAAAGAGTCACCCCAGATGAAGGCCTCCAGAAAAAGGGATGACAAACAATATGGAGGCCCTACTGTAACAGAACAAAGACATCTACTTAAAAACTCACGGCCTGATATGCACTTCTGATAAAGGTGCCTGGACTTTTGAGAGGCCCAGCATGGACAGAGGCGAGCTCTCTCTGCCTCTCATGTGTCTGAGGAGAAACCCTCTCTAGGAGAGTCACCCAAACATGTTACAAGCACAGACCATGCTCCCCACTCCCAGGAGCAATTTGTGGTTGAGATAGCTTGCAGTCTGATCCAAAGCCCTCAGGAAGTAAAACAACCTTTTTCCTGTTTTATTGAGCTGCAAAGGAGGTGTTTAGGGCAGCTGGAGGGTGAAAGATTTGGCCTCCATTACTATTATTTTCTGTAATGACAAGCAAGATATAGAAATACATTTTTTCATTGCATATTTGAGTTCTGAGGAAACCAGTAGGAAGGGACAACCATCTTTTCAGAACGACAAGCCATTCATTTTGACTTTTGGGGGCTCATTTGAATGGTCTGAGCATATGTAGATATTGCAAATATCCTCTCCAGCTGCAGAAACTGCCACCAGGGTCTCTGTTTCTTGTGGTCATTCTGACACATGCTACCTGCTGGAGCTGCAGGTGCTTTTCTAGGGCTGTCACTGCTGGCCTATTCCCTGTTAGGTAATGAGGAGCTGAGAAACACAGCCCGTGTGCCTCTGCACCAGATTAGCATTCGAGCAATGGGGAAATCAAGGAGCCTGGGACCTGAAATTACATCAAAGACAGGTCCTCTGAGAATGCGAACCTTGACATAGATCATTTCAGCAGTTACATGCACGGTAAAAGGATATAGTTAAAGTGGAGGACTTGCCCAGGGGTCACTACCTAAACCAGCATATTCTTTAGAAATCCAGGTTAAGCAGCACAGCAAGGCTAAAGCTGAGCTGCACTTCTTGCATGCTTAAAGGTTTCTGCACTCCTTTACATGAAGAAGCTTGAGTGAGGTTACAGTCAGATGCCCTTTCCAACCTACCATGAAGAGAAGCGGGGTTCTCCCCTCCCACAGCCATGAACCATGGGTTGAGCATCCAAAGAGACACCAGTCTGCCCAAGACAGGTAGCTGTATGATTGCAGACAAGGTTTGTTCCTTACAGGTGCAGTAAAAAGAAAACAGCAAAATTAAACACATGCAATGCTTCAGGTCTTTATTGTTGCTGTAGAGTAACTGGTACATGGTTAAAACATTCTAATAATATTATCAGTGAAATCTGAAAACTAAGGCTTTCTGTAGGTTTGTAGTATCCTGGTGTTTCCTTTCACACAGTGCACATATAAAATCAAGTTATAAAAACACAGATCTTTTTTAAACAACACCAACTGATGCAATGCACAAAACTAAGAACTACATTTTGTATGATCAAGACAACACCTTACAGACCAGCTTTGGGCCTTGCAGCTTTGAAGTCAAGAGAGAAATGTTTTGGTCTGACATCCTGCTACCCAGATGAGCTTGATGACACACACAGATGGCTGGATTTCAACCTTCTGTTCTGAGCAGAGAGAAAGAAACCCCCTGATGCTGAAGAGGAAACATTTGATTGAGCAAATGGGAGCAGCATCCTTAAAGCATGTCACAGATCTCAAATAATGTAAACAAGACCTACCCACACCTGTAGGTCCCATAGACAGAGCAGTCTCTGCTCAGCAGTGCAGCTGCTGGGACTATGAGAGAAGGTGAGCTGTGACAAATGTGCTAATGATTGAGACGAGTCTCGGTGCCAATACGTGTCCCATGGAAGAGGGATGTGTGACTCCTGGAGTACTAGCACCTTTACTCTAACAGCATTGAAAACATTTCAGTGATTTGCCCAACACAGAATCACAGACTGACTGAGGTGAGAAAAGACCTTCAAGGCCATTGAGTCAAACCATAAACCCAGTACTGCCAAGATTGACATTAAACCACGTCCCTAAGTGCCATCTTAGTGTTCTTCAAACAGGGAAACAGAGTAGGAACAAAGTAGCCTCCAAGAAATCTATATATTAGAATCTTTTCAGTAAAAAGCTGCATTTCAACCAAAAAGAAAAAAAAAACATTCACAGAAAATCTTCTGGCAGTTCCTTAATCACTTTTTAAGCAAAGAAGCTTCTCTATCCACAAAGCTTCTAGTTTTCATTCAATTTTCCCCCATCTTGCATTTCCAATTGAGTTGAAAAATGATGCACATAATCTGAAAATTTACATCAGACACAAAGTCAACACCCTTTCCTGTGAGAGAAGGATTCTTCACTTAGCACTTACTCCACATCACGGAGTTGGGCACTGCACATGTAACACTAGCAGCTGACAAGAATATTATTCTTTCTCTTTGATCCAAACACATGAGAGAGGAAGATGAATTACAGATTTGCAGGATGTTTTTACACATTACAGTAGGTTATGTGTTTGGCTCCAACTGGGAGAAAACCCCTTGTAAGGGTCAATGATGAATTGCATTTGACTTCATTTTCAGAGCCCAATTTTAATCACACACAGATGGAAATCCTTTACTGCTCCATGACCAAGACTCACACTGATGTTCCTGATACATTTGATGATACCACAAAGTTCTCTGAAGGACCGAGAAAAGCATGGCTGGTATTTATGTCACCAATACATAGAACCTGTCCTCTGAATTCATTCCTGAAGATGTTAAGGCTATTGGAGTAGGCTGGCCATGGTTACTCCTGGTATGAATGCACAGCCATGGCTTAGGACAGACAAGAAGAAACCATAAATGTACTTTTTAGGTTTTCCCTTGCAGTGGGTTACCTGGATGTGCGGGGAACTGCACCAAAGCAGAGTATTAGGTGAATTAAAACCTGGTTATGTAGATTTAAGCTGCAACTATGCCTGTGATATCACAGAATTGTGTTAAAAAAAGACCTCGAGGTGCAGAAATGACCTCCTTTCGCTCATGACAATGAAACACCAGTTGTCAGTCGTCAGGTACTCAAATACAAATATGAAAAAATCATTAAGAAACATAACCCTAAATATAAACCTAGTTTTATTTATTTTTAAGAAAAAAGGGATTAAAAAAATTGGAGTAAACCAGATGGCTTCAAGTACTTTCTGCATAATAAACGATTAGTTATTATAAGCATAGATTAAAAAAGACTTGTCACCTTGCAAGGGACAGTTGAATAGAGGCTGGTGATTTGTTCAGAAAATGGTTTTTGAAACAAACACATAAGACAACATGCTTAATGTTGTAATTTAGAAGCAAAGAGATGTGCCCACCATGCCAACCCAATGCCTGAGACACAGTACAAGATACATTTTGCACTCTGTACCTTCACATTTCATGGCAATGCCACTCAACACGTGGAGCCAGACCACCTCAGTCTAGCTCAAAAACCCCCTCATGCAGTAAACAACAAATACTTAGTAAGTCAGGAAGGTTTTACAGCAATAGAATTGATCAAGTTGTCTAAATTTTTGAGGTTGCAAAACAATCTAACCTGAAGACCCGAAGTGCCTCCTAAGTGCTGGCAATGCTTTTGTCTTTTTCTATGTGAGCGTGAAGATTATTTTTATTGTATATGACAAGAAATACACTTGAAAGTGCCTTGTCTGAGCTCAAGCTTTCAGATTTTCTGAATGGCATGAAAAAAAGGAAATGTGTTATAGTGGGAGCCCCAAGAGAACCCCCTGAAAATTGTGAGGGAAGTTAAAAAAGTAATGATATCATCAAGAAACCAAAGCCAATATTGCAAAGGGAAGATGCAGCTCTTCTCTGCACTGTGGTAAGTCTAAAACCCAAACTCATCTCTTGTACCATTAAGGAGACAACTGTTGCATCAGATGCATTTTGATAGGTCTGTCTGACACACATGGAGCAAGCAGTTTTCCTGCTTATCTATATGGACACGTGAAATTCCAAAGGAAGCAATGTAAAAACCAAAATTAATGCGTAAAAAAAAAAAAGAAGATATCTTGTCTACTCTGAAAATTAAAAAGAATGTTTTCAATCAAAGAATGTCTACAAGGAAACTGTTTTGAAAAACATTTTCCAGCTATTTGGAGACAGACACTTATTTTTGCCTCTGTGAGAAAAAACCACTAATAAACCAACAAAAAAACCCCAGCTCCCCTATCCCACAGCTCTGCATACTACAGTAGGAACAAATCTCCCACGGCTAACAGGGAGACTTAAACAGTATGAAATCAAAACTTAGCTGCACAGGTCTATTAAATAATCAGCAAAGACTTAAATGGAGGCAGAGCCAGCACTGTTTTCTGTATGACACAGAACTGCAAGGCTTTAAAAATCCTCTGAGTGACCAAGCCAAAATGGTTGAACAGTGGTAGGTTCAGTAGTGTTTGAAAAAGCTTATGCAAAAATATTATTTTAAAATAAGCTTGAGCATTTGAAATAGAAAAAGAGGAACAGAACAACTTCTTCAACTTCCACCTACCATCAAAACATTGTTAAACTTACCAGCTTTCCAAATCCAATGCTTACTTCACAACAATGTGATTATACAGAAATCATATATCTGTCTCTCTTAGCTGAACTGTTTGGGTTTCTATATGAAAGTCCAGTGCATGTCACATTTATAAATGTCCTTATGATTGTTCAATAATCCAGCAATTTGTTTCTTAATGACAGCAGAATGCAGTTGTTAGCTGCTTGCAAGAGCAATGCTGAAATTACATTCAGAGATAAAAACTACCATTTTCACATGTAGGAATAACTAACATTTTCTTTCTCTTCACAGAATCATGTGCAAATGTCTAACAATGGCGATATTAAAAGACAATTCTCATGCAAAAATTGTCCCCTGTGCCTAAAATTCGCAGGGCATCTCAAAACCACCCTTCCTCTACGCCAAAACTAATTGTTTTTCATTTTTGTGTCGTGAAACTTCTGTTGCTTTTTAAAATACCGATGGCAAGCAAGTTCAATTAGTTCCAGCCCACCAAATATCTTTTGCTGCACAACGAAAAAGACGACCATGGCTGCAAAATACCATTGAGCAAAGCTGTAGAGGTACAGCAGTGCAAGCATACCCAGTGGGAACACCGTCCAGTACAGGAGCGAGAAGCACTTCACCGCGAGGACCCTGAGCTCGGATTTACAGGGGGGAACAATGCTTTGCCCTGTTGCACTGAAGCATCTTCCACCTTCATAGAAGTGTCGGAGTCTCTCCTCTTTCTCTTCCCAACGCTTCCGGCACCAAAGCTGCAGCTCCTCCTTAGATTTGGGCACTGCCTCTATTGGATATCTCTGGACGTGGAAGTGAATCTCCTTTGGGAAGTTTCCATTCAAAAGGTGCTTCTCTGTCTGAGGAATGTTTTGGGGGTATGCCACAGTTATGTCATGGATAGCATCGAGATTGTCACCTACAAGAAAGGGTTGTGGGAAAAAAGATCAATACAGATCATGCAATGGTCAGAACACTAATTTGCTTCAAGGTGTGACTGAAAACTGTCGAAATTGTGGCAGAAATCCCAGATACGTTAGCTACACAGAAGTTGTTTAATCTGCTAGAATCTATACATGCTGAAAGGTCAGACTTTTCCCAATCATTATCCATTCTGAATCTGGGCAAAAAACGTTGGGAACAAGATTATGCACAGTACAGACTAATGCAGAATAACAACAGTGAGTAAGAGATTAAAGTCACATTTAAAGGAGAGAAGATGCACATCTCGTCTTTGACAAAGATCACAGTATGTGAGTCTAATGTTCAGTTATTCCAATCTGTGCTGTACGCTGAAACTGCTTTTCACTATTGAAATACAACTTACTCTATGTTCCTGTGAACACTGACATAGATTCAGGTGGATCTGGAGCAAGCAGCGTACACGATCTTAATTCACTGAAGACTGAGAAAACATCTGTGAAATATACACCAGCTAAATATCATGAACTCATTAAATCTGGGGTACCTCACAAAAGATGAGGAGTAGCTCTGCTGCTCAGCCAGCTTTGCGGAGCACTCCAATTAACACAGTTTCTTTATACCTGAGCAGGCAGTACTGTAAGGAGTGAGCTGCTGCTCGCTGCACTCCAGATCTGGGAAAGACAAAGTACAGCATAAGTGGTGCTTGAAGCCCAGTGTTAAATAAACCACATACATTCAGCTATTTGGGTAAAGGGAATGCAGTTAACCATTTAAAAAGCAAATGCAGATTAGAAATTCGGGGGAATATTGATGCAAAACCCCCTGCTCTTCATGAGCATGTCTGATTGAGCCAATGCTCTTGAATGGATATCAGCATTGCCAAAGTGGCGCTTGCTAGCTTGTACTCAGTGGTTTTGTATTTTGCACTTTGTAAACACCTTCTTTATCCCCCAGCCTCTGACCAGACATTCTTTTTAGATTTCATAAAGTAAATTCTGCTAGTGTAAAACTGATCTAAAAATAGGCATGTGGTGCACTGGACGTTGCATAACTGCTAAGTTCTGCCAGCAGTGATTTATGTCGCTGTTTTTATTTGGCTGGCTGGCTCAGGGCAAAATAGAATTGGAGACTAAAAGCTGTCTCCAGTTGCAGCAATTGAAGACTTTTGTTCTCACAGATGATGCCACTTCTTGCAAAGATGATCAAAAATCTACTCTTTAGTCCCACTCCTCGTTTTTATTTGCTCTCTTTCCCTGGCATTTTGGCTTTCCTTTACAGCTCTAAAAATGACAGGGCAAGAATAGAAAGTTACTTTAAAAGGCCATGTTCAAAATGATGTATCTTTAGTTCAACTCCAAATATCATAAGAGGGGGGAAAACCCTATTCGGCCTTTCAGAGTATTTTATAACTGTGCTGTCTCAAAATGATCTCTCTTGGACAGCTTTGTGGCAGGTTACTCAGGTTTTTAAAGAGCTATATATGGCTCCTAGGAGGTCTATCAGAGCAAAACTCAATATTCCATCTTTTCTCTAGCCACAGGATCACCTCCTATATAAGCAGAGAACCCCTCCATTCTGCATAGTTGTAAAACCTTTCAGATCTTCTACCAGGAGATGCCAAAATTGAACATGTTTTAGAAACCCAGCCCTTACAAAGGGAAATGACGGCCACCTTAGCAAAAAACGTTTTCATTTTGAGAACTGCTCACATACCCCCCACCTATTCCAAATACTTTTGCCATCAGAAGGAATTACAGACATCCTACCGGACAGACATCCCCCAGCTCCTGGCTCAGCCAGGGGAAGCGCTGCTACACGTATCTCCAAGAGATGTTCATCTCTTACAGTCTGTCTTCCTTCTGATCCTCCAGAGCTACCCAGGTCCCTTAAACAGTGACACATAAAACCTACACACTTTACCCCTCGAGGGAGGTCAGAAGACTGAAGCCTTCCTGAGATCCTTATATCAAAGAAGCCTTTTATGAAAAAAGGTTTTGGCTAGATGAGCTTCTCATGCACCCTGGAGTCATTCGTGTCTTTGCAGCTAAACAATCAGCCTGCCATTACATGCAAGTGTTCTTGAAAAATCAAGGCTTTACAGGACCACTGGCAATATAGACTACAGGCAAGAAATCACCAGATTTGCCTAAGACACACTGCAAGTAGGACTGGAAGGACTCTGCACTCACACAGCTGGTCTGATCTCTTCGGCATGCAAGTATATTTCTCCCTGCAAATTCCTGATCAGACACAGGAAAGCCTCTACTCCTTACCTATGGATCTGTGGCATGCCCAGACAAGAAACCTTCCAGCAGGGCTTCCCACCAGAGTGCAGAAGGTCCACACTACATTATGGTTTCTGAATTAGTTACCTAGAACCAAGCTCAAAACACTGCATACAGGAGCACCGATGTTACTCTTTCAGCATTACATATGAGGAAATTGATGCAAAGGATGACCTGCTTTGTGTGCCCAGCTTGAACCAGTATCTCCTAATTCCAGGTGCAAGGTTCACCTACTAAAGTCTGTTTTACACAAGAAGAAATGAAACTTCAAAGGTTGATTTAGCATATCTGAAAGAACAAAATTATCAGAAAGAGAGAAGACCAGAATACCAGGTTTCATATGCAAGAGGATTAGAGCCTTTCTCAACAGGCCCCTTGTTTGGGTCATACATATTTAAGAACTCCACACAAATGGCAGCCTGAAGCTTTAATTCCCTGGCAAGGCAAGCATGTGGAAAGGACCAGTTCTAATCAGTGTTCTACAGCTGCTGAAAGAAGCATGCCCTGCTAGCGTGACATGCAGTAAAGCTGCAGGATCCACACTGTACACCTGAACAAAAAAGTTCTGCATCTTCTCTCCTGATTTATTGGTGGAATCTTTGGATATGGACAGGGTCACTATATCACTACTAAACATGCTACTGGAGAATCTGCTAAGAAGAAGAAAAGTTAATGGCAGCAGATAAAGGCAGACCACTCATGAGCAGAGACAAAATTCCCTTAGGCTAGGTTTAATCAGGCAGTTCTGAACCTGCATTCTTGGCTAGAGCATCTTTACTGTCTTCCTCTGAAGTTAAGCTCCTTGTCTCTGCAACCTGGAGACATCTAACAGCACATGTTTTAGATCAACAGCAAAGTGCCAGTCAACCAGGGAAAGAAAGTGATCCTAAGTGAAGATACAGGGGCAGTCACCGACTTTTAATATCTTTTTTCCACCTGAATTTAAAGATCTACTTCAAAAATCTAGTTCTGCATATTTTAAGGAGAAATTGCACTAAGGGAAGCCACATCATTCTACTTCTCTAGTGGGTTAGCTCAAAGAAGCTGTTGGTGGACAAAACACTTCTTGCAATGTTTTTAGAGACATCTGAGGGATCACCTTTATCCTGCGTATATCCACGTCCCATTGGGGAAGGAACGAAGGACAGAGGAAATCAAATAATGTTCACAGATTTGCATCTGAGATCTAATTAAGCTAAAAAACTGCCATTTGGGCTAAAATGTCAGGCAGGTAGCCCAGCTCTTCAGAACAAAGAGACACGAGCTTCAGTAGCTTTACAATCTCATGACTTTCTTGCTGCAGGAGTAGAACCATGTATCCTTCATAACCATGAATAATATTCTGTCCTATGCTTTATAAAAGCACCTCAGAAAAGAAAACTTACTGCAGTGCTCAGGTGTAAATATAAAGTTTATTTCTAATTGTTGTTAAGTGGCTATAAACTGCATAACATGCAGATGATGATTAATCCATGTGGCAGTCTCCACTTTGGGATGACAAAACGCCTCAAAAGCAGAATTCTTTTACTTATTAAACTTTCTGTGCTCCAGTCAAAGTTATTTATATTTCAGGCTCCGTTGATATACGACATTACTTCAAGCGATTACAATGCACAGCTGGTTGCTTTGGGCACTGTACTCAGAGGTGGCACAGGGAGAACTTAACCAGGCTCATGACCAAAATATCAGCATCAGAGAAAGATATTGTCTTTTAAAAAACATTTTCAAGGAAAAATGAGGGCATTTTCTTTCACTGCACCAGTTGTTCCATCAGAACTTCTATTCTTTGTTAGAACTTGCAGCATATGGTAGCCCAGGATGGCCCAGGTTTTGCAACTCCCTGCCCCAGCTAGAGGCAAGCCTGAGGATGGATTCCCAATATGCTCATGCACAAGTACACATGTACTATACACAGGCACAGACAGACAGACAGACACAGACCAACAAGGACAGAAAGCAGCACTCAAGCAAACAAAATGGTCTCATTGTGTTCCCCTCTCTGGTTGATTAGGACAAAGATCTTTCGGTGGGAATTATATACACATATACAGGCTATGGATCCTTCCATAACTGGCCACAGCCACTCTATGCTGCAGCTGGCCCTGTGTCCTTGGTCCTTCCAGTTGCTGGTACCTGGACACGCAAGCCCTTGTGGCCACAGTCCCTTTCCAGTGGCTGGTACAGACTCCTGGCATCCATTGTCAACCCCTCCAGGAATGGGCCTTAGACACTTAAGGCCACCCAGCAGCTGGTCTTTGGATCCTCCTCAGACCCCAGCTTGGACCTTGCAGTCTCTCCAGTAGCCAAACTGACCATCTGACCTCTCTGGTCTCTGACCAACACTTATGGCCACTTTGATACCTGGTTCTCAAGCCTCTTACACTACTCCTGGGCTAGTCCTGCTCAAAGAGTCGCTGGTGTTCACACACTGACATATGCACCCACATGATAAGACACAGAGCCTTGTCTCTCCAGTGGCACTTACACCTTCACACGCACACCCAGAGAGCCGTCTCACCCAGGAAAATAGAAATAAGGTTTATTGAGAAGATGGAGCAGAGTAGGCTGATCAGGTGCAAGGCACGGCCAAGCAAGTGTACTGACCAGCCCCATTTAAATGGGACCAGCCCCTTTTGCCACTTATTCCTCTATTTTCTCAAACTGGTTTCCTCCAAAGCACCTTTAAGCATCACTTTCCTCACTCCTAAACATCCCATAATCGGTCTTGTCCCTCCCCAAAAGCTCGTCTTTGGCATCCTGTAATGACTCCTGGAGCCCTGCCAGCAGTAATGCCCCTCAGTCTGTAAGGTGATGGACAGGGCCCTCTCCCAGGTGTCACTCCTGGCCCACATCTGGCGGCTCCTGTGTGACAGCCCTCAGAGGAGCAATGGTAGAGGCTTTCCTCCTCCATCTGGGTTCTGGGGTTTTCCCTGCCTGCCTTTCTGCCCCTATGCTCCTTTGCACTGGTGCAGACAAATCTTTTATCTCATCACTTTTTATAAAACCTTACAACCAAGAGCCTCTTACTTTGAACCTAGTAAGGATGTTACAGGTAAACTGAAAATTACTATTCATTGTGTGTTCAATAATACCATGCCAGCACAGTATTTTAATTTTAGGGGAAGAAAACCCAGTCTGAATACAAAAGGCAGGATTAAACTGTTTTCAGCTTCTTTCAAACACATTCACAAAGAGAATCTTTCAATGCAGATGTAAATGGAGACAACTGCCAGAAGTGATGCTCATTCCCACACAATCCCCACAATCAGCACAATCCCCAATAAGTGGGCTGGTTGGAGGGACCCACCCCCTCTGATATAAGCATCTCTTGGGAGCTCAAGCACAGCCCGTTCCCCAGTTATGATTCACACCAATGACAAGGACACTTCCTCACTCATATGCGGGACTGAGCAATGCTGAGCCAGCTCCCTGCGAGACAAAAGGCTCTGTACAAACAGTGACTTCAGGGCCAAAACGATGATTCAGAACAGGAGCTCTGAAAGTCAAAAAGACCACCAGTGAGCCAAAAATGAGGATGGTCCCAGGCAAATCCATGCAATGAACTGCTCAGACTGTCTGCAGCCTAGAAGGTGAACAGGCAGCTGAGTCTCCTTGGCATTAACAGGGGTGGCTATTACCCATTCCCATCCCTAGCAAGGATCTCAGCAGACATAATTTGTCCTACTTTAGTTATCATTGACATTACTTTAAATCTTACAAGGATTATACAGTCCCTTCCCCTTGATCCAGCAGAGAAGATGCTATTCTTAACCACAGTACATCACAGAACAGCACGCTGATGAGCTGTTGAGGCAGAATGGGGAGAGGCATACTGAGATGCTCTCACAACAGAATATTCATGATCACCTTAAATTAAACTGCTCTGTTAAAGGTGGAACCAATATGTGAGGCTCTTGTCCCTTCCACCTCTCACCTCAATACAACTGCTTTTCCCTGTGAAATGGCGTATCTGTCCCTTCAATTGCACAGCTCCAGGTATTTCATACATTTCCAGGCTTCCATAAAACACTGGCTGTAGCTCCCCCACCAGTGCCCTAGTCTCCTCAACCCTACATACATTTCCTTAGGAAGCCTGACACAGGGAGGTTTGGTGTTTCTGTAAATAAACTGATCAGCAACATAATTAAAGCAGAGATGGAAACAAGTAGAACAAAACTTCTCACGTTTTACAATATGTATGCTAGCTTTGAAACAAAGATACAGTTTTGGACATGAAAAAAAAAGCCATCTAAAACTGCTTACTGGAAAATACCACTGTCTTGGCTCACGAGATTTGAGTGATTTTTCTTTGAGAGCACAGTATCAGGAGGGAGCAGCTTCAAGGATTTACAGCTCCTCCTGGGAAGTATCATGCTTGTGAGGATTTAAAACTTCAGGCAGCCCTCTTTGAAGCAGTAGTGTCAGCTGGGGTTAATCTAAATCACTTGCAACTCGGTTGTTATTGGAAATCTTTTTTAGGTAAGTGTAGCAATCAAATAAGCAAACAAAAAAAGACAGAATGATAATGCTGGCCTTGATTAACAGAGAAGAGTGATCCTGCATACCAATTCTTTCTATACCTATCCAATTTTTCACTGGTGTTGTGATACAAGGAGAGAGGAAGACCTTCCACCTGCTGACACGAAGGAGTTAAGGACACTGCACCTATAGTCCCTGAGAGTGGGAGCCTGGGGAAGGGACAGCCCTGACTGCTTTCTGCTCCACAGCAGGAAGGAGAGATGCTCTGGGTGCTGCATACAGAGCAGAGGACTACTGGGATCCAATACCAGGTACCTCCAGCCTGGCTGGTACAGAGATCAAGAGATACAGGGACTTTTTCATAGCTATCAGCAACCATTACATGTGCTTAATTCTTTCCATAAATATATTTAAATTACATAGTTTTGCAGCCTGATGCTACATCTCATTAATATGTCAACAATACCACTAAATTAAGTTGTTGTCAGGGTGGTGGTGGGGAGGGATATCTGCTTTGACTTTGAAATCTCTGTAAATACCTCATTTAATTATTTTAAGACCAGACTGAATGTTATCATCTAATCTGATCTCCTCAATAACAGAGGAGTTTATGCAGAACACTTTCAGTTTTGCCATGGGATGTGGTAAGACAGACATCTCACACTGCCTTGAAGTTTTTAACATGAGATAAGCAATTCCTCTAATTAATCAGGGGAGCATGTGTATGTGTCTGTGTACATTATTTTTGTACTTTTACTTCCTGACCATATAACTTGGCTAAGTTAGAGAGCTGTCTGTGCTCATATAGGTAAGTGGTTCTATGATCTGTCAACCCATTAAGTTAGTCGTGAACAAACTAAACCTACTCGGTTTCTGAGATCTCAATATGAAGCACATTTTTTAAAGCTCTTTGGTAGTTCTCTGAATCTCTTCTAGTATTTCAACATACTTTTCAAAGAGCGCGTGCTGGTAGAATTTTCCAAAATGGCCTCATTAAGTCCATACACAGGAATCTAGTACTAACATTCCTATTTGCTGTTTGGTTTTGTGCCTCCAAAGACTATGTCCTTTCTTGTAGCTACACCACTGCTGCAAGAGCTGATATTCAGCCCTGTTTATTAAGCATTATAAGGCTCTTTACCATATCCTGGAAGGCAACACAGTCAGCAAGCTATGGTGAGCCTGCCAGGATTACACTTGGGTAGGTTTTGAAGTGACATGCAACAAAGGCTGAAACGGAAAAACCCACTGCTCTCCAATGCAAAGCCCTTTGAGACTCCACAGCTAAAATGGGCAGCCACTTCCCATGGAGACAAGACATTGCAGAATTGGTGAGGGGGAGCTGGCAGGTACCACTCCCCAGTTTTTGGGAAATTTCTTCCAAGCAAGAAGAATACATACAGGCACACCATCCGTGAAAAGATGGTGATCCCCAGTTGCGTCATGGCACCCAAACAAACTGTGGGAGTTTTTCCACTCTTACCTATGACAGAACCTGAGATTCTCCCACCCCAGGCTGGTGTCTACTAGTCAGCTTCATCAACTGTACCTTGGACTGCAGTTTGAGAGTGGGGATTCTCCCACTCTGCTCTGCTCTTGTGAGACACCACCTGCAGTGCTGCCTTCAGCTCTGGGGTCCGCAAAATAAGAAAGATGTTGGAGCAAGTCCAGAGGAGACCACAAAGATCATCAGAGGGATGGAGCACCTCTTCTATGAAGACAGGCTGAGAGACTTGTGGTTGTTCATCCTGGAGCAGAGAAAGGCTCCATGGAGACCTTATAGCACTTTCCAGCGCATAAAGAGGGTTGCAAGAAAACTGGTGAGGGACTTTTCACATGGGCCTATAGTGATACAACAAAGGGAAATGGCTTTAAATTGAAAGAGGGTGGGAGTAGATTAGATATTAGAAAGAAATTCCCTACTGTGAGGATGGTGAGGCCCTGGCACAGGTTGCCCAGAGAAGCTGTGGATGCCCCATCACTGGAAGTGTTCAAGGCCAGGTTGGATGGGGCTTTGAGCAACCTGGTTGAGTGGAAGGTGTCACTGCCCATGGCAGGGATGTTGGAACCAAGTGATCTTTAAGGTCCCTTCGAACTCGAACCATTCTATGATTCACATTTATTGCTTTAACATGTCTCCCCTTGCCCTCTCTGTAAGTCAAAAAAGAAGGAGGACTGAAGTTAAGCTTGCCAGCTCCCTTCCTACTCTCCAAATCAAATCAGAGCCAGTACAGTGTAGTTCAGTTTTGGTATAAGAAATCAATGCTATGGGAAACTTAAGAGTGGATCAAGAAGTATCTTATCCTGACCTGCAAGTTAAGATACATCAAGTGCTAAACTGATTCTTAGTTTGTGGATTAAACTGTACAAAAATACCTGGATGTGTGTTGAGCTGAAGTAAAATACAGAAGATTTAGCTCATAACTATTGCAGGCATTGTTTACACAGTTGTGCTTTACAGGATAAATACAAGCATGGGTTGTGGTGGTGGATCTCATGCATTTCGGAATGGCTTACAACCTCCACTAAGGTTTTACAGATAGAACTCTACCCTGCCACCTCCCTGGACGTGGGTCCTCTGACCCTGCTGCTATCAAAGTCACAGCCAGGTGGTCTGAAACATCACACGTGGCTCCTGGGTACTGCTGTGAACACAGAGCCACTGATGATTTCAGAACTGAGGCTGCTTGTTTAAAAGAGGAATCTCTGAGCAGATGAGGGAAGGATGTGCAGAGGAAAGGGGGGACTCAGCCACTGCAACAGGGAACGCACCGACCCAGTGGGTCCATCCACAAGACTGCCTGAGAGCTCTTTCATCTTCCCTCCCCAGCTCTGAAGGGTTATTTTACAAATTGCAGAGCAAAAGCTCGTCAATCTATAAATAAAACACAAAAATATGTGGAGAGGAGGGAATGAAGGGATAAAAGGGTTGGAATAACAAGTTATTTTCAGTCACTAGAGATGACCAGGCAAAACTGACTCACCATTCTTTACTCTATCATTCCCAAACTATATTTATCAAATCCAGATAACAAAAATGCCATGTTTATTCCTCACCCTGCATATCTGCTCTTTCCTGGCCTCCCATACCACAAGTCTGCTCTACATACACATACGGGATTTGATTTTTCACAGGTATGTTACTTGTTAGGTAGAAGAAGACATGCTGTTTCTAGGCTTACAGAACACCACTATTTTTCCATACAGAAAAATTATATGTCATGGAAGAGAGACACTGACACACTGGTATGCAACTTTCCAACTCCACTGAGCTCTAACATGAATTTCCTGGCAAGCAGCCAACAAACTCAGACTAGAATCATGATTATGCTTGAAATGAAGATAATTTATTATACTTCAGTGAAACCCTTTTAAAAAGCATCACATGTGCTCTACCTTGTCATGATAAGATGTTTTGCTAGACAGGCAAATGTACCTAAATTAAGAAATGGATGATTCATTTTTATTTAAAAAAAAGAATGCTAAACTAGACAACCAAGCATTTCTGGAAAGCTAAGTATCATTATAATTAAGCAAAAATAAGACACCAAATACCCTTAAAATAAATCATACACAGACACACAGAGCTTATTCTAATCTTTAATATAACAGACAATAGACCTAATTCTTCTGCTACTTGTTGGGCATTTCAAATCACTGGGAATCTGAGAAAGAAGTAACCCACTCTAATACAATTCTTTGCCCTCCGCTTGGATGAACAATTTCAGTCCAGTGCAGATGGAATAAAGCACCAATCTCTACAGCAGAAAACACATCCCTATTGTAGGTAATCCAGTTCTGCTGTTGCATCTGCAATTTCTGCTGCAGTTTCTGACTGGCCTTACTGAGTTAATAGTAAAGCAAAACACTGTGGAACAGTTTACATACACAAAGGTCATACCAATGATGTTCAGCATTGCAGGATGTTACTGCTAAGTAAACAATGGGGCTGGCTTAAACACTGGAATTTTAGGAGAAGAGAAGTGGTACATTTTTAAAGATGTAAGCAGTAGCAGTATGTATGAACTCCCATGTTGTAGCACACCAGCATATGTTAGCTTTCAGGATCCCAGTGAAAATACAGGCATTAAAAGGGGTTATCTTTCTCAATCTCCCTGGTCATTTCATTAGATGTTATTTATTTTCCCCAATTCTTCCACAACCGTTGCTAATACCCTTTTCAAATAACCTTTTTTCTATATTTCTAGGATTTGCCAGGGTGTAAGGCAGGAATTTTCTTATAAGTTTTAGTCACTTTCACACTATCTTAGATAAACATTAGTCAATGTACAGACTGATCATGCAACTTATTTTGAGTCTTGTCTTTTGTAAAGTCACTACAAAACTACTGTGAGTCACTGTGAGTAGAGGAAAACAATTCACCACAGATACTCAGAAGGAAGCAGTCGCGGCAGGTCTCGCTCAGCAATCAACAGACCAAAGTGCATCCTATCTCCTCAGAAATACCATGGATTCTCGCGTTCCAGCAGCCCTCATTTCTGGCCAGTGGAAGGATGGTGCTATGACAGCATAACACCATCCAGCACTGCACTGCAACAGTAGAAATAAGTAAATAAACAATGACTACTAAAGACATGTCATTCTTGGCTTGTAGTGCATTATGTCTATTCTGTTCTGTAATTCAGATAAAAAGTTCAGCTTCCTTTCCTCACCTTACTCTACTTCTCTTTGATTTTTCAGCAGCTGCTGCTGAGTGTCCTTAAGTTAATTCAGCACACTTTGCTATCTGTCCTTATCACTACCCAAAGTCAACCGCTAGAGAGTACCCTTCAGCTGCGCAGTGACCTGACACTGTTAATAACCCTGCCCACTTCCAACATCCCAGGCATCGCTCATGGGCAGAGCAGCCTTCAGCAGCCCCGGGAAGAGCAATCTGGAATTAGGGGGCGATTCTGATTCCATGTGATAGAAAGCACTGGCTAGATGATGTACCCAATACCATTACATTTGGGATACACGGAAAGACACTGAAAACACATTCAAACTTTTGAGAGATTTGATATTACAAATACGGCCCATGCCAAACCAAAACACTAGATGAAAATATACCCTGCACCAAAAATAGAGTATGAACTGGATATTGAAAAAACACCTGCTAGCTGCCACCTCAAATATTTGGATGGAGTGCTTCTGCAGATGTCCTAAGCCGATCTCTTGCATTTCATGCCTCACCGATTTGTGCTATTGCCATTCTTGGTCACAGTGGTTTGTTTTCATTTCTGTGTACAAAGCAAGAGGAATGCAGAACAGCATCAGCAGCCCCACAAGAAGGCATAATTTCAGCACACAGAGATTTTGATACTTATAACTTCTTTTTGATAGCTATATATGCTAAAGCCATATTATGCTTTTGTTTCACCTTGATTTTTAAACCCAGGACATGGATTTTGCTCTGGAAACATTTCAATCTCTGCTGTTACAGGAACTTCTGTCAGGAGCATATGCTTTATTATCTGAATTGGCAGCTGAGACATATTTACATAGAAACAAGCTCATCTATACATCTCAGAGAGCAAAAACAGTTTGGGGTAGAAAAGCACTCAGCTTTCAATTGAACAGCAAAGCCCTAGCCATGAAAGAGTCAACAAAACAGAGCCTCTAAGATACTTTAATCTTCCCTTCTTTACTGTAACCCTCTAGATGTAACTTAGCCCTTTGATATTTAACTCTACCAGTACTAATTCAATTTCCATATTTTTTTCCATCGCTGACTGACCACACAAACCATAGTGCCCCCTGAAACCAGCATGTACAGCACTGTGCAAAACGGGTGTTGAGAACCATGGCTGCCTGCACCGAGATATTAACTTACTGTTCCCAATCCCCTGGTGCTAAAACAGCTTCCACCAGACCATGATACACACAAGTGAACAAATCTTATTAAATTTAATCAGGCCAGTACTTGGGGGAGCCATCTTAATCAGAAAGGGATTTAATGAAAAGCCACAACACCAATGAATACTCTTTAATTACGACTGACTAATATTTATCCACAAAGAGAAATTTGTTTCAGGATTAGTCTGAGACCTGGAAGAAGCCAAAGACATCAATTTAATAATGGAATGCCTAATTAAAGTATAATGGAAACCTAATTGTGATATACTGCTTTGTAGTGCACATGATTTATTTAGAACAATTGCTTTTCACTGGGCTCATTAGGGAAAGTTAAACAAAACACAATAGTAAAAAAGAAGAGGGGAAAAACAGACACACTGGAACTTCCAAGATGATTATAATCAGCTGATGAAAGACAGTGACATATTTGTCAGATAAAGCACTACCATTCCTCCACAGGCCGTGATTAAAATTTCTAAAAAGGAAAATGATTATATAGTTCCTTTCCTCCCTAACAACATGGGATCAGACCCAAACCCTACTGCAGCTACTTGGTGGAGCTACTCTGACGGACAGGAGCCATAATGTTGAAGGGTCTGATGCTCTTTGGATATTCTTCATGCACAGAAATCTCACATAACACATGCACCCTCCCAGCTACTATGGAAGGTGAGCAGACAGCAGGGCAGATCCCTCCAGCCTGCGGGTGCAACTGTCTGTTCTTGATCAGGATGCACTTCTGTAAGGAGGGATGGCCCTACAGGTACCCATGGCACATAACTGAGTGTCTCCTACTTTTTTTTTTTTTTTCCTAAATCAAAGACAAAAATCTGCTTAACCCATTCTCACTGTAAAACCAGACATCCTCCTGATTGCATCATGATGGTACTGGCATGGTGGTCCCCCCAGGATACTGGGTTCGCTGCTGTCCCCTCATTCACTCAAGCCAAGGTGAAGGACGTGCACTGTTTATCCTGCATCACATTTCCAGAGTGTCAATGCAAACAGTGTTTCCTTCCTTCACTGGTAATATGCTAGGAAAGATGAAGCAGGTGTTCCTCTATCCTGCTGTGCCCTGCAGGAAATAGACACAGGGAGGTCCAGGAGCAGATGAGCTTCTTCCAGCAGTGACTGCTGCAACCACTGGACAATGCCTGTAGCTCCAGTTGAGTTATGTTTAATTGGTGATGTGAGAATGGCTGTACCAAGAGTAGCTGTCATGAGAGGGGAAAAAAAAAGGTATGCTACATACAATGGGATCTGTGAAAACACAGCACCATGGCCTTACAGATGTATGAGGGATTGCAGCAATTTTAAATGCACAGCAATGAAAATATCTGTCTCTAGAGACAAAATGATTTGCTAATGGTTTTTTTTCCAACTACTGCTGTTCATAGTGATGCTTAGAAAAATTATACTAAAGTCGATCCCTTGAATGAAAATGAACAAAGACTGCTGAGAGTGCCTGGACAGTCACTTCTGTGCCCAGACAGAAGCCGAATTCTGGGCACCCATCTTGTACTTCCACATGTGTGATGCTGTCAGTCTGCCAGCCTGAAGTAAAAACTGAATTCCTATTGCAAGGACAGCAAAAGAGGCCAGTGGTTCATCTTCAGATCTGGTCTCAGTATTACACGAACAAGGCTGAGAGAGACCCAGTATGCAATGGCCCAACACCGAGCCAAAAGCGCCATTCTGCTCAAGGCAAAGACAGCCAGGTTTAGGGTCATACTCTAAGCTTTGTACCTTCATATTAAAGACATGAGCAGCAGTGGTCTGCTGGTTTTTATACCCCTCAGAAGGCAGTCTCATGCTGGCAGCTGAAGTCACAGATGAGAAATGTTGTAAATTCTTGTTGTATGGGTATCTTTGAACAGAAGTCTAAAACTGGTTTCCTGAAAACATCTGCTGTAAACTTCCGTCTCTGAACTCCAGTGGAACATTTAACTCCACTGGCACTGCATGCTAGAATGCTCTGAGAGCAGTCATTACTAATGTTTTTAACACTGCTTTTTGACACAAATATGAATATGTACATAACTAAACCACAATGAATAGAATCAACTTAGACAGTTCAATTTATTTCACAAGAATTATGGAAACAAATGGCCTGCAATTTAAAAAGTTCATTGTTGTCAGCACACAATTGTTTTCCCTAAATATTTTAACTTGAGGAAAAATGTAGCCCCCTAAATTTCACACAGTGCATTGAGAGGACAATGCTTAATTAAGGGGAGAAACTATGTGTCACAGCAGAAAATGCTTTTGAGCTATGTTTTCCACAAATACACTTTGCTATCTCTAACACATTTGAGTTCAGAAACACTTTTCCTCAAGATCATCTGAACAATATATGTGTGTTGCTCCCCTGAGGCTTATCACTGAAAGCACAAAAGGCATTATGTAGTCCTCACTCCACAACTTGCTCCACTGGGGGATCCCAAGGTGAATAGGAACAGCAAACAGACCAGAAAACTCCAAGTTGCTCATAAGAACTTTGCTACTTTCTCCTCAAGTACTTGTGTACATAACACTGTACAACCAACATCCAGCCTCACTAGTCTCCACATTCTGTCTCAATGGCCATGAACAAGCTACACACCATGTACAGACTTTAGGGTGAAGATTGCTATTATCACTCATATTTGGTCTATGGACACAAACAATTGCAGAGCTCCAGCCAGGAGGGAAAGGACAAGAGCCCTCCTGAACACCAGTAAAGATACCAACACCTCTGCTCTGAATGAATGAGAGTCAGTGAAGAGACCTGGCCCAGGGCTGGTGGAAAACTCTCAAGTGCCTGCAAGAAGGCTTTGCCACAGTATAGCAAAATGTCTCCATCAGCCAAGGGCAACTGGATGTTTCCCATGTTCCATCTCTGTGGGAAGGAATAAGCCCATCCTTACAAACAGGAACAAAGAAGTTGCCACTGATTCACACAGCAGGTCAACAAAGGTGGTGAGAGAGTTCAAGCTTACCTGAAGAGCATAATCTCTCTTCTGAGGAAGAGTTAAAGACTTTTCAAGAGCTGCTGAATTATGAACTATCAGTTGGTCTTTCAAAAAGAAACAATGGGGTGATGAAAAACCCAATGTAGTAAAGACAGTTTAGCTCTAAGACGTAATTCTGTTCAAAACCTTTCCCTCTGTGGGCAAACATATGACGAGGAGAACTTCAGTAGCTTTACTTATTGAAACATGGAACACATGGACTGTTGAAACCCCAAGTCCACCACTCAGAGTATTTTCTGCTTAAGCAATGATGACACAAACTAACTCCCACCAACTCTTCCATCTGCCCTACTTCCAAGTGCACTAAAACAAGTAAACAGACCAAATAATAAGGCATTATAGCATGAATATCTCTGCAATTACACATAATTAGTGACTGATGCAAAAGAAATGCAAAACAGAAGTAAGATCTCTCATTTTTATTCTCCCAAAGGCATGTCAACTTAGTCAAAAGTTCATTAAGTGATGACAGCAAGTTTAACTATGTTGCTCTGTCATTGAAATAGCCTTTCAAAGGTCCAGACTACAACAAAATTCATTCTACAAACTGATGACAATTGTCCAAACACCTGCAGTAACTTGTGTTTAAGTGGCCTTCACACCAAAGTGACGAACTCTTTAATTAGTTTATAAGATACATTGTAAGTCAAATCAGAACACAGTATTAGAAGAATGAATATGCTGCTGCAATAACAGCTAATGTCTCAGGTTAAAAATGGAATGTTTTTCTAGATCAGTCTGTGATCTGAGAAGTCGTCATAGTATCACTCCACTCACCAACTGGCGACGTGAATGAATAATTCTATCCATAGAGTAAAACCCTGGCACACTTTGGCATTTTAAATTGACTAGTACATTGAGTTATCGTACTGCCCGTGATGAAATAACATTGTAGGCAAGAGCCCCAAGATGGAAATGAATTGGCTACTGTCCATCTGTCTTCACTGACTTTCAAAAAACTTCTCCCTTGACACTAAGAGTGAAAAATTGGGTATGAACATGTTTTTAGACTCACTGGTAAATTATCTTACCTAATCTCAAATAGGAAACTTGTGGAGGTCTGGAGTGCTGTCTAACTTTGCTGTATTCACACCTTTTAAGCTGTTTTGGCTACTTCTCAGTTACAATTACAGGGCACATTACTATATTGCTCCCTGTGCTGTACATCTTCAAGAGCACTAGCAGAGATGTACACAGTAATACACTGATGCAGCTACATCTACACTGCTCTGCTGGCAGTCTCAGGGCAGGCATGAGGCCAGATTAACTACCTGTTCCCAGTTACTTACCAGGAGCCTCCTCCTGTGGCTAGCTGCAGGAAAATCCTGCTGGGATTTCCAGAGGGAAAACTTCAGGTGTGTCCAGTGCTTAGGAAAAATACCCTCCTTTATTTGCTGGACTGGGACTTGGTGGTCTTTGTCATCTCCAGCCAGGCTAACATCAGGCAGAATACATACATTATCCAAGGTCCTTCACAGAAAGGCCTTTGTACCACGTGCCAGCAGGGGCTCAGTGGGATTTGAACAGTGCCTCAAGTGACAGCACCTGCCAGGGTAGAACAGGAAGAAGACTGTATTTCTGAGTGCTGTCACTTGCCCAGACCCAAGTGTGTCTGTCACCAGAGCCCTCCAGCTGAGCACAGCACTCCTGAGCCAGGCAGCTCCATCAGCAATGAGTCTGGAAAAGTCCAGACCCTGCTCTTTGAGTTTACCATCTGCAAGGGGAGCAAACAGCTCATCCATGCATAGATACCACAGGCACACTAAAGCATAATTAGAGTTTAGATAGCACTTTGAAAAATATACAAGAGTGCTAGGACTCTTAAAAAAGAATTATATACAATAAAAGGGGAAAAGACAGATGAACAATTACCTTCTCTTGTTTTCCTGCACTGAAGACACACTTCTACTGCCAACAGTTGAACTCGAAATATGACATACAATTTAAGTGTGCTATAAACCCAGAAATGTATCCCCTAAAGCAAGATGAAGACAACTAAATGCTGAGGAAGTGCCTATTATGAAGGAAGGATTCCAAAACTGAGAAGTCCATCATTTTGTCCTGACATCAGCAGGACCTCAACTAAAAATGTTGATGCTACAACTGATCTACATAGATGCTTCTGATTTACCACACATTGCTTTCCTTTCATGATCTACCATGAGAAAATGTTAGCCAGTAACAATGCCTGTCTCATTTTTAAATATTGAAAAAGGGAACAGCAGAGCAAAATACCACTAAAAGCATGATGCCCTGAATTTCTGGCTCTTAAGCATACATTCTCAAAGGGCTGTTTTAAGAAAATATTTACTCTTTGGTTGTTATGGTGATCATCTTTTCACAGCAGTTTATAAAAATAGGAATGTCTAAAAATAAAAATTCAAAGGAACCTAAGGCACTAAAAAGGAATATGGCATGCAGATTTGTCTGCTTCAGAATAAATCTGCATATAGTGTCCTGCAGCAGCACGTTTTACAAAGGGAATTAAAGCCATGAAATTAACATTTTAATGAAGTAGAGAGACCATTGACGTCAGGACTACTCACTGATTGTTGCTTCCAGGTGGCCTAATGAGATGAAAATGAAGTTTATATCTTCAGCTAGTCTAAGCCAAGCTTGTTTTGTGACTGTGATTGAATTTAAATGAGAAGATACTGCTGTGTGCAAACATGTCTAGGCTGGTAAGTAGCCTTATCAAATCTAGGCATAATAAATGCTTGATTTTAAATATTTTATGTTAAGAAAAGGGATTTCAGTCTTCCTTTCACAATTCAACATAAATGCAAAGCCTAAGTCTTATCATTAATTGTATAGCATGCCACAGCTTTTGTACTAGTTGCTCCAGGAATTCCCATATAAAATTTTTACTGCAAGATGTGCTCGTTTATCTATCCAGACACAGAAAGCATTCTGCTTACAAATGTGAAATGGGAAATTGTAAATCCAACACAGCCTGTGGATAACCCTCAGTGTGATGTTTTGGCACAAGGGGCACGTCAGACATTAAGGTACAGTGATGGAAATGCAAGACCACCATATATTGTGAAACACAACAAACAAGCAACTGCAGCACGTCATAAATTCTACGTTCCTAAAAGCCACTGAGAGCAATACATTTCATTTTCTGTCTTCACTATACATAGTGAATAGACGTGTATAAATACTTTTCATCATTTTTTATTAGAGGAGTGAATCAATATTGGTTTTGCTTTAAATACCATATTCCTACCTGGAAAACAGGACATCCTGCTGGGGACATACCCTCACAATTTCTGTGAAATCCTGTGAATAGTTTAGTAACGTTTCACTTTCTACCCCTTGATATAATGTCAAAAAATAAATAAAAAACCTAACCCAAAGCCAGGGTCAGTTTGTAGGACTATGCGTATTATTTAGGTCTAATTCTCACTTCATTCCTGGGTTCACACATCTGTAAAGTAGTCTTCAACAGTTCTAATTTCTCACTTCCTAAGATGTCCTGACACGCAATCTGCTGTTGCTGTTATAATTGATCAGCAGTAGAGATTGGAGCAGGACTAGAGAAACACAGAAAATAAAGTAACTGACCCTTCAACTCAGTTCTTCTCCTGAGTCTGTAACCTAGAGCTAAAGAATAGCTGTGAGGGGATTTATTTTAGATATTCTGTTTTGTCCATACATAGTTTTAGGTTCATAGCAAGAAAACAGATAGCCCATCAACAGGTCTTTGCTGTTTTTAAAATCTAAAAACTTCACAGGAAACCACTACTATGGAAAACCCTTTGTTTCTCTGCAAGATGGGGCTACTAATGTTTACCACTTTTAGCAGACTGCCTGTGAGCCTTTTATAGACATCAGCTTCCCAGGCAAGATGTATCTCTGGATACAATATATATATTTACATTCCTGTTTTTTTCCTTCTTTTTTCTTCCATTTTTTTCTTGTCCCCGTGGGAACAAGGACTGTTGCACATGGATTACATTTAAGAATACAGTAACGAGGTTCAAACAATGGCCCTGCTGGTAATTTAACAGTCACAATATGCTCTAGCTACCCCTGACCCCTACAGAGCATGGCCAAGCAATCTTTGTGGCTGTCGAAGTGGAGATTTCCAGAAGTACCTTTCTGTTTGAGATCTTGAGATCTACATGAAAGCTGGTGAAGGGCTTTTTACAAGAGCATGTAGTGACAGGACACGGAGGAATGGCTTTAAGCTGAAAGAGAGCATGTTTAGATTAGGAAGAAATTCTTTACTGTGAGGGTGGTAAGGCACTGGCACAAGTTGCCTGGAGAAGTTGTGGATGCTCCACGTTTGGAAGCATCCAAGGCTGGGTTGGATGGGACTTTGAGCAACCTGGTCTAGTCAAAGGTGTTCCTGCCCATGGCAGGGGGTTGGAACTAGACAAACTTTAAGGTCCCTTGCAATCCAAACCATTCCATGATTCTGTGATCTTACTAGGTATGAGGCGGAGAGAGATTGTTTGGAAGGACTTAATCAAATGTGCTCCATGCTGTGCTTTAGGAACTCATGTGCAGGGAAGGTGACTGCATGAAGCAGGAGGTACATCTGGCAGACACATATTTGAGATGCTCTTGCATCATCAGCACAATGACCCATGTTCTCACAGGCAAATAAACACATCTGAGCTCAGAGCTGCTCTCTGGCCCCTGGGAATACCTTGAATATGGAGCCTTCTGATCCAGTGCTTACGCTACTTTAATTGTTGATACAACTGTTCTGGACAGAGGGCTAGATATAAATATGAATATTCAGTATACTGCCAAACCAGAAAAGTAGCCTGTTCAGTGTGACAGCAATTACCTTTCATTACAAAGGGAGGTTTTAAGCCACTTTTATTCTTGGTATGCAGGTGATACAGCAAAACCAATCCAGTAATAACTGGCCTCTGAAAGGAATTACCTTGCTGCCTCCTGCCCCACACTGGATGATCCCTTTGCTCCCCTCGGTCCTGCAGTGAGCCCTTTCAGTATGTGGAGGCAGCAGAAGCTAACTGTGCCAAAGAGCTCTGCTGGGGCTGCTGGGGAATTTGAACCCCTCGCTATGGATGAAAATGGAACACGGGTATTCCCACTGCTAGTCTGTGGAGTCAGGAGAGCTCGTCAGGCCAGGCTGGATGCTATATGCACAGTACACTTTCCTATTAAAAACCTCTTCCTTCATCCACCAAAGAGTATAAGCACTTTCCGTTTCCCCCATCTATCCACCCAAGATGTGGGTACAGGCTTGTCTTCTCACACAGAAGACCCAACCTGCAGCTCACATCTGTTGCGCTGGTAAGATGCAAAAGCGAGATTACATAGAACACAGCGTCCTCCTGCAATGCATATGAATTCTGGGCCAAAGGTTGAAACATTTTTTCTTCATTATTCTACCACTGCCTAGAGTAGCATTTTCCTCTGTTAGTTGCTATGGCCTAGAACAGCATCTGGAACAAGTTAGGTAACCAGAAGAGAGTAACAGACATGAGCTCAGTGTGTTCCCAAGACCTGATTTTCAGAGATACAACACACCTGCAGCTTTCAACAAATTCATTACAGAGCTAAAGGGCTCAAAGCTATCTGAAAAAGTCAAACCCATGCTGATTAAACCCCCTCAGGAAGTATGCCACTGCCTTCTACACACCAGCTAAATGCTCTGGAGACTTATGAACATTTGCTCCAAGTATGGATTGCAGTATTTCAGCCTGGGAGGTGACAAAGACATGAATAACCTCAGCAAGATCCACATCCGAGAAGGGTGTTCACAAATTCCTAGCTAGCAACAGATGGAAAAAAACAAAGGCATGGAACCACAGCTGTTCCTTTTCTGAAATGGTGGAGGACCCAAGAGGACCTCCAAGCTACAAACTCCATCAGAAGTGAGCAGCACACCCTCCCACCTCCTACCAGAGGTGTAGACACTCACTCCATCCCTGCAGACAAACACACTCCACCCATCAACTACACACATCACTGCCATTCAGATCCAAATGTCTTCCCCACCGACACAACTCAAAAGAGTTTTGTTTACAGAGTAGGTACACGCCCTGCATGCTTTCTCACAAACATCCCCAAAATAAGTGAGAAGAAAATAAGAATGGTGTACTCAAGCTGTGATAACCCTGTGGGGCTTAGTGCTTTTTAATCCCGCCCCCAGTATCCTTATGCATTCATTTATCTAGAACAGCAACAGTTTCAGCATATCCCTGAAGTTCAAAACTTCCACGGAGGAAGAAATCCATACTAAATATCACGCAGTGCATCAGCCAGCACTCAGCTCTGACACCTTCACACACACACACAAAGCTTCCTGTTGTCAATAGGAGACACACAAATAAGGGTGCAGTGCCTCAAGGGAAGAGCAGAACGAAGACTGGGCTACACCACTGTGTCCAGATGTGCATAGCTCTAAACTCCTTGATTTTTGAATTTTACGGATTCCATCTTAAAAGCAAAACAAACGTCCAAACAGAAAAGCAAGCTGAATAGTTTTTTTTTTAATCTTGACTAGCAGAAAAAAGCCAGAACTGTCTTCAATTTTTAATTTTGGGTTTGGAGGTTCATTGTTTTTTTGGGGTTTTTCCCCCCTCCAAACTAAGGGTCTGTGTTTCAATATAGCAATTTCTACAAGGTGTTTCCTGCCTCACATCAATCACCCAGCGCTTGATCTTAACTGCTGGGGGACTGACAAGACACATATAATCCTTATTACACTGCAAGATGCTCCCTCTATGACATATCGAGCTGATATTGTCTTAGTAAACAGCGCATTTCTGGCTTTCAGTGCTTTTCAGTTTCAAAATAGAAATTTCTACTGAAGGCTTAATACATACATTTGTAAACTGACAGATCAAACAGTGCTAATGCTTGATGCAACATAATTACTTCTGTTACAGAGAGCACTGCTTTCAGGACTAAACGTGGGCTTTTTTTTAAAAAAAACCCACAAAACAAACCGACACCAGCTTTGCCTACTCCTTCAGGCTTGCTTCCTTGACTTTATACTACTTTACAAATGGCAAAGTGATTGACCAAAGGATAACTGAAGACAGAAACAATAACCAAATCCCACCTAAGGTTGTTCATAACAAAACGCACCAGGCATGCACCTATTCAGTAATAAAACTGAGTAAAGGACCCTGCAAAAAACCTGGTTCAGACAAAGAAAAAGAGATTTGCCATCCAAGGGGCAGAAAAAAGACAAGCCTGAATAGACACAGGCACTTTCCTTCATGACTTTTGTTACAGCTACGAAAAAGTAGTTAAAAATTATGCTTAATGCATTTTCTCAAAACCAGGTTGTAATTTATGCCTATAATATTTGGAATTTACAATATTTTAGGAGACGAGAGTATTTTCTTCACACACAATGTGTACAAAAAACATGCATGCTTAAGCCTGTCTAATTATATTTTCTGCCTTTATGAAACATATCTAGAATTTCCATCCTAAATTGCACATAGGATTCTTTATTATAGATGACGTGACTCACCCCTGTATGTGCAATCTGCCAAGAACTACTTACTGCAGTCAAGTGCACGGCAGGCACATTACTGGCAACACTGCATGTGAATTACCTCAGTCCCTCCTCTCCCACCCACCACCCCAATCTCTGAAGTGGTAAAGTTCAAAGATGCTTTGTGGTGCCTTTTGGGAATGCTCCCACCACGGACCAAATGAGCCAAGTTCTGTATGGAAACAATTCTCTTTCAGGGAGGGTTCATATCTTTTTGTGTGTTTATCACGCATTCACTATGCTTGGCAGATATGAATCAAACCTTTGAGTCCTGGTTGGGACCTGCAGAAGGTTGTTATAATGCAATTTATTACAACAACTTTTAGTTTTATGGATGAATCTCAGAACAATCCAGTAGGTTCCAGGAGGCTCTTACTAGGACACAAGACATGATTTATCTTTAAAAATACCCTGATTAGTTGCTGAAAAGTTGGTTAAAGTTGTTAAATAGTTTCTGTGATGTTTCACTGCCTGCTTCTGAAAATTAGCTTTCAGTGTAATAGGTTCACTTTTTTCTGTTGCTTAACTGAAGTACTGAACAGTTTAAGGACTCAACCAGAACCTGAGTCTGTACTTTTCCATTTCTCAAGTGGAAACAAGATTACACAACTAAATAGTATGTTCACTTCTTGTTTCATGCACAGAATTGCAATTAAATGTTAACATACGATTTAGAGAGGAGATAACCAAGGTTTCAGAAAAGCTTTTTTTTTAAAAATTCCACTCCAAAATAGAAAGCAAAGGGACTATTTGGAAAAAAAAAAATGCCTCCATTCTGAACTGAAAATTATTGTGTTGCATTTGATGAGGTTAAAATCTACATTGCTTAACCACATTATAGCATGGGATGTCCTGTGTGAAAAAGACCCCAACCCAGGTACTACACAAAAAGATGGGCAACTTTGGTTTAGAGATAAAAGAAATAAAACCTACTTTGGCATCATAGAAATATATTTTCTATATAACAAAACTTACTAAATTAGCATAAAAGAATATAACTAGTGCTGTTTAAATTCACTATTAAAAAAATTAAAAAAAAAAATATATATATATGTAGCTGTATCTGTTTATCTGCATGTCCTAAAAAAACAAGTTAAAGGTTTTTATTCCTGTGGGTTTAGAGTGAAAAATTATTCAAACTGGACAGAAAGTTACTACTGACAGCATTTTATTAAATGTGCAAAATACATTTGGAAGAAAAACACAATAAAACAGAAATGAGGCATGTTGTTTTTTTTAGTTGACAGGGTAACTAATAAAAATATATTGTGTTTCAACATGTTTGAAAGAAAGAAGATGCCTGCAAAAGATGAATTACATAAAGAATGCTGTTTGGGTTTCATATAAATCGTTTTATTTTTATTTTCAGAAACCTAATGTACTAACAGTCCTGAACTCAGATGTGCATTACTTGCCCTGCGTATTTGTGCAGTCCCTTGACCACAAATGAAATTGTGAGATTAGGATCTCAAATTTAAAGAACCTCCTTTAACCTCTCGTACCTGTTTAGTCCTATGCAGCCCCCAGTGCCTTGAACAGTTTACAACCCCTCTGTGCATGCTTATTAATTATTCCTGTGCCAGCTGTATCTTTCATGTCTCCTTATTTCCTTCAATCCACAAACCACATTCTGTGTGAGCAGGGGAAGCCATGAAGTGGCCACAAGTGATTGCTGAGGCAGTAAGTGAATCAGAGAAGCCCCATGTTACACAGCAGAGCATTATATAATGTGCTATTCTCTCCTCACATACATTATTAGATTTTCTTGGACACACGATTACTGGATGAGGAATGCAGATCCGATGTCACTGTTTGTTTGCACATGTAGTTGCTGTAACAGGACACAGGTCAGGTGAGTGCAGACACAGTCATTTTGGAAACTACATCTGCATACTCCGACCTACAGAGTTTGCTGTAGGTCCACCTATCTTTAGCGCTATAATTTTTAAAACCAGCACTAAAGGTTATTTTGATAGATTTGACTTAGCTCATGATTAAAAGTATTACCTCTAACATTTACCAAAAAAGACTCCTAAATCTGTGTTTTTTTAAAATCTGCCAGTGAGGCGAGGAAAGCCTTAGCTTTTTTTACAGTTCTGAATTGAAAAGATTTAAAAAAAGATAATACTTTTTAAGTTGTGTCTCACAGACCCTTAGTCCTCACTAGAAAATGTTTATATAACATTTCCAAGTTATTCTATGTTGATATATAGACCCTGAATTTTATTAACAGAATTTAGCGTGATCAAAATCCCAGTAGGGTATGCTGACATTGCTCTCCCTCCAGCTGCTCTTCTCCATCTGAAATGTTCTCCAGTCCATAAACAAAAACTACTAAGAAGCCGACACCATCATATGCTGCAGACACATGTATCCCTGCAAATGTGCAGTTTACAATATCAACAGCTGTATGGAAAAAACCACCCAGAAAACAAAAAGGAACATTTCATAACAAGATTAAAAAAAAGTCAAACCAAAATCCTTAACAATTAAACAGCTTTTCGTTGAAGAGCTGAAGCTTATTACAAATATCCTGTCTAAAAGTATCAGATCGTCCAGATGCAGGAACAAAGATAATACACAAAGACAGATGTCACTCTGAAGATGGTGCTGCATGCAAAAATGCTCATTTTTGTATCTACTAAAACACAACAGAGTGTGTGCAGGAGGTGGAAACTTTCTGCCAAATGGACAGAGGAGAAAAAGAATTTCAATATGGGATCTGTCCAGAGATAGAGGTCAGGGAGAAGAGAAAGGAGAAAAGGTCACATTGAAGCTTTTCATAGGCAACAATATTTTCTGGAGGATATAATTCCCAAACTATTTGGCAAAACTTCAGGACATCCATCAGCACAAGCAAAATGAGGGTCAGTTGGCTATTCTGTGAAATATTGAGCATTTTGTGAGTCATAAATTTAATAAAATGTGGCTGTGCTAAATTTACTCCACTCCCAAGTCACACCCTTTTTTGGTAACCTCTGTCCATGATATTCTTCAATGCATCAATAATGGGAACCCTCCAAAAAAACTAAACTCAAAGGAATTAGGACTGAATAAAACCAGACAATACATGCATACTTAAGTCCCATTTAAGGTTACAAAAGAATAGGGTAAAAACTCCAGACACACACACAAAAAAAGGCCAGATATGTTGTTTGTGCTATAGGGTTGTAGTTAGTGATGGGAGAACCAACATTTCACAAGGCTCCCATAGTTAAAGGCTCAGAGTCTCATTTTGCTACACCCAGATTCATAACATCTACAAATCCATGTTCCTCTCTGTAGCAAACCAGTAATGATCTAGGTGGCAGACTCAGAGCATTTACATCTTTAGGCGATGGGCTGCTTGTTCCACAATTTCTTTCTTTCTTGTATCTCTCCCTGAAGCAGCTGCTGAAGGAGTTTGGATACCAGTGATTTTATTTTCTTTTAAAAGACCACAGTTTCAGAGGACAGTGCTCCATTTCCTGAAGTCTTCAAAGGGAGCCTGGGAGACTTGCTGCTACCCCATCCCTTCACAGTATTCCCCCTGATGCCTCTCGCCTTTTTATTTTGACTGTAAGTTCTTTGGTTCAGCATTCAAAATTACAGTGGAATGGAGGAAGAACTATTGCTACAGAAAAGAAAATCCCAGACTAATCTGCCCCAAACAAGCCAGACTTTACCTGAGTTACTAAGAGATGCAGACTCAGCCATAGTTTGCAAAGGGCCTCATGGATATGCTCCATTACAGTTTTAAACCATTCCTGGAAGAAAGTCAGTAGTGGCAAAGGGACAATCTGTAGATCCCAATACTTTACTACCTACAAATTAGTGTGAGTCATGAGGAAAATGCTGGGTGGAGTGGGAGGGCAGGGGAAGCAAGACCTAATTCAAGAAACCACCAAACATAAGTTTTAACTCAACCAACACTTATATGTTCCCTTTTCAGAAAAATAAGAGAGAAAAAAGGACAGGAGACTAAATAGAATTGAAACTGGCAAAAAGTCAGGTTCCCAAACAAATCTTCATGTAAGAAACTGTATGAAAACCACTGATGGAATAATGGACTTTTTAAAACATTGTTTTAAGGAAACCCTTCCCTGGCTGAGGTTGAATTTCAAACTCCAGCCAAGAAAGAAAACCAAGAAAGTGCCTCTTTTTCTTGGAAATTCAGAGGAGAAAATAGGTTATCACTGTTTTACAAGGATGATTTAGCCTGTCTTTTGTTGTCTTTCAAAAACACTTTTGGATATTCACTTTTATATTGACTTATTACAACTGACTGCACATTTCCTCAGGAGTTTCAATTCATCAGATGTTCTCAGAGAAGCTACAGCGGTCAGTACAAAATGAACTGATTTCTTAAATTGCCAGAACAACAGTCACAACAGGTGACAGGTTTTGTATTACAGATACACATAATTACTCTTCAAGTCTTCAAAACAATCTTTTGAAAACACTCCTCCTGAAAATCCTGGGATGGTCAAGAAGAAAGGCACTTGCTCCTAAGACAGCACCTGCAGAGAGGTGGGCTCCCATTGTTTCCCTGAATTGGGCTGCACCCAGAGGTTCAGCTTTTACAGCTCCTTTTCAAGTACCTGTGTGTTAAATTGTGTAATCTCTTGCACAAATATCACTATAATTGCAACTGCTGGTAAGGCTACCAAACAATCTCATTAAAGTGCAAAAAGTTATTTTGTTTCTGTTTGTCTGGGGTGAGGAGGATACTGGATCATTTCAGAATGTTCTTGTCTCATATGAGGTACAGCAGGCCATGTCATGATGTTTTCAAAGCCATTTCTTTATTATGGTCATTGCAACACACAAGCCACTGCCGCCTTACTAATTTCATGTTAAGTAGTTTTAAATACAGGATAATAGCCATATTTAGTGGAATGTTTAGTTTCTTTTGTTATGACTCTTGTTTAAAAAGCAGAACAGGAATTAAACAATATCTGGAATATTTGTATTTGAAAGAGAATGCATAAAATGAAAGCAAGTGATGAAGCTCTATAAATGCTGGTAAGTATCTTATTTCTAACACATTCATTTTCAAAGAGAGACTAATCTGGAAATGGAGACTATCAGTATTGTACTCAATTTATTTTATATCAAGTATGGGGGGTTTGTTAAGCTTTAAAAAACCAACAAAACAGAACCAAACCAAACCCCAAACAAACCAAAAAAACCCCCAACAAAAAACTCCCACCCAACCTAAACGATACTTTCCAAAAGAAAAATGTTTAACTGTTCCTTGTTAGATATTTATAAGGAATTGCATTGTCAGGTTGGATGGGGCTTTGAGCAACCTGGTCGAGTGGAAAGTGTCCCTGCCCATGACCAGGGGGTGAAACTAAATGATCTTTAAGGTCCCTTCCAACCCAAACCTTTCTACGTGTCTACGATTCTACACTTCTTGGCACTCCATATGGGGCTCTAAGAGTTTGAGACAGTAACAGATTGAGCAGAGAGTGTAAGACGGCATTTATACTTGTTAATAGCTGTGGTCAGGTTATTGATACATCTGTACCAACAACACACAAACAATTTAGAAAAGCAACGTTGACACCTAATATTCAAGCTGACTTCTAATGAATTCATGTTTTTTTCCCTCCATCAATGCTAATAAACCGTTTAATTCTTAGAAACCTCTGCCCATATACAGAAGGAGACAGCAAATACTAAATTTCAGGAGATTATGGTCTATGAAGAAAGAAAAAAAGTATCCCAAAAAATGGCCAACGTGCCAGATTTACCAATTTATTCTACAGCCCAATGAATGCATGAGTGTGAGGAGGAGGTTTTGCAGAGGTCTGGACTCTTCATGTGCCCACCTTCCAAAAAAGTAAAAAAAGTTCAATACCCCGTGCTCTTTTCAAATGTATCAAATTGAGTCAGGTGCCTATTCATATATGCAAGAATCAATTATTTTCTTTTGCCAATTGGTCTGATTGCCCTGCTGCTTTAGGGTGAAGCTGCAGCACTTGAGCTGGCATTCTCCATTGTCATCAAAATGAAACAGCTTCATCCAGCTCCCTCACTTTCTGGCTCTGGCGTTGCAGGTTTGCTGCTTCTCCCTACGACCACTGCTATGACACCAGGATTTACAGGCCAGATGGTGAATCACATAAGAAAAATTATCCTGTTGTAAAACAATCCTTTTCCTGTATTTTTTCCCTGGTGGCAGTCGCTGGTTTACACACGCATAAAACTACACACTTGATTACAAAGCTTTTGGGTGGACTAAAAACCCCCATCCCCGATTCCCTCCACTCCAGTTGTGTAACTTGCTGAGAAGCAAAGCAACTTAAGATCAGCTTCCCGGTTTATTTTTACTAAAGTTCAGATGGGAAATAAAAAACTGAGCTTCCAAGTGCAAATGCAAACATTCCAGTTGAAAGAAGTGCAAATACTTGACTGGATGTACAGCGACAAATCTGTACGGATTTCAACAGAGCTAAACTAATTCACCCCAGCTAAAGGCTCTTGCAAAAGCAGGCAGGCAGAAAAGCAGCAGATCTGCACTGAAGTCGGCAAGGGCTACATTCATCTTGGAAGGCAGCAAAATAACTTTATCCATAAAGGGTAAGATGCTATTAGTAACAAAATTCTTCACATTCTTTTCACAAAAAGACGTTTCATATTGCAAGACTATATCCTAATAAACCAGCCTTAGATGGTTGGATTGAGTCTGCACAGTGGCAATGCCAACATATCACACGTTCTCCTGATCAAGCAAAAAAAAAATCAAAGTAGGACAAGTTGTCCAGTCCAGATTGGGCTATTTGGTCTAAAAATAAAGTTCCTGAACACCAATTTTATGCTAGTATGAAACAACTCAGATGACAACAGCCAATTTCTTTTACTATAAAGCAGGTTTAGTACCTCCACATTGCAATTTCCCACTCTTTCATTACAAGCCCCTACTGTAATTGCTATGTACAACATCAAGTTTAAACCACTTGGACTGAAACAGTTTAAATTTCCAGCCTCTTTTAGACTCAGATTCATGTTTTTTTTTTGAAGGGAAGAACGAGCACCACAATCTCTGCTACAGCAATTCAGCTATATCAAAGACTGAGGCTATGGAAAAAATGTTTTTGTTACTTAAAAAGTCACACAAAAAAAATTCAGATGGTTTGTTCTTTGGAAAGGAATAACATCCCCAAGCCTTGGAACTGGAACTTGAAGTTTGGCAGGAGATGGTATTTGTGTCAGTAACATGCCTTTTGCCAACTTTCAAGAAAACATCCCAAATTTGGCCAACAACTATGAGCCTTTGAAGAATCTTAATTTTGCACATGCTCAGCAAACATTTTATAGAGTTTACAGCTGAAATTTAAGAAGAATTTGTCCTTATTGAGTATTCCCAACTTCTAGCTTTTAGTTCCTGCACCACTGCCTCTGAGCGAACGACCATGCTACATCCCCTCACGGCTCCTGCCTGTGACCACCCATGCAGCATGGGGAAGGAAGTCATCTGATTCAAAAGCAAAGGAGACAATTATTTAACAGCTCTGGAAGGGAATTTGGCAACCAAAGCAGAGACCCAGCCTGTGGAGGCATGGTGGCAGTATCTGTTGCTTGATCCGCTGTTGATTTAGTGTTTAAAAACATTTAGAACAACAAAATACATGAGTAGTAAAGAACACTAGGTAGTAAAGTTCAATACTTAGATCTAGGGAAATGCAGATCTAAAGTTGCCTCTGCCTATATAATGGGTATTATCTTTTGCTCTGTGATGATATACCACTTTGCCCCAGGACCTGAACTTGCAGTGAATCAGGGTTGTACAACAACTGAATGCAAGAGTTTTGCTTCATTTGCTACAGGACCAGAAAGGTCTACAACAAACACAATAGAGGGGGGAGGAAACAGGACAAGTTCAACTGTAGGCAGCTGAGTCTCAAACCAATCTTCATGCTAAATAAAACCCAAGAGAACTGCATTCTATTTCTGCCTTTTTCATAAACAGACTTCAATTCCTCATCTTCTGGTTTGGCTCACTGGAAGTTTCTAGGGTCAGTTTTGCAGTGCTGCCGAGCACCCTCAGATGCAAGCCAGCACGAAAAGCACTATGACTGGATAATAAGTCCACAGGTGTCCAAAACCAGGCAGCAGACCTGACCTTAGTCTTGCCACACTTCAATTTCCCACATGCATGAGATAAATACAGGCATAGTGAAAATCAATCCTTTCAAAATGGGGAATCATTCTAGTCCTAGCGCAGCAAGCGGCAGAGAGAGATGCTTTTACAGAAAATCTGTTTTCAGTAGGATGCTTATACAGAAAATCTGTTTTCAGTGCAGCATATAAACCCTGGGGCCACACACTGAAGATGAGGAGAAAACAAAATATTTAAAAGTTGCTCCTTCAGTGAGTGCTCAATGAGGCAGAGGATGTGTGAGTGGGGAGATTGGCATGCAATCATTTAGCTAAAGACCAGATCATTTCATATATACACATAAGAAAGCCAAATTAAGATTCCACAAACAGCTTTGTGATGTTTGCTGACTTCTGAGTATCAATTTTTCCAAACATTGTAATTTTTTTTCCTTTCTCTTTTTAATTTTGCTTTCGTTTTTGGTTTTATCCAAATAAAATTACCAGTCCTCCAACTAAAATAGTACTGTAAGATTTAATGATATTGGATGCTGAAATGTGATAAAGAAATCTGGCCTCGGTCTTGAAGAATACATTAGACCTTCAAATACTCAGTTTTGTATCAGCTTTTAAATTCAAAGCCCAAACCTGATCTGTGAAGGAAGAATCAAGTTCTGTAATGTCAATGACCAAGTCTTAGTGATGCTTTCCATGTATAAAACCACTGCTTTTAAGCAACTAAAAAGATAATTCACTATGATTTTTCTGATTTTGTTTCTCAGACGTATATAAATAAAATTATTCATTTATTTTAGACTTCGATTCCATGTGAAAGTTGTAGATTTGGAAACAAGCTAAGGAAAAAAAAATTAGAATTTTGTCACTTTTATTTTCAGCTCAGTTGTGAAAGCCTCATCTACAAATTTTGCACATGTAAACTGTTTGCAATAAGAGCATATTTTTATTTTGTTCATTATAATATGAACTCAGTTGATGCTTCTAATTTTTCTTAATTATCCCTAGTACAAAACACTTCTTCCTCAGCGCTTCCAAAGCTATTCAAACCTTTGTAATGCACAGCACTGTATAACACAGAGGTAAAAAGCTGTGCCCTGCATACTTCTGCCAGTTTATTTACTGCTGATTAAGGACTTCTGTCTTACAGGAAGCTGAGTGGTGGCTCAACTAATCAAATTCAACAGTAGATTAGAAAGACGGAATAGCACTGAATTTGCAGCTCCAAGCTCAGCTCTGTCATGACAAACTATCTGACAGGCACTGATCTAAATGCTTTGGGATTTGTACTGCAAACTTGAATAGCCATATGCTTACCATTGAAATGTGCCAAAGGCATCTGTTCTTTCACAGTTTTTGAAGTTTGTTTACCAGTGCATATTAATACACATTTAATAATTGCTTTAATACCCTCCTTCCTCACCCTCGATGACTAATAGCTCCAAGAGTGGGTATAAACATCTACATCTGAACTTTTTATATATCCATGGACAATTCTGAAATGAAGCAATAGGAGCAGCATAAATAAACCTTTGCAGAAAGTCACGATAAGCACTGCCATCTACCAGGAAATCTGCACAGAAGGCTAAAGACATATGCACCTTCTTTTTGAACCTTTTCTTTCCCCTCAGTCCTCCTCAGTTGTTATTCTACACCTAGTCATTACATATGAATTTTCTGTCCTCCACATGCCATGCTGCTGCCTCTCATCTGTATTCATGCTGGAGCTGTTCCCCCAAGGAAGCACCATGGTGCAGCTAAACCTGCCCTTGAAGCATCTCCACTTCTGCCAGAATGGTCTACACCCCACATACTCTCTTGATAGGGAGCACCCTTTTTTGTTACTTCCATGAGGTTTTGGAAATGAACTAGTCCTCGCACGATGTTGGCATTAACTATGCCTTCTTGTCACACTGATTCAACACTCCTCCCTTTAATCATTAAAAGAGATAACACAGACTGGAAATCCACCAAAGAATCAAATTAGCTTTTAAAAGGCTAAATTGTCTGATTATTTCTAGAGAAGATGATACCTTTGAGGCTACTTTTTACTATGAATAAAGCATACATTAAAATATCTACCCAGAAAAAGACAATTTAAGAAGAAAGGCTCTATTTCAAGTGTGAATTTGCTGCTTTGTTCTATTCAAATGCAAAACAGTGTTGTTGCTTATTATATTGCCACTTTCAATGTTGCTTAATTTACATAAAAATTAACTAGACTCTTCTTTTGCATGCATCAAGTATTCATGGTTAGCTATCTATGTATATTTAATATATTTCCATGTCATCATCCATTGCTAGGTAATTAGTTCCTGGAACTCTTACTGTGTTTCAAACAGTGAAACATAAGAGGATCTTATTTAACATCAAGTTTCCATTCAACAGATGAGTAGCAATTTCCCACTCAGCTTCACCTCTCCTGTGTTTTGATTCTTTTTTCCAATGTTTTACACTTAAAGGGGATGTACATTTCAGTTTCACTCAACTGAGCTGAGTGAGCATGCAAACACACACATGTAAGCTGCCTTTTCTCAGTCATACTACCTATCTCAGCATACAGACATACAAGACAGCTGTGCAGAGGAAGCCTCACTGAAATAGAACAAACACATCAATATCCATTTGACACATCAGGATTTTAAACACTGCTGTACACACATATCATACTTTTCTTTTTACACATGCAAGAGCACATGCAACCACCTTTCTACTACAGTGAGTAAGAAATTTTCTACCAACTTCAACAAGTGAGGCATTCTGCAAAGATCTGGTGGCCAAAACAGAGCATTTACAGTTATCTTAACACAATCTTGCACTAAAAGCCACTGAAATTCCTGAAAAGGAATTTCTACCTATGACTAGATAACACAGAACTGCTATATTAAAAAAAAAACAAACAAACCCAAAGCATTAAGCATGTTTGTATTCTCACAGTACACTACGACTGAGCAATACTGACGTATTGCAATAGCTGGGGCACAGGTTTGAAAAAAAACAACTTTGCCATTTCCCTCCCTATTAAGATACTTTGAGCAGTGTGCCGTTCTGGGATCAGGTTCCACTCACATCTGCTACTCTTGGGCTAGATGCTTTGGACCAGATTCCACCTATGCTTAACAGGGTGACTACCTGCTGTTTGTTTGTTAATGGAGGCTTAATAATTTTCCCTTTCCAGATCTGCTGTTACACCCATTTATTTTCAAGCCCAGTCAAGAATTCCTGAAAGAGTTACGGCTGGACACCTTACCCCAGGTCTCTGCCTTCTGCCCAACATGCCATTGGAGGTTCTGGTACAGACCTTCCTGTCCCTCACTGAGTTCTACTCACACATCCTCTGGGAGCTTTTCTCAATAGGGATCTGTCTTCAAATCTGGTAAGTAAGATCATTAAAGCACATCACCCACTCAAAGCAAACTCCTTTGAGAGTGACCAGCTGGCCAGCTGTCACCTAAAACACAAGTTTGGCAGGGGGATCCTATTATTCATTACTACAGAGAGAGCAGTAACCTAAAGCTCCCTCTACTATGTAACCTCCACCAGCCTCTGTTGGCAAACAGAGGGAAACTACAGAACTCAGCCAACCTTGATTGTATCCCTGCTAATTGAATCTCACTCAAAATGTCATCTATGGGGTGCATTATTTACACTGAACAACAAATAAAAAAGGAACCAAATATATCTCAGCAATGTCAAGTTGAAAATTTTACCATCACAAGTGTGTGCCATGTGGCAAGAAATTCAGTCCTTTGTACAGTGGATTAAAACATTATTGTACTGGGCAACTGCCAGGCAACAGACAACTAGGGCTGCCTTAGATAGAGATGTACAGAGCCGAAGTCTCAGAGAGGCTGCAGAAGGGTCCTTCTGACAAGTATTTGATCTGGAGTGAGTTTGTTGAGGAAAGTTAGCAAAGCATCATGTTCTTCATGCTTGAGAGAAGGGCCTATCAAATTATGGCTAGTTTCAAGAGAAGAACAAGCTGAGCATAACACACAGACATTACTAGCAATTAATTGCACTGTAGTTAGTGCCAGAGCAGGAATGTAGTGGTGAGTACAGAGAGAGTAGAAAGCAGAAATGTCCAATGGACAAAGTCAGGAAGGCTTGACATTTCTTAGTTCTGTTGAATTTCAGTTTCCTTCCTCTGCTCTCAGATGAAGACAGGAAAAAAGGGCATAGTGGCGCAAGAGAGAAGGAACATCAAGGACGAAGTGTCTTCTGCAGAACTGGTGATGCCACTTAGGACACTCTTTCAGGATGACCCGAGGCACAGGCCTCAGAACATGCAGAGGACAGTCCCACAATAGCTTAGTGAAGAAGGATTACATGGAAGTGTAGTTGGAGTCTTTAGGGCAAGGAAGTGTAGGAAGGGATCCTCCTTAAAAATCCCAATAGTGTTCTAACCAAGTATGTGGAAAAGACTAAAAATTTGGATGATCCTGAGCTATTGTTTCATAGTATGCACTATAACTCACCTACAAGACCTTACTGGCTGATAAAGATGTAGCTGGGCATCGGGCTAAAATCTAAGCATATAATTCAGGATAGGGTAAATTGGCAAAGGCAGCAAATTCCAAAGCTGCTGTAGGCTGCCAGATGGTCAGCTCCATTTTAGCAGAATCACATACTCTGTTATGAAGGCTGGACTAATTTGACCATTCTGTCAAACACAAGTGCCCTGTGGTCTGTGGTGACAACAGTTACAGAAAGGCACTCTCCTTCCTCGACTACCCATTCATTGTCAGCAACTTGCATCTGATGGGTTCCAATTATTCTCATTCAGTGACAAGGTTCTGCTGATAAGCATCTGCTCCTCTGGACTGGATTGCTTCAATCTCATTTTACCTTGGTTGGTAAATCAGAACAGTTGTGATCATCATGTAAATTTGCCCACAAATATGCAAATATCTTAGTTACTGCTCTTTGGTTTTGACCAAAGTAGACCATTACGGGAAAACAACTGAAAGAATAATTTATTGCATCTATCTCAGTATTTTGTTTCTCTTGTAACTTTAAGTAACTCCTTCGGTTTATTCCAATTTAACCAGGCTCCCTAGTGTATTTATCTGGTTCTGAACATTCTTTTGTATAATAAACACTGCTGAAAATAACATCTTATGAATTACAATAACAGCCTGAGAAAGACACTTTATCCTTACACTATACTAAAAACAGTTTCTGAGAATAGTCATATTTAGATACGCTCCAAAATTCACCAAACATTTTCAAACATAAAATCGGCTTCCCCAAGCCTTTTTTCCAGTGAGCAAGAATACCTAGTTCTCAGAGTTCATTGTAATGCTAATGAAAACCTTTTTTCATACTGACTTAGTTGAAGGATATCCTGTCCTGCTGCTGCATTATTAATACAGCCAAACCACTGGAAAACTAATTGCAAATGCCAATTCACTTAGTGCTATCATTCGGCTCTACAGAATTTTCCATTTTAGCTACAGTGTGTGCTAAGTAGCAGACAAAATATATTTTACATGCAGGTCTCAATAGTCTTTGCTTATTTTGTGACCAAAGCCTGACCAGAATATTGCTCGTGTTCTTATTTGTTTATAATTGGTTTCTTAGTGTGTTTATTTTTTTCAGAGAACAATTTTTGTGAAGTGCCATACTTCTGGGATTAAAACTATGCTGGCGCTCCTTTTCAAGACAACTCTTGATTTTTTTCCACATCAGGTATATACAGCAAATTCCAGGGAGGAAAAAGCAACATGACATTTCTGCTTCATAAAGCAGAAGTAAAATCTAGTAACGAAAACCAATGAAGAAACTTATAACTTGAAAATTAGAAAAACTTTTGCATGTTCTTTAGTTTTGTTTGTTTGGAGGGGTTTTGTCATTTTTTTCTTTCCCTAAGAGAACAAAATCTGAGAGCTAGAAAATGCTTATTATGTAACCATGTGCAAATACCCCTTTTGACATATCACTGTTTCCTAAAGTGTAGTCTGGATTACTCATAGCCATAAAACACATTATTGTATTTATAAAATGTGGATGTATACTCTGCTGTCAGAGTACACATTTTCAAGCCTTTCATTTCTTTCATCTATCTCCACTACTTCCATCCTTTTCTATTTGCTACAACTCTTCTACTAAAATAATGAAAATATCTTAAGAATGTGTTTCTGGATTGCAACATATTTTAAGAAAACAATGTTGAAATAACAGCTATAAAACAGTTACTACAGAATTTTTCAAAAGGAAAGCAACATTGCTGGAGTTACAACCAGATACTCCCAAATTCCACCTTTGTCCGAAAAGAAACTTTGTTTATTTCCTCTGGTTCACCCCTCTTGGACTCCTGCAGAGAACATATAAACTTGCTTTATTCTTCCATAGCTTCTCACATAGCAGATCAACCTCTAAAAGCTTTCCATTCTGACTTCTTTTACTCAATTGAAATGAAAAGGCATGAAATACATTGTTAGAAGTTTGCCATTCTAAGCAAAGAAAATACCAAACTGGCAAACCCATTTCTTCTCTCACTCCAAAGCACACACCACAAGAGGGCTGCATTCAATCTCCCTTTTGAAACTCCCATTTCTCAGTATTTAGTTACTCAATCTGAATGCTTGACACTTTCCTCCAGTTTTACTTGGAAAAGATGCAGCACCTTATGAGGCCATTTCACTTGTAGATCAAGACAGCATCCCGATAGCAGATCCTTGAATGTTTTCAAAGTGATCTGTAGTTACTCAATGGAGTTCTTCCCCCGCCCAGCTAAGAGGTGGCAATGGACCTTCAGCAAGATGCCACTGGAACTCGTTCTGAACAGCACTGGCTGGGGGATACTTCAGAATACTTTGCAGACTGAATGACCTTGGTCTGCTAATAAACTCGACTAGTTGAAACCCATGTTGGCTTTGTAACCACAGTCTCTTTGGGTGTAAAGCAGCCCTTGTTTGGCCAGAGTGCTTTTAGTCAGCTTAGAGGGAATAATGAAGTAAAATCATTTTGCTTATAAGAAATCAAGAGGCATATATCCTTCATGCATGAAGTCACAAAGGCTAAGCAAGATTTGTTTTCTGCAACTGTATTTATGAGGTTTTAGAATACGAACCTCATGCTAGACAGTTTGCCAAGACAGAAATCATCCACCAAAAGTCCTCTAGATACACACAGTTCCGTGTGTACACAACATACCAGACTTTACAGGAAAAAAGCCCACATTTGAGTCACAGGTGCATTATATTCTATCAGCATTTTGGCTGTTCAGTTTTAATGTATTCTCTGCTGCCCACTGCTATCCAAACAAGAACACATGAAAAAGAATATGCTCCTGGTTGATTACAACATGTGCCAGAATACAGAAAGGCACGTGACTGAAAGTCAGGAGAATTTATACCTTCAAGGAGGAAGAAAGATCCTTTGAAAGTGTTCTATCCTAATGTAAGACATTGCTATTATAAATCAGAAATTATGTACATATTTTAACACTGAGTGCATGCTTACGTGTGCCTCAGTGTGTCATGTCAACTGAATTTGCTAGCACCACAGGTAGCATAAATCCTGGTGAATCTCTATAGCTGCTCAGTGTGGTTTGGAATGTATTATTAACAGGTTTATTAAATATTTGCAATGCTGTGGACACACAGAGTGCACTGTTTGAGACAGCTGCAGCTTAACTGCTACCTGCTTCAAAAAGGCTCATGTATCAGGGAGATGGGTGTTTCAGATGTACCAAACCAAAATACCTGCCTCAAAAAGACACGGGCCTCGCAGATAGTGTGTGAACAATGGGGAGAAAAGAAGGAGCCACATAGCTGCTGAGCATACATTCCATTTAATTCTCTGATACACGCTGCAAGAACAGCAAAGCAAAGGGCTGACAGAGCAAGCCAGGCAGCTTTCAAATCTTTCGGAAGGAATGCTTTTTGGATAAGTGAAGGCAGAAGTCAACTGGTTAAATCACAATGGTGCTGTTGACAGGATGAACCTGGAGAGCACTTAGGCAGAGAATCCTTTTGAGCGATGATTTTTCAAAAGCATCCAAGCAGATTTAAAAGAACACTAATTCTTATAGGATTTTAAATAGGACTTATGTCCCTAAGGTCTGCCCTGTATGTGTTTGGCTTTTAAACATCAGTACCCATAGCAACTTCCAGGCAACACAAATGTGCCATTGCTCACAAATTCCAAAGTCTCTGAAGCATTTTGAAAATGTCTCTCCTTTTATTTATTGTGCGTGCTGTGCTTTTCTCCTAATAGATGTTGTTACTGCCTATGCCATGCCAGAAACCATCAGGTCAGGCTGGCTCCTTTCAGAGACACGCAGTGAAGGACCGGTGATCGGAAGAATGCAGTCAGAAGGTTGCTCAGGTTCCTGCTTCTGGAATTATTTTATAATCATCAAGAGTACTTTTATTTTTATACTGCAAGGTCAACAATGACTACGAGCAGAAACAAAACAACAGTTTTGCGTAAGTCTAAATATAGATGATATGCATTTCAGAGATGCTTATTCTAAGATATTATTATAGGGTTAGGGAGAGACACTACCAACTTGAATGCATATTAAAATAGTTCTCCAGTTTTAACTCGCAGCCATTCCACAAACAAATGAATTTATGAGAAAATACATTCACACCCTGTAACTGTAATATACTTCATCGTAACAGTTAATTCACATCGTACAGCACTTCAAATAACTGGCATGGCACATAGGCAGCAACGGGCAACCCATCCTATATCCTACCAATGTTTAGTGAGAACATAGAGAGCCGAGACCTTATTTCCTGCCTTCCAGAATCTTGCAGTTCAGAAAAAGGTTGACAAAATAAGTCCCAAAGACAGCAGTATTTCAGATTACGTAGAGAGTGATGAATGAGGTGTAAAGTTGAATTTATGCTGAAGTTTATGTTTTGATAAAAATCTATTTTAAAAAGCATTTATGCTCTACTACAATTTTTCCCAAGCTCCTCTGCCCTTTTATGTTTTTCGTTTTTCAGTATCAGTCCCATAGCAACATCCAGGATTCATGAATGTGGCACTGCTCTCAACATCTCTGGAGCAAAGCCTTGCAAATGACTGCTAAACTCAGGGATCTGAGTCAGCTTGGAAAAGTATGATGCTGGGCTAATTTTTTTATATCCTGAAAATAATGGCAGGGGACTGGGAGGAGGGCAAAGGGAAGAAGAGCTGAAGCTGCAACAGCAGAAAGGAATGAAAGAAACAAGCCACTTAACATTTAATGATACATAAGCAACATGTTTTACAAGTAGATGGGATTGAAAGTTTTATTACTATCTTACAGATTTGGGGGCTATGTCTGAACAGCTGAAGGAGTCCAACATTTCCAGTAAGTGAAGTGATACTCCACGGACCTTCTCCCCTGCCAGCAATTACTCATATAGAAAAGTGGTATCAGGGATACACAAAACACATTTGCAGCAACCTTAATGCAGCTGGAAATAAAAACAGCCAGCATCTGCAAAAAATGGAAGAGTGGGGAATCCAACCAATATGACTGAGAATCATCTCTACAATGGGACTCCTCATTTGGGGTTAGTCTATTCAGCCTGTAGATGCTGCTATTTTTCTAACAAAACACATCAGGAAACATCATCTCCTAACGGAAACTAAAGCAGTTAATAAAAAAAAAGAGTATGGATAAAGTATGTTTAGGTTCCTCGCCCCTCAAGACTGCTTGAAGCAATTATCTGCCTTACTAATAAACAGAGCTGAGAAGCGGGTATCTGTGTAAAGCATCTGGAAATAGTACGTGAAATAAATAGATGTAAATACTATTCCTCTGTTTATGGGAATTAAATTCAACTTTAGTGATAATCAAATAAGCTACCAATCCAACCAACATCACCTGCAAACTCTTGGATCACTGACTGACAAGAATGAGCAGTAATTAATAAATTTGTACTTTACCAGAGACTCACCTACTGTCTGTCGTGCAGCTGTCTTTAAAATCAACCATAAAGCTCAGTACTGTGACACAAAACCCCCAGTCCCCCTGATAACTCTCACAGTATTCAGTAGACTTTATCAGTATTAAGTCCATCACAAGGATGTAAGGAAGAAGCCCACAAAATGGACTGTTTGGTGTTTTGTGCAGGCTCAGGGAAGCACCAAAGGTATTGCAAGACCCTGTGCTAAGCTTACTGTGCTGCTGTGAGTTACACCATAGGAAAAATGCAAACCAGATAAATATTCCAACCAGATGAATGACCTTTAAAAATATATAGCCTGAGAGATGCTGACCCAGTCTAGACCAGCAAATACACCTTGTTACACACACTTAGTCCACTATTTAGATAAAGCGCATTAACTACTAGAAAAACCTTTCTTAAAAGTATTTCAAAGGGAGATAAACCATTAGATTAAAAACAAAAAGCAGGAACATCTTAATTCTGAAGGAAATAATTCTAGTTTTTCCTGAGCAATCATTTTTCCCGAACTCTTCTGTGGCCAAGCTTCACTTTTACATATGCAATCTGATGAGCTAAAATCGTTCCAGGCCTCCAGTTGAAGCAATTAAAAAAGTCCACACTTGCCAAACATTACCACATCGTTACCACAGATACTGTGTATTCTGAGTTAAGGGAAAACAGTGGAAACCTCTAGTACCACTGTGGGGTAACTGCTGGCAAACAAGAAGTTTTTAGCATAATTACCACTGCGACTATTAATTTCCTGTGAGGAGGTAAATGGAAAATTATCCACTGCATGGTATATCTGCTTGTAACAAGCCATGACTCACATGTAAGAGATTGTAAAGGGATTATTTCAGTAGGTGGGTCTTGATAGGGTCAAGAACGTAAAACCTGAAACATTTCCGATGAGTACCACAGATGTGTGGTGACAAACAACGATGTCAAGCTGCAAACACTAAAAGGGGGTAGCGATTCTTACACCATTAACCCTCCAGTGAAAGGCTATGCTCCCCTCTCAAAAGCAGAGGAGAATGGAAATAGGAAAGGATGGGGGCTGAGAGAAAAGGGTAATTAGGAAAAAGCAAATCCTTCCCAGGAGGAATGAAACAATGGACTGCTTGCCACAGAGGTGCGGCAAGTAATGCAGAATGCTGCTCTAGTAAGACGTGACAGAAGAGAAACAGCAACTTCAACATGTTCCAAAGGACAGAAAATACCTAACAGAAAGCTGGTGCTAATTCTGAGAAGTAAATCACAGACAACACATGCACATGTTTGCAAGATATGGTAATCATCAACGGTTAACATGATTCTGGAAAAAGTCGAGCTGCCCTTTCCCATGTTCTGGAATACAGAATCAACTGTCAGCATTCGCAATAAAACACAACAGCCCGCACCTGATTTTCTGCATTACTGTATTTCATAAGACATGCCCAGCGATGAAAGTGTATTTTTGAACAAGGTCTCTGCTTTTTTTTTTTTAAATAACTAATGGTACGAATTTTTTACTGGCACACAAAAGGCACAAAAGACATGCAAGCTTCAATTTACATACTGATATTTCTATATCAAAGGCTACGCTATTTAATGTACAGGATCCAATTCTCATAAAAGCACAAGTTCAATTACAACAGCCAGTGAAGCTCTAATACTGCTTTTTCAGCTAAAAACTTGCTCAAAGCTTTCACAATAGCTAAAGAGTGAAATAGTAATTTCAGCCTATCAGTCTACTTAGTAACATGACTCTGGGAGGAACATATGCACAGAGAGGGAGAAAAAAAAATCAGGAAGAAAGAACTTCCTTGCATTAAGAAATGATGGTTTAGAGTTGCTGCTTAATCTCTGCAAATCTGATGGACATAAGGGTGAAATCAATTGATTGAAGACCTAGAGTTAAGGCTCATGTGGACACTTCAATTTTCCTATTTTGAAAACAGGCTGGTTTTAGTTTACACAAGCACTGAGCAACCAGCACAAACAGGCAAGAGCTGCTCTGAGAGATGGCAGCGCTGGTCAGTGTGCAAGCTCTGGCCTCGCCAAAACCCACAAAAATGTTGGCAGGGGCCCAACATATCATTTTAGGAGTCAGGAATCTGTTCAGTCACAATGCGGGAGGCTGAATTTTGTTAAAACAACAGATCTAAGCCTTTCTGTCATTTGATGTGGGGCCTTTCTGTGTCCTGTACCTCTGTTACACAGAAGACAAATTCTGCACAAACCTGAAAACTGCTGAAGCCCTGCTACATGGTTCTGTTTGAGCACATAAAATCACTCTAGTTCAGCAGACACTTCTGTGATCAAGACCTGCACGCCTCACCCAATATTTCTGTGAAAAGGAAAGAAAATCTGTGTAACAAAATAAAAAGCCATATATTTAATATGTATATCTATTCAAACACCCCAGCCATCCTGGCCTGAGCATTTCAGTCAATGAACAGACCAGATGTTTATACTTGCATCAATTTTCCCTTTGAAAAACCCAAGTGTAACACACTTAGAAATTGGTATTGCTTTGATTTATGCTTGAAAGAACAAATGGCATCTTTTAAGCTGTAGGCCCTTTGGACATAACTGTGCACAGAGAAAAAGCATCATCTACACCAGAAAACAAGTCCCTAGCAGTATTATGGTAACATTCCTCATTGACATTTCATCCACTCATAAAAGTAACCTCCTGTCTCTCTTTCAAAGCCAGTGTAAGAAAAAAGCTCTGGGAGCTAATACAGTCTGCCTTCTTCAAGCTGAAGGGTCTCATTAATAAATTACTAAACCAAAAGTTTCAACTTCAAACATCGTTTACACAAATGCATAATTGTCATTGACCATCGCAGGATTAAAACATTTACATAGGTTTAGACATAGCTATCCTGGATTGAACACCTAAATACAACTTTTCTGCCCTAGCAATGAAACAGATTGGAATACCTGCATTTAATTACTGAAACACTGCACAAGGGTAAAACTCAGGTATAAATATTAGAAAATACAAAATAGTTTCTGATTGCATGTGTCTAAACATTGATTTTAGGACACAACCATCAATTTTGAACCAGTCATGGAAAAAGGATAAGAATCACGATTTGTTTCAATCAGTAAGGATGTGAGGTGAGGGCAAGCATGTTAAATTTGTATCTTTGTTTATTTTAGGATGCTGCAGTTGCCAGTTGTTATCTGCAATATTTTTTTCAGTTGGCTAATTATGAACCAGAAAAAAATTCAAAGCTAAAATATTATAATAAGGAAAATAATTATGACTCATCATCATACTGTAAAACCAGTAAAATATAAACCCCATAATGGGAACATCCAATCCCATGCATCCAGATATTAAAGACTGTAAATGGTGGTAGAGGAGGTGTCAAAAAGAGGTCAGTTTAAATTTAATGTTGGCAGAAATGATTGTCTGCAAAAGCATGAATAATCTTCTAATGATGCTTTAAAGCTTTAGCTCTGTCTTAACACTTACTGTTTATTCAGTCCTGAAAAAATACTTAAAAGCCATGAAGCAATTTTAAGAAAACATTCATAAACAGCTATTTTCTCTTGACAGACTATTTGGCTACAATTACAGATATTATGCCAAGATAATATATGTAATTCAATGAATCCAGACAATATTGAATCAAATCAACCAGTATTATTTTCCATCCCTTTGAAACTGAACATTCAAGCCATCTGAACTTTCAATGTCATTTGGCACTTTAGAAAAAACTTTATAAAATACAACCAGGCCCGAAAACCTATACTTCATTTCTCAGTAACCTCCTGACCTTTTATAGAAGGATCTCACAAACTGGATCTTCAAGAGCCTTATGTAAACCACAAATGTTTTCAATTAACATTGTTAAAGGCATGCTCATATAAAAGTCTTATTTAAATTCCTGCACACTTCAGTCCTTTTCAAAGCCACACATTTTACAAAAGGAGATGAGTCACCTCAACCCCAGTTCTGCCAAAAATGATTCCATACATAAAATCTATTCAAAATTTTAGGCTTAAAAAAAAGGATTCAATATAATTTTAGGAGATGGTTAAAGAGAGATATACTATGATGAGTTAAAAAAAGTAATGACTGATCCTCATTTTGGTGCCCAGAGTTCATCTTCTGTTGCTCAGTCACATGTTCTGACTCTGCCTGTCAAAAAATGCTTGCCTTTGTTCCCCAAAGAAATACAGCATGAATCAGGATTCCAAGCAGCTCAGGCAAGACAAATGATATACTTGATCAAGTGAATAGAAATAGAAAGAAGCAAATCACCTATTTTATTTCTCTTAGATTTCCATCCATAGCCACCCAACCAGATATCTCTTGCTTAAAACCCAGCAACAACTGCAGCCCTTATTTTCCTGAATATATAATGAATTATACACCTAAAGCATGTTCATAGTCTCTATTTACTCTTGGGTGATTCCATGGTTTCTATGAATGTGAGAACAGTAATATGACCATTTACCAGTAAAATAGTATTTTCGCTGTTTTGGCACCTGAACACAATGAAAAGAAACCGGTCAGCTTTTACTTGGGTTTCTGTTTAGAAGAGTCAGCTCAGGGTGGAAGAGCTACTACTCATGAACAGCCAGAAAAGGGAAAGAAACGTATGACCCAAAAACCAAGGAGATGTATGGGCTAAACAATTTTTATTGCTTTCTTGGTGGAGGTTAAATAGATGTTTTTTCCTTACCTACTATAATCTCAGCAATGACTTAAAAACCATCACAGCAGCATCTATGGGCAAAATAATGATCATATAAGAGCAAGAAGGCAGCCAGAGGAATTTGAGTGTTGGTCATCAATAGCAAAAATCCATTCACATGGTTCAGAAATTTTTGCAACTCAGCAACAGTAACTGCTCAGGTCATGCTGTCAGGGCGCAGACAATGCTTCCTCTAGGAAGCAACTCTTTTGCAAAGACACAAGCAACATTTTACTGAAGGTTATTTTTGCCTGATTCCTCATTTCCTATTCAGAAGGGTCACTAAGTGTTATTTTTATATAATAACAGGTAATTCTTTCATGCTACAGCTTGTGATGCATATTAATCAGGGTTCTTGCCAAATTAGATTAGTTTCTTCAACATTTGAAAAGCAGTTAAACTTCTAATGACATTTTCCCCCTCTTTTCATCAACTTATTTTTAGAGCAAAATGTACTCAGGCCTGAAGAAAAGACACTTGAGTCTCAGAGATGGAAAACAGCCACAAGCCAAAATGTATTCACTGGAGAGCTTTAGGGCAATAAGGTTGTAATCTATGCACAAAAATACTTTCAAAGATGTAAACATGATGTTAAAATCTCTACTGCTCCCTCCTGCATGTTAAAATGACACACACTGCTTTATTTGCAGTTATGAGCAGTAAAAAAGAAAATAAGTCTATTTTTATTTCTAAGATTGTAGCATTAAGACAGCTTAGAAACAGGGACTCAGATTTTTGTATCCCTGACAATCCTCGTGTTCTTTATTACTATTAGTGTCAGAAATTACAATTGTAAAAAAGGCATTCTAACAGTTTAAGTAATAACTCAAACTAGAGTTGCAAATAATGCTAGGAACCAACTGGGCCATCAGCATCCGAATATCAACCTGCGCATCTATATTGTACAGATGAAAAGGTATTTACTTTAAAGTCCAGCAAATACAGTTAGGTTGCACACAAAAAGAAAACTTTTCAACAAAAATGATCCACATTTGGTACACTTGCAAACAATTCAAAACCAATTCTTTAATAAGTAATAACCAAGTACTTTAAAACACTACTTGAACTACCTTTCCACACATAACTTACTACATAATAGCATATAGTCATAATATATATAGCTTATAATGCCTATCAAGGTACAAAATACCTAGCAAATTCAATGTTAAAGGGATATTAATATTTCACACAATATTTGCTTGCCTTAAATAAAAGAAGAACTTAAAACCACTTGAAAGCCTGGACAAAAAAATTATCTAGGAATGTTTTTGCTTTGTCTCCTGCTTTCTACTGCATAAAATCAGTTAATCAGCCTCAACTATTTTCCTTTTTATAATCCAATAGCCTAAATTGCAAAGATCTCTCATAAAGCAATGAAGAGAAAAGCATTTTTACAGAATTAGAAAATTGCTGTATAACCACAAAGCTTGTTTCTGCAGCAAATGCAGAATCTTTTTATTTTTTTTTAGGTTGTTAATATTTCGAGTGGAAAACATTTCTTTAACTGAAAATTTATTCCAGGCTCAAAATATTTTTAATGCATTAGTCTAACTTAGTGATGTGAAAAATTAAGTAAAACAAGTAAAATTAAGTAAAATTTTGAAATTGTGTATGTGGCAAATTTTTTTTACTACAGCAAATGGAGTAATAAACATTCAAGGCAGATGAAAATCTAGGATGTCCAGCTCTGAATGTCCAATACAAACAAGGTCAAATAGATACATGTTACAGCTGGGATTGTTCCCCTTGACAAAATACCAAAGTGTTCACAGTGATTTTGGGATGTCTGTTTAGTAGGAAGCAGGTAAAATGCAAACCATGTTTGCTTCTAAAATCCAAGCAAGGATTTCAGCAAGCAAAAAAACCTGCCAGCAGGCCTTTATTCTTTTTAATAATCTCAAACTTCTCCTTTTGGCAGTCAAAATAACCAGCATGTGCTAAAGATCTAGAATGGCTTTCCCCTGAAGAACTACCCTATAAAAAGTCACTTCATATCTACTATACATGTTTATTTTCCTCAATCACATATCCTGCAAATACTCACTGATCTGTAGTTGAATCACTGCCACATCAGTACCATTTAAAGGGTACATCCTCATGGCCTCAAACTTCATCAAAATGCCCATTCCCAAAGCCACCCACATCTCAGTCTAATGGGCAATTACATCTTTATACTCAGTTTTCCTGATAGCAGGGACTCAACCTCGACCCCCAGATTAACAGAGGATGGAAGATCACCTCTACTAAAAAGCAAGGATCACGCGTTCTCTTACCCACCACCCTGCCTAGCAGCACAACTTCTATTTTACACAACTTATCCAGGTCACCATCACCCGAAAAAGCTGGCAGCACCGGGCAGCCAAATTGCTGCGTTCACATGCTGCTTCTCCTTTTAACATAAAAACTTGTTTTCTCAGCTCTAGGACTTAAAACCAGAAGGTTTTTTGGAGAGGACAGTGACATACATGCTCTGTGTTCAGTGTCAAACATCCACTTGGGGCTGAGGATGTTACAGGCAATAAGGCTAAACTTCCTTATGATGTTTTCCACTAGTTTTCTGAGGTAATACCGCTAAACAAGCTACAATATTAAGGAAAAAAAAAGTTGTTTTCTTTCACTGCATACTCCTGATGATATTAATGTCCGTTATCAACTCTCTCAAATCTCTCTGCGTTACAATCATTTTAAGTAGGGTTACAAACAAGGGCTTTCTTTGTGATCAATTTTGCTGGAATTATTTCAATCAGTTTTGTGAACATCAGCTTCAAAAGCTTGGGTGAGATCTGTTTTCTTAAGCAAAAAAAGAAGAGAGCAGGGTTACCTTCCCTTAGACGCTCAACCACAAAAGTGAATCCAGTCGTTCGCGGATGTAGAACATACTCGTATTTCTGAAGTCCGTTCTTTTCAGCGAATTCATTACTGCGGGCTTTGGTGTTGGCTGGGGAGAGAATAAAGAGCACCATTTGCTGTTAGGGTGCATGTAGACCACCAATTCCATGCAATGATTATACAAAAGGAACGGTACAACAGCAATTCACACAGTACAAATGTGCAACAGCTTTTTGGGTGGAGGCAGAGAGCACATGTGCTTTCAGTTGGCCATACCATGGTATGAGGAAGAGCCGTGTGGATTGCAAGAAAAGCCTTTTTACCTGTTCATTTATTTTAGAAAATAATCAGCAAATCTCATATTTATCCAATGTAGCCTGAAATCTATAAATTAAAGACTCTTAATAGTTCTATGTACACTTCAATGCCCATTTTAACAGCAAAATGTGTTAACTGGCTCAACAGAGTTTTGGGGTTTTTTTAACTCAAAAGGCACAATGTACAGTAATGTAGGTTTAATACTATGTACAGAAATACCTTGACATCAGTGTTTAACCACATTAAACTTATTTCAGAAAGAAAACATTAAATGGTGGAAAGCAGTTAATCTAATACACTAAAATGTTATTTTACATCTTCATTCCGAACTCACCACATTTTATTCATCAACCTGCTTGGCACATACACACCCTGTTTCAACTTTTTGACCAAATGCCTAAGTGTCACAACACATGCCTCCTACTGTACAGAGTACATACCAGGGATCTGGAAAGCAGGATGGCTAAATCTCATGACAAATGTGATTCAAATCTCTGGCAAGAAAAAACCTCTCACGAGAAAGCCAAAGGCTTTCCAAAGCTGGTTTTCAACAGAGCACACTAAACAAGGAAGATGAAGACACTAAAGCAAAAACTTCTGAGGACAGGTGGAGAGGAAGGAATTTTTTCTCCTGTGATGTGCATGCAGGAGGCTCTTCCAACCAGCCAGCAAAGTGGACTGGCTACACTTAGTTCTTTACTGTGGGCACTACTGTGCTTCCCCTGGAGCCAAAGGGCAACTGACACATGCAGTGTTCCCTTGGCAACATGGCAAAAATCAATTTGATCAACTAACTTACTTAGTTACTCATATTTATGAAGTTTTAGGGATGGTTTGAAGGACAAAATCCCACCAACAGATCTATGGAACAAAATCCTTGTTTAAGCAATGTATCATGTTTTTCAAGAAGAAAATATCTTTTTTAAGTGTTCATTGTTAACTTTAACAGAGATGAGACATAAAGTAATGAAAAACATGTCACTGTTTAATAATTTAATAGAAGTGATGCTTAGAGATAAATCCTTCCCTTTACAATCCTTGCAATTTTTTCCTGTAAAGGCACAGTAGCATAAGTGAACAAATCAACAGTAGTGAGAAACTTCCTTTTTGCTGCAATGCAATATTCCTGCATCTTTCTTTTTTCCCTAAATTACACAAGCTCTTTATTTATAAAAAGTGCAGGTGCCCCCCCTAAAATATTACCTACCAATCAATAAATGCTATAGCAAATTAGGGTACTGTGTATCTTTTCCCTGTAACCTACAGTTTCCATGCATAAGAGTGCTGCTTTTCATACATGCAACCCTTAAGAGTTAGTGCACAGATTTCCTAACCATGCGATTTTGAGGAAAGGAAAGCTGTTGCACAGTAGCCAAGCAAGTGATTCAGCAAAGAGAATCCAAATATTTCATTCTTGCCAAATTGACAAAACGTACAAATACTTGGAAAACACTACAACTCCAAAAAGCATTGCTAAAATTACAGAATGTGTGAAACACTAAAATTACACTTGGCTACATAACTTATCTTCCCTTGGACATATACATTGTCTTTCACCACAAAGTCAGAGGATCTATTCTTGTCTGTCCAATACTACTCCCTTCAATATTGCAAATGGACTATTCTGAATCAGTGAAGGGGACTTGTCTTTCAGATTCCCATTGCAATGGCATAACTTGCAAAATAAGAATTGAGAGACTTAGAATGGCAGAAGAGGCAACAATAACTTAATAACTATTAAATGCTCCTCCAAAAAGCCAGTTTCTGCCTCTTAGGTACTACCTTAGGTATTACCTCAAAAACTAAAACTCTTTATTTTCTAATCTTTTCCAGAATCCATAGCGATTCAAGTAAAATGTCTTAAATTAATTTATCACAAAGTTCTTAAGCTAATGTATTATTGTTTCCAAAGGACAGAAGTTTCATCTTCTTTGTTTTCTGCATATCCAAATTTGAGTTTCAATTTGGAAAATTTACAGTCTGCAAATCAAGCCAAACAGAGCTTTGAGACACAAGTGCCATATAAATGTATATAAAGTTAAGCAGTTTTAAAAAAAAAATCTAATCCTTAAGCATCTCAAACTGCACACAGCTAATGAGCACTTAGAAAATGTCTGCTCACTATGTCTGCTCCTTATGTCTGCTCACTAGCACTTTGCTTCAGAGGGAGCATGAAAACAAATTCCTTGGTACTTGCAAAACACTCCTACTTGCACCAAAGGAAAGCCAAAGAGTGAATGGGCACTCTTGTTCTATGAGTAAGACTCCACTGATGCTGCAAAAAAGATTTGGGACCTCCAGTGCCCTTTGCCTTGAAGTAATCATCTCCAAACCTCCTCTCAGTGCACCTCCCTGCACTTGGAAGGAACTCACTGTAAACATCTGCAAAACATCTTCCAAATTTCCCTTTACTACACTGCTGTTCTAAGAATGTGTGAACAGCTGGACATCAGCAAACTGGCCAACACTGTTCAGCTATTTCCTGACATTTGTATGCCTGTCTTGCCTCTGGACTGTAAGTTTTATATAACAGAGATTGTTCCCTTCCCCTTTTGCATTACCCTAGTGTAATGGGATTTCAGAACTAGAACAACGCTCCCACCTAATACAGCGATCATTGTCATCTGGAAAAATCATCTCCCTCTTCCCTTCCTAACAACTATCAAGCCACAGGTCTTTGTGCATGAAACATGATTATTTATTATAGCAAGTCAGGATGGTCAATGGGTTTAGATGCTATACTGAAAGCAAGGGTAGGATATCTTTCACTCTACAAAAAAAGTAGGAATAATGCCCTTCCTCCCCTACCTGCTAGTCTCAGCATTTGAAAAAAAACAGGTTCTGACTCTACTATTACTTGTGGACAATGCTCTGACTGCAATCACATCATGTCAATGTAAGCACCTTTGTGCCCACTGCTGTTTGGGATCCTTGTGTGAGACACCAGTGCCCAAATCCCTGGGAGAAAATTGAGAGCAAGTCAGCTGCTCAGAATGGGATTCAACAAAAGGCAGAACATGTGATGCTCCTCATATGAAACCTAGAGGTTAGGAAACTGATCCAGGAAATTAGAAACCCATTTTTATCGAGGGAATTTGCACAACAAACACCTCTTTAAAATCCCTTAATCAATAGGCCAGGCTACACTGTCAGCGCTGCCAAACTTACGCACATCCCTCATTGTTCTGCTGGTCAGATTATAACATTCATAGATGAAAGAATAAAAAAAGTGAAATATGCCTTAAAACTTCCTTAAAAAGAGGAAACATATGTTCTCTTCTTTTCTACCAACTTAATACAAATAGCATCAAGAAGCTCTTGAGACAGGGCCTGGAAATGAACTTGGTTTGGGTCTCCTCAATCCCAAAAGGTCACTCACATCATTTGGCTCCAGGTAATACCCCCTGTTGCTCACCCTCACTGAAAAATACGAGTAAGTGTTGCTTTCTAGAAACAAGTATTTTCTTTCTTACACTTTATTTAAGTCAAAGTAAATGTACTCCTAGAATTTTAGCTCATCGTTCCTATTCGGACTATTTTGCATTTTAACTCTTTGGTTCTATTTACTGATCAAAAAGAATAAGGAGAATAAGTTATTTTTCTGGACAGCAGCCAGTTTAGCAATAGAGGGTGATGTGGGACATTTCCAGATCTGCTTCATGCTCTCTCTCTTCAGGTCTTGCACTGAGTTGCCTCTCCTCCCCCATCTCCTTCAGCTAACACATGTAGCCCCTCAGAGCATACAAGTGACGACAAGTACAAGTAGTCCAATTAATTTGAGTCTTTAGACATTTCTGCAGAGCAACTGTCAAACTACACAAAAGTACAAGAATTTAAGGGTTCTGGCCAAAATGTCTTTTTTTTTTTTTTTTCTCCTGTGGGTGACTTTGGTAAATAATTTAATTACATTTTTTCCCCCATTTATCTCCTAATCATGTGGACAAATCCCACTTATCACATTTTAAAATTACTGAAAAAGCTCAGAAATTAAGCACTTTCTAGAAGCATGGCACTTCAGAACTTCATTTAGGGTAACTGGAGGAAGAAATGATGCTAACACATCTTCTTGATTTCTGAGTTACAGATTTTTAAGAAGTTAAATTGCTTTTGCTCCTGAAAACCAGGGGGAAAAGTGAACAAATACAGGTGGGTTTTTTTTTAAGTCAAACTACATTTTTAGCTTGTGAGCTGATTTTGAATTACAACAAAATCCTCTAGGATTTTACTTTGATGAAAGCCATAGTGCAGTAACAGCTGCATTCATCTGAGTCTGAAGAGTATTTGGAACTAAAACCCCAAGATCTATACCCAATGAAAAGCTAAGACTTTGCATCCTGTGAAATATGTATGCAGTATTAGCTCCTCTCAAACAAATAAGCTCACATACTGCCCAGGCTGACGAATTTTGCTGGGAGTTACCCAAAAGAATTCCTTCACCATCCTACTGGAAAGCTGATTGGAACAACTTTAATACAAGTATCTCTGAAAAACTTTCAACTACTAGTTTTTTCTTTTTTTGCTAGTACTAGTGCACTGAAATCTATTAAGTACTACCTTTTTCTTTAATCTCACTTGTGATAAAAGCATGCGTGTACTTCTGTGACTTCAAGTACCCTCAAATTACACTAGTGCCAGACAGCAAAAGAATGAGTACTCCAAAAGTCTATCTTAACAAATAAATAAATAAAAGCTTCATTTATCTATCAGTGATTTGCATGGATGTGATAAAAGCTACACTGGCTCACAGTCAATATTCTAAGAAAAAAATCATGCAATTGTTCTTACTTGTGCTACTTTCAAACTATTACATGTTAGATCAACCTCTACCAGTGCTTTTGAACAGTATTTTTTGTACTAAAGTATATCACATTTACTAGAAAAGTTAAAAAAATCCAACTGCAGTTCATTGTTACCTTCTGTCATCCACATGACAACATTCCTGCCAAAATGTGAGCTCTGGCAAGCTTTCCTACTTGTTTTTCAGCTACTCCTCAAGGAAAAAAGGTCTGTGCAATCACACTCTGTTCACCTGCTTGTTCCCCTTAACTTTTGAAGCTGTTGCCACCTGCAAACAAAGTTTATCAGGGACAAGAGGTTCAAAGATAACTAAGCCCAGCAGAAGGTTTATTAAAAAGTAGTGGCTGGGTAAAGGGAAGCTTCTTAGAGTAGAGACCCTAATAACGGGAAAAGCCAGGGAAGGCTCCATGGATATTTAGTCTGTCAGAGCTTTCAGCACAGCATGCAGCAGTCCATCGGGTAACACCAGTACAGCACACCATGCCTCTTGCCAAGACAGTGGAAAGAGCTTTGTGGAGGAAATGTCACACACAAGGAAACACAAGGAAAAAGGAAAAGCTGGACTGAAAAAGAGACCGTGTACAGGGATGCAGACACAAATCCATAGGAAATGAGGCTTTACCAGGCACGGAGCAACACAGTAACTACTTTTTTTTTTTTTTCTGACTTTGTTTTCTGAAGAATTACTACAAGCAATCTTGTAAGGAACACCAAGAAAAACAAAAGATTAGGCAATATGGTCAGTTGTATTCCAGCTTTCCAGAAGCATGAGACTTATGGTTGCTTTGTTTTCTTTAGGGCTTCAGAAAGTCTGGCTATATGTTTATCTGTTGAGGGCTTCTTTTGAAGCAATTACAATAAAATACCTTTGATGCACTTAGCTTTAACCTTCAAGTACTCCAGAGTGAAAAGATGGCCAACCTATCAGAAATAAGTATATAATTATATAATTATTACCTCAGACCCTGTACACCCAGTCTGCAAATACAATGTTCAGGGTTCACGACATCAGTATTTCTGAAATTTATTCATGTAGCATCTTCCACTGCAGAGTATTTCACCAACATGAAGTCAGGCAGTGGCCCATGTATAAATATAGTCATACTTTACATTTCTTTGAAATCTTTCTATTTTGAAATACATGAGGTAATGCTTCCTGTGAAGACAATTAGACAGGGAGACCTATTTACTTCCACAGAAAAAATGCCAGAGTTTTGCCCATCTCTATGTATCTTTTTATGCACAAATATAGTATCAAGGTGGCATTCATTACTTGATAGCAAGTTAGACTGCTAAACACAGGACAGTTTAACATGTCAGAAGGCAGCACAGCAGAGCCCTGTTATTTTCCCTACTTATCACTCTAACCTTCCCACCACACTGCTTCCTCACTGGGCTGCTCAACCACCCACCTGCAGTGGTTTTGTCAGAACAGCACAGTGAGTGCAGCTTTACATTTGGCATTGTAAAGTTAAAGAATACATGGTACACATGTATGAGGAAGGAAAATCAGAAAAGAAAGAGATTACAAAAAAAAATAATCTGTCAGCAATCTGTGTTCAAAAATCTAATTTGAATTTTTTTTTAATACTAAATTGAGAAACTTTTTTGCATTAAATTCTCAGTAGATGATGGCAATAGCATACAACAAGTTTAGCCTAAGTCATTTATATCAGTTACTATAGCAGAGAGAAAATTCCATGTTTCCTTAAGCAGCTCTACATGTAGGTGGGAGCTTCCCCACCACTGCTTTTTGGGACTCTGCAGCACAAGTGGCTGTCTCAGTCCCCAGCTAAATATTCTTTTTTAAAGCTGCAGTAGAAAACTTCCTCAGTTCTTTAAAAATCTGTTGTCTCTAAGGAATATTGAGAGACATTAGAAGGTATTTATGCAATTTATGGAATAAATTACTAAAAATCCAATTCTTTCAGTCATCTTGAGGTAGAAGCACCTGTTCATAAAGAGAGTGTGAGCACTCTAAAGAGGAGTCTCCTGATTTCATGATTAAAATAAAGGTTGCACCTCGTAATTTAGAGTTAGGAGGAGCCAGTTCTTCATGAATTCAAAGAAAAAAAAGTTAGATAACTTCACAGAATCATAAAATGCTTTGAGTTGGAAGAGACCTTAAAGATCATTTAGCTGCAGTCTCCCTGCCATGGGTAGGGAGACCTTCCACTAAACCAGTTGCTCAAAGCCCCATGCAACCTGGCCTGGAACCCTTCCAGGTATGGGGCATGCACAACTTCCTTGGAAAACCTGTTCCAGTGCCTCACCATTCTCCTAGTGAAGAAAATTCCATCCTTCTTCCTAACTTTAGATAAAAAATAACCAATTCAAGAAAAGACAGCATGTGAGGCAGTCCAAGAATGTTCAATGAATTCAGCCTCTTCTAGGAAGGCTGATCGAGTGATGATAATTCCCTCTGGGTAATAGCACCCAAATACTATACATATCCATTTTAAGGATATGTGGAATACAGAAGAAAAAATAGCAGTATGTTATTTATTTTTATACCATATCTAGTACTTACTGATGTGGCTTTGCAATAAAATATGATTTCAGAATATCTGCAATGGAAAGTATAGCAAAAATCTTTTAAATGAGCTTAAAGTTAGAAGCTTAATTGTAATTGATTTTCTATTTAAAGATAATGCTTATCATATCATGCTGCAGACATGAACCACCACAGAACATTCATACAATGTATTCTATTATTGGCACTCAAGTCGACTTCAACACTGGTTAGTAGCTTGCTACTGATGTGATAAGATACCTGTGTAAAGGTAGATATTTTATTAAAAATTTATATTACAGGTTCAAACTCATTAAACTTATTCCTATGAGAATTTCAACATGTGTTTTACAGAGATATTTCTCTTCTAGAAGCAAATACAGACTGCTTACATGATCTAAAGAACAAGTAGCTCCATGTTCTTCTCTTAAAACATTAGGCAAGAAGTCAAAGAGAATCATTAGTCCTTTTCAATCACTCTTTCATACATATGAAATGATTTTGCCACAGTAATATAGGAAATGGGAATATCCAAGTGAAATATTCCAGGTCTTTAAACCTACTTTTGCTAATGCAATGTATATACAGTAATGATCAATAAAAAGCAATTTCAATCGTCAGATGCTTTGAAATGCAAGTTATTTCAGGAAGACTGGCAAAGTCTCTCAGTGGAAATACGTTTGTGCCTCTCCAGTGAATCAGCACATCATTTGATAATGTACTATAAATTTCTACTGTCCATGAGAATCAAGTCTTGCTCCTGCCTTGAACTTTTTTTAAATTTTTCTATAAAGAACAAAGAATATCCATGCTGAACATTCCATGAGAAGATGACAAATGCAGCCTACCTGTGAGATCAGTTCCTTCTGGAAAGATGAGGAGTTGTAGTGGCTCACGAATGTCACAAAAATAATCCAGCATTTTTTCAAAGTGACTCTTGTCATCTTCCCACTTTCTCTGAATGAAAACAAAGGCAGCAACCTGCATCGCCCAGCCTGAAGTTTAAAAAAATACACCTTTAGTAATATTTCACTCTGATACTGTCACAGTGTCTATTATTCAAAAATGTTTTATGAATTGTGTTAGACACAGCATTTTATTTGCTGCCCACCTGTCCTCAACTGATTAGGAAGATTCAGTTACTTTGTAAAAGGAGTTTTGGACAGAAAGAAAAAGAATGCATAAATGCACTTAAACTGCAAAACTCAAGTTACCAGAGTTAGAAAAGCTCTCCAGAGAGCAAGAATAGGGTCAATGGTGTCGCGAAAGGATGTTGTAGTCAGGTGGGGGTCAATCTCTTCTCCCAGGAAACAAGAAACAGGACAATAAGAAATTGGCTTCAAGTTGCACCAGAGGAGGTTTAGATTGGCTATTAGGAAAAATTTCTTCGCAGAAAGCATTGTCAAGATCCCTCTGGGAAGAGACTACCCAGAGAAGTGTTTGAGTCACCATTCCTGGGGATATTTAAAAGCCATGCAAACATGTTGCTTAGGGATGTGGTTTAGTGGTGGGCTTGGCAGTGCTGGGTTAAGGGTTGGACTCGACGTTGAGTCTTTCCCAACCTAAACACTGATATGATTCTCTGAGGTGAAGCATTTAAAACCATATCATATACTATATGACAGTATAATATCCTTAATCCCTGCAACTCTGATTTGCTCAGGTGATGGACATCACCTCAGCAATGCACTGCAGGGTAACAGCTGTGTTATGCAGAGATCACTGCCCCTGGTGTCCACTCACCATGTGCAGTGTGCAGAAACTATCTATTGCTTTGTGGGCTTTATTACACATACCTTCCTATAATTTTCATTAGTCATAGAAGAAAATACTAAGTTTTTCTTTACACTTGATTATAGGAAAAAAAAAGGTGCATCCATTTATTTGCATTAATACACAAGAAGATTTATATCCTGAGATCAAACTGACAATGTAATACAGTTAAGTGAAACTGCTGCTGGGCCTGCAGTTCAGAGGTCACACCCCGTTATCTCCAATACGCATTCTTGGGGTTTTTTTGGCACAATTATATAGTATACAGTATATGACATAGTATCAGAAGTTCTGTCCACTAGTTGAGACAGCAGGATGAAAAATCAGGGCTCCAGTCTCACCACATGCCAGCGATGCTCCCTTCCTAAACAGGGTTCAGAGGGTCATGACATTGCATTACCACTGTACTTGGCTAGCTTGTAGAACACCTGCAGACAGATCCTCCACATCAAACAGAAAACATCACAACTTCCCATTCTCTTTGCTCACCACAGTTCTCAAAGCCTGTTTTAACTCTGTTGATGACTTATAACATGATATTCTTGCATTTTATTTCAGCTCCTCTTTACAGGGATTCCTTTCAATTCTGTTCATGGCAGCATCTCACAAGAAGCTTATGCTAGAAAACCACTTATTGAAGTCACTAATTTTTAAATCAACTTCATAAATCAGTCAGCCTGATAATGCATTAACTGAGCTGCATAATCTCTCTGCATTGCTTAGAAACATTAATCGTATTGTTAAAGATTTGTGACCTGTATCATGGGGTACATACTTTTAATTTTTAAATCAGCTAAACAGATGGAATATGCATAACTAACATGCTTTCTGCAATCTGGGCCTAATGCATCTCAGATATGCAGATAATCAATGATATCCAGATAACTGAATACTGGAAGTGGTTATAAGAATTAAGAAAAGAAATTCCCAGAATGCACTCTCAGCAAATCTTTTCAAATGTGCTATATTTGTGAAAAACCCTTTGTAAAGAAAACTAAACTTTGACCACAACATTTTATGTGCATCTACATTCCTGCACATATCACATTCCTACATCTGCAATGTCAAAAAGTATCAGTACAGCTTTTTTCATAGTGGCTATCCATGTTTAAACAAATTATTTGCAGGAAAAAAAATAAAGGTAAATTTTAAAGTAACTTTAAAATAACTTAGGTAATTTAACTATGCTATATTTTGGCATGTAATCATGCCCTACACCTACAAAACATGGCACTAAAACCCAGTATTTTAAATTGAATTAATCAGGGCTTTATTTTCACACTTGTGTTACATAAAGAGGCCATCTTTTCATACCAAATCAAAAAGCATTTGGCATGAACAAAAGCATTTGGTTCCTCTAGAAGATATGTGGAGACTGCATGAAGCTGCATCAGAGGAAGTTCAGATTGGACATTAGGAAAGGCTTCTTCACTCGGAGGGCAGTTGGTCACTGAAACAGGTACCCCAGGGAAATGGTCATGGCATCACGCCTGGAAGAGTTCAAAGAGCACCTGAAGGATGTTCCTAGTCCTCTGGTTTGGTTCCAGGTAGTCCCATGAGGAGCAGAGTTGGAACTGACGGTCCTTATGGGTCCTTTCCAACTTGAGATATTCTGTCATACCCCATCTCATATCAAATTCACAGAAACAGACACAACAAAGGACAAAATCCCTCTAAGTAGAAACAGAGATGCCTTGAAACCATATAATTTACAACTCTTAGAATGCACATGCTCCATGGGGGAGAGGGGAAAAATACACAGATACTAGGAAAGTTCTGCTGTGGTTTTGGTGTTTTCCAATCATTCTTACCTCTCTGCCCAGACCTTTTGTGTGTTTTATGTACCTAGGACACTACGACTAAATTAGTGTATGGAAAACCTGTACTGTGCTAAACCATTTCATTGTGTGGTGTCACACATCAGGTCTAAATTATTCAGTCCTTGAGTTCTCATTGGAACAGTCTGTAATCCAAAAGAAGGGAAACAAGAAGCAAAATAAAAGCTCACTTGGGAAGCCTGCTGATACTTTCCCAGGTCAGCAGCTCCTTAGGAAGAGTGATTTTGGCCCACAGCTGAGTGAGTATGGAAAAAAACCTCACTGCCAGATACCATCCTCTCCCCTACCTTCCTTCATGTAGCACAAGGCTTTAAATTATACGGAAACTTGCACATAAACTCCTTCTAGCTATCACTTTTCAATAGCACTGTGAACATCAAATTATAAACATATTTATAAACAAATTATAAAGATGCTGCTTGGGTGACTTGTACTCTACCTGACTAAACTGCATAAAGCAGAGGATATAGTGCAGTAGTTTCCCATTCCTGCTGTAAGTCATGGTGTTATATATGGGCTATGAATAATTAAACAGAGCCAGTAATATAATGACAGTAGGATGTCAGGGAGGAGGAAGAAAGAAACAGGAAACAGTGGGAAAGGAGTTGGGAGGTATCCAATTTTTAAGATAAACAACAGGTTTGATTTTCTAACCTTTCCAATAGATAACATCCAGTGTTCTGGAAGAATTTGTCTTTAAGTGTATATCTAATTAAATAAACCAATCCTGGCTGTTCAAATAAGAACAGATCATCTAACAGACAGATGACTAATAGTAAAGCACGCAGGTTTCCTCCTGACTTACCCCAGCACAGCACACTGCACCAAGCTGTTTTACCATCTAAGAAAGTGGAAGAATCTTCCACATTTGCTCATGCTTCAAGGTCTTCAGTGAAAGGCAACAACAACATGAATTCCTGGCTTCTACCAAAACCCTGGCCCATGCATCCGTGGAGGAGAGTGCCTGCTATTCACGTGTCTCGCCATCCCACCAGATTCAAGGGAAAACCCCTTTTCAAAGAAAACCCCACACAGGCTTGCAGACGCCTGCTTTTGAAGAAAGCAAAAGCAGCTCTTGCTTTGATTTCCATTCCACAGCGTGTCTGTATTGTGCTGCTGGAAAAACATGTAACAAGTCCAAGGCATGACACGGGAGCCAAATGGGAATGCACAGAGAAATGGGAGGAATTCAGTAAATCAATGGGCAGGATGAAAGGTTTTGCTAATCAGCAAGATTCATAAGCAGCAAAAGGCAGTACCTTCTCATGTGCAGCCTGCAGTGAGACATGCTGTTAATTACATTTAAGTTTAGGTCAACATATTGTTCAGCAAAAGTAAATATATTTTGCTCTTTTTGCACAGCATTTTTGGTTGTCTAAAGGCTCCTGGGCAACAGGAATTTTCCTAGGAAAGGCAGCACTGAGTTGACTGCAGAAAAACGGTTGCCTTTTGATTTGTAGATTCTCAAGAAATCATTGATTCCAAAAACACTGCAGAGAAACAGTGAAGCTAAAGAAACCATAACAATGCAACTCCATTCCTTTGCTAAAATAATCTTCTTATAGGAGATGACATTTTGGATAACTAACATTGCTTGGAAAAATATACAAAAAGCATCAATTTTTGCTCCATATTGCAAAATAGCAGTGCAAAAACCTACCAGACAGAATAGTTAGTCACACTGACCTTTAAATCAACGTTTCAGAGATGAAAAAATAAACAAAGGGGCTTAAAATCTCTAGTAACACATACACAATAATGATATGTAATGATAGGTATTCTATCAGGACATAATTCTACACAGAAATAAAAATGTGCTTACACAAAAAGGATAGCCTGCTATTGAACTAGAGAAATGTGCTGTATATAAGAATTTCCTTACTGCCTTGGGGATAATGTACATAAGAATTTCCCTACTGTCTTGGGGATAAAGTAAATTATAGCTTATGCAGGTCAAGAATTTGCAGCATTGTATTAAAAATGCTAGCTCCAAGTCTAAAGCTTTTTAAATTCTAAGACTGCATTTCTATTTTCCTAACCCCAAAATCCTTTAAAGAAAATAACACTTGAAGCTGAAATTTCTTGAGCGTGTTTTCATTGCAAAGGTAATTTGGAAGTAAGTAGATACCAAGGATGGAGGTGGCAATGAACAAAAGAGTGAAAAGGGTGAGTTGTACCAAAAAAAGTCTATGTTTGGTTTTGTATCACAATTTTATGCATATAAACTCAGAAATGAGATATCCTCCCAAAATGTCACACCTGAAATAGGAATATTATTGCTGATATTGAAAGCAAACATAGACAGACACATCAAGAAGATGGTATCTATGTATTTCCTATAGCTGTGTAACAGAACAACTAAACCCTCCCATAAACAAATCCAATAAATGATTCTAAACCATAGAAAAAAGTGGGAAAGTAAAAGGCCTAACTTAGGAGATTTTGCAATTATTTTCATTCATCTTCTCTCTCTTTCACTGCACTGTTCACTGGTTTTTCATAGCATTATCTTGGCCAAAAATACAAGCCTTATTCAGTGTGCCTGTATTAAAGAGGGGTCTGGTCCTGATCAGGGCTTTGGAGGCATCAGGGAACCAGACATCTAGGCTTAATAAGGGAAATCACTCGGAAGCTCATGATCCCACTGTACACAAATAATTGGGTCCATTAACAGTTTGTTATTCCAAATGTTTTGCTGCATAAAATTACCACAAGGCAACAAGCACACAACTCTGAATGCTCCCTATTTCAAAGATGCGGAGGTATAGAAAAGATGTTGACACACAGAAAATCACACAGGAAGTCACGGTGTAAAGTTGCTATGTATAACACGGTTGAGTTTTTATCAGTATAGACTTGGCCATTTTACTGCTGTTGTTTCTTTTTCCTGGATAGTTTTGTTTAACAACCCAAAGCAAAGTAAAATATTTCTAAAATTTAATGTAACCGTCTGAGTGCACAACCTAGGAAAATAAAGAAAACAATGTTTCTTGAAACAATCTTGTAAAGTACAATTTCTGCTCCTTGTAAGTTTTCTTTACCCATGCTCATTTCCGATAATGTTGCTAACAGGACTATAATGAATTGAAACATTACTGTCTGATTGGGTGAATTCTTTGAGCAAATTACAAAACTAGAGATAAACTAAGACATAAAATTCACAAATATAAATTCACAGTAGTGCTCCTAATTTTCTAATGAAACATCTGATTCAGTCTATTTGTTAATTTGATTCAATCTATTCATAAGGTATCTCTTTAGAAACCACTATACTTCTGCTATTGCCTTACCCTGTCAGACCCTGAAGATAATTTTAAAACAGATGTAGGTTACAGTAACTTCTAAGGTTATGCCCATTTTATATTCAGACTACATATTTCGTACATGTCTATATCTAGTCTACTATGTATTCTACAGAATATAATCTCTTCCAATGTATGTGAAGCCTAAACCTTTTCTTCTAATTAAAACAACTGAAGTTAATGAACAGCAATGTTAGAAACGCAGATTTTTAAGGCAAGTGAAAAAAAGAAAACTATTCTGGTTTTGCTCTGTTTACTTAGTTTTACCTTTGACTTATCCATAGTTCTCATGCATTTTTTTCAGTAGGAAATTATTCTAAATTCTATGTTCATTTAAGCCACTTTCAAAAATTAATGCTTTCTGTATTTCCTTTGCTCTGCTTCATTCTCTTGTGGGACAATATAGGATGTGCCAGGATAAACTTCTGCTTTAGCTTACTGTTTATAACACAATTAGAAGCTTCCTCAAACAAGGTTTACCATACAAGATTCCGTTGTCAGGGCATGAACAATGTTGTCAACAAGCTAGCCAGATACAGAGGCCTACATCTTAGATGTGAAAATTTAACTGTGGAACCCTCTGGAAAGGATATTCCATTGCAGAATTGGGGTCTCTCAGTCAAGGTACACACACAGAACGTGTGAGAGTATGTGGGGAAAATTCACTACAGTAGTAGCAGCATATGTATATATATAAAGCACCCAGAGATATATCATCTTCTTGGAAAGTATTCGTTCAACATTCAATCCTTTAATCACAGTTCAGAAAAATGCCATTTGGACACTTCATACTCAAATATTCATTCTATTTCCTAAATTGTGCAATTTTTATAGAATATGGACAATTAGATTATTAACTCTACCATTGCATTAGTGCTACTTACAAAATGCTATAAATGTCATTAAGGACTATTAAACCTATTCAGTTACATTTTAAAATAATACTTCAAATTCAATACGATTTGATGCACTGTGTAAAATCAGAATAACATACCATTACTCCAAAGTAAAGCAAACTAAAGTAAAGGCTTAAACTTCCAAGATGGCTGGAAAGTTGCTTTTTCTAATGCACTTTAAAAATACATCAATACTGTGAAACAGCACATGGAAATCCAAGTATTAAAAAAGATGAGTATTGCCCAATACATATCTGGAGAAAAGCCCCATGTCATTCCAAAACCTCCAAAGACATAAAGGAAACAACCTCTAGGTATTAGATTGTGAGGAAGAACACACAGGCCCTACCAAATAGCGCTAGACTCACCCACAGATGTGTCACCTTAACTGCAAGTCAGGAACGGCAAGAGACTCTACAATGAAATACATCTTTATGGGCCTGCATCCTCGTCAGACACTTCATCTCCCCCATGCAGGACCCTGAAAGTAACTCAGCCTGATGAGCTGAGCCAGACAGATGTTTCAAAAAAAAAATGAATGTAGGCTGTGAAAACATGCCATCCTAATTCTGCTGGTACTTGTTCTGTGAGCTTGGACAAAACAACCACTCTCCACCACTTGTAGTTTATAAATGGGAGAACAAGAGAGGTCAGCATCTGATCTCACTCTTTTGATGTGTGTTTTGGAGAGGCAAAGGGGTGGAGAGAAAATGAAGTCTTTATAGTATAGAAAGGATAAGGAAAGTGTAATGGAACACTGTCTACTTGAGTTTTGGCTGTGTTTTTTTTTTTTATTTTTTTTTTCCCCCCGACAGAGTTGGGAGAAACCTATTATGCCTGTCCTAGAAGAGACAAGCCGGGAAACAGATACCTAAGTCTTTTCTTCCCCACCAAAAAAAAGGCATCTAAAGTTACAGGCAACTTAAGCTGCATTTCTGCTTCAAAGTAATAATCCTTCCTTCACTCTTAAAACTTCTTCAAGAGCGTCTTCACCAGGAACAACTGGTAGAAAAACAATTGTGTTTTCCATTAGAGAGCATACTTTTCAACTTCTACTTTGAAAATCATGTAGGATAACAACTCTATGGTAATTAAGTCTGGCAGCTCATAATTGAATTGCTAGAACACAAAACATCACAGCTCCTCAAAACTCCCATTTCAGTCGATTTAATGTAAGATACTTGACATATGAGCTATACTAGAAAGTTCAGTAGGTTACAGTTTTAATTTTTAAACCAATATCCTCTACTGGTAAGAATTTGAATACAAATCCAACTATATGTGAACAGAGATGCTATATGCTGAAGCATTTCTATCCCTACCTGTGGCAGCACAAACACTTCCATGCCAATACAAATGTGTACAGACTCTCCGCAGCATGCTGCCTTAGCTACACTCCAACTGAGTTAAGTGTTAAAATTTTCTAGGCTTAGTGACAACAATTTTTTACTTCATGGTAGCTGATCCATCATAGCTGTCGGTGTGCATGCTCTTAGCCCGTGGCAAAGGCAGGATAATTTGAGTTGTTTTGCCCTGCTTCATTGAAAACTAAGATGACTCAAATTACTTTGAGCTTGCTTCAGGCGAAGCTCACACACTTGGACAGCTATAATGGATCAACTGACGTGTAGTAAAAGATTGGTGGGGCTAAGCCCAGTGCTGAAATAGAGCAAAAGTCCTTTTTTCATTCTTCCCCTTGGCACTTAACACAAGGGCCAGACCTAACTTGAGCCTTTGAGAGCTACAACACATGAGTGAACAGATAAATGAAAAACAACATCTAAAAATCTCCTACATCTTGCAGTCTTCTTCGAGAGCAATGTTAGAAAACTTAAATATGGAGTTAAAGATCTGGACAGAATTACTCACTTATCTCTGCTTCTAACTACTCTAGGTTTGTCAGCTTTGCTTATTCTCCTCTTTTTCCTTCATCACCTTGTCCTTTCCTTTCCTGTTCCTGTCCCAGTCTGTTTCAACTGTAATTCCCTGTTTTAACAGTCTCAGTGAGCCTTTTCAAAACAGGTAAGTTTTCAAGATGCATCCATCAATAGTGTCTGTAGCATCTGCATACTTTACATTTGTACAGTGAATTACGATGGTATTTATCTCTTCCATCTGCATTAAGCAAAACTAGGATTAATATTATCTCATGCAGAAGCCATGCACTGACAGTAACCCCTCTAGTTACCTATTTCAGTTTTCAATCAATTCTTTCAAAAGTGCCAAAATTAAATCCAAATTTTTATTTATTTTTCACGTACATGCTGAGGCACTTTTAACCGCTATGATACAAATATTACTGTAAGCCCACTCAACACATTCGAATTGCCCATCACTGAAATATATACCTATTTCCAGTGAAGTCTTACTGGTTATCACAAAAAGACTTTCACAAATGAAACTGTTAAGAAAAAAATTAAAACTATCTTCTAGTCATTATATGGTCATCTGACATTACTGTGTATGTCCCTTGATATCTGCTTGAACAGCATGAACTCCCCAGCACATTCTGAATACAACTGTGCCACAATCTGTATCACTTCCAACACAAGTCCTTATTAATTGAGAATAGACGAGAATATTAATTGTTCATATCCATTACAAGTACTGTACAGAAGTCCTATCATGTCAGACTGTGCAGGAAACTGTCAATGCCATTAGAAATTCTCCTTGAAAACTGACACCGCAGAAAGTGTCAGTAGTTTCTGATGATGTCAGATGAGAAACTGCAGCAACAGCTAAGAGCAGAGTAGTGCTCCCTTGAGACACCAGCTTTGGCAAGATGTACTAAAATGCTGCAAGAATGTTTCTGAAATTGAGATTACTGAAATGCAATATCTCTTTTTGAAAACTTTACTGCACACAATTCATCAAGCCAAAGCTACAGTTCCAGGAAGAACGGACCATCTGTTTTTCTTTGGATTTCTTTTTTTAAAGCTCACCTTTAATCAATTTTAAGTTCTTTTCATACACTGGAATGCAAAGAATTAATAACTTAAAAACTGGGTAAATGACTCAATGTGTCTTCTTGAAATACTGAATCCTCTGATTTTAATTATAATTAACTAGAAAATAACTGTCTACTTGTAATACAGACTCATTAAATCTGATACTTTTAAACTTTTAACCTACAAAGCGGGCAACAAGAACTCTGGATCTATTTCCATTCCCAGCTTTGCCCTTCACCTACTTTGCATGTCACTTGAAGGAGCATAATCTCTCACAGACCTATTTTTACACCCCAAATGGGAAAATACTTATGACAACAAAAGTGCTTATACTGAACACTGTCAAGATTTTCATAAACATGGAAATAGAAGGGTTGCATTGTAAACCTTATCTTACACATAAATTAAATGCCTGTTTAAAAAAGCCTTTGAAAGATCAGAAAAAAATGCACTGAAAGCAATACAGTATATTCACTCAAATATTTCTCAAACTCAAAGCATGATTACCATTAGGTTAAGATTTATTCGAAGTTATGTTTAGTCAATGTATCAAAGTTCCCTAATCCTATACCTTTCACTGTGTACAACTAATCCATATAAATATACGGAAAGATAAAACTGAAAGGCATGATGAAAATATCTGGTTGAATTTCCACTGATATTGTATCTTAAATGATCAACATCAAAAAGTATCAATTACAGATGCAGAGCACTGAAACTGTCTGGTTGATTTCCAAGCGATCTTCTTACTTTTACAAGCTCATAAAACTTCTAGGTAAAAACCACAAGACACAATCTAAAAACCAAACCTAAAATCTGACATTTATTAAAGGTCTAGCACATAACATGGCAGAGCCGAGTGTGATAAGCAAGGGAAATTCAACTGTTACTGCTGAGATTCAGGGTTGTCCTCTTTAGGCACCATTCTCTGCAGTGATACTGTCCCAACAAACTTCATAAAAATTTATCTTTTTCCATCAATCTTCAGTTAATCCAAGGGTCTCACTTTCCAACAGTACCTGAATTACATGGCTATACAGAATACTTTATTTTTGCAAGTCTCTGCCACCCAAAACAGCCTGACTGAACACAGAGACATGTATTTCTAAGGCCTCCTTTTAGATACACTATGATAAAACAGACGCTTATCTTTCCTAATTTTAGAGCACCAAATCAGGGCTTGAGCGAAGGATGTAGTTGAGCTGAACTCCCCTCCTGTGATTAAAACCACAACTTTAACAGTTTACTGCAAAATGAGCTATAATTCACAACATTACAACCAAAGTCCTCAAAGCCCATCTACTGCGGAGCATGCTTGGGGATCCGGCATTTAAAGTAGTGGGTTATAGCACTACAGGTCCAGACATCCACTCTATTTTGCCGCCAGAAATTTTCATCCTGTAATGCAAACAACAGGAGTAAATGTCTGCCTGTGCCACCTATACAGGTGTATAGGTGTATACTCTGCATACAGAGTATGAGCCCAAAATTTTGCTAGTGGCTTAAGCTCCTACCTTACAACCAAAGAGGGCATCATGGTCTGCTAATAATGACCTGCCACAGACACATCAGCTGAGCTTACTCATCGAATCTATTAGATGTGCTCAGTTTATGCAGAGAACTGAGAAATTAATTTGAAAAAAAAAATCAGATTTAAAAAAAATTTAAAAATCGATCTCTAAACAATTCGTAATACCCTTTCAGGAAACAAATTTTGCCAAGCATATAACTTAGCATCCGAGCTACTGAGCTAACCTTCCAATTTTATTAAAAGCATTAACAATCATACATACAGATGTATGCTTGTTAATAACAAGATATATGCTATTTTTTAAGAGATAAATCTATGAATATTCCACACTACTGATTTAATCTTCAATTCTCGCTTTAAAAAGTTGCATACATAGCTAATTCCAAGATTTCAAAACATCTCTGCTGTATTATGAAGATAAAACATTTATCTAAATATGTATTTTCTCATTTCCTGTCATGTTACAAGAGATGTCTTTTGTCAAGCAAAATTGACCTTAATGTTTGGTCACTAGGGAGGAAAAAAAACAACATTACCTAGTTGCAGCTCTTACTAAAGGCCCAGCAAGTGAATTCAATACAGTGCAACAGTATGAGAATTCCTCAGTATGGAATACTGCCAAAATTATCTGTTCAGATAAATGGCCTGACAAAAGGGAACCATAAATAAGGTTACTTTTTCGACATCATAAAGTTGACGCATATCCTGCCCAAGCTAGTTTTGTATAAAACAGCAAATAAATCTAAGAGATAAATAAAATACAGAGATGCTTTTATTTCAGATAAGTCTGCCTATTTATTGAGAAACCATTTGTGCGAAAATTTTTGGCCTATCTGAAACGATTTCTCTGAGTATGTGGAACTAAGATCTGTTTCCAGCCTACATCACTATAAATCCTGATTATTTCATATCCTGTACAGCATATTTTGCATAGCCAAGTTCAATTTAAAACTAGTTATTAAAATGAACCATCAACTTTGCAATTGCCTACAGAGCTTTTTTTTTCATCTTCACAATTGTATACATTGGATAATGAAGAAAGAAGCTTGATGAGAGAGCATGTGCAACATGAGGTGAAATAGCACCCAAAACACAGTGTTGAAAGAGACTTTGAAAAGACTGAAAATTGTTTTTCATAATTTTGAAAAATGCCTCCAGTACGTAATGCAGAAATATTTTTCCCTACAAGCAACAACAGCACATGCAGTATCTTAAAAAAAAATGCTTAAGCTTGTAGTCCAGGCATCCTCTGGAGATTTAAGGTTTAATCGCTCAACCTGCCACATACTTTACACAAGGTTTTTTTAAAATACTGAAACAGAATTTAAACCTACGTCATTTATCAGGTAATGAACAGTGCTGGGCATCATTTAAACATATTTTCCGTTCCAATTAAAGGGTTTAGTGACATACCAAATCCCGGAATGCTTTTGAGACTGGATTTGAGACAGATTTTTTCAAGTCTGAGGTAGCTGTATCGCAGCAGACAGTTCCACAGGAACATCCAGTCCATTCGTGTGCGATGGTTCATGATAATGACACTCCTTTCTCCAGGAACAAATCCGTCTCCAGTGACAACCACCTTGGCACCAAACACCATTTCCAGCAAGGCCTAGAAATAGTATCTCAGTATTATGGCTTTACTCCCAGAAGAAAAGTACCAGCCCATTAGCAATAAAAGTTAATTTGAATTATATCATTTCACTTGTTCACTCACATCATCACCGGTAAACAAACTTCTGACTGTTTTCTAATAAAGCAGCCTGCTTTTCTGCAGTAATAGCTGTTTAACGGAAGAGGAAACAACAATTAAATAGCTCTTCTTAAAAAGCACTTTATTACAATCATTGCATTAAACTTATCTTTCCCTGTTTTTCCAAGAACACTATCACATAAGAATACAAGACAGTCAGTATGGATTACAACTTGGTAGGTAATCTAGGAAGGAGACAGGCTGCACAAATAATCTCAATATTGTCACGATTGGGGAGGCATCAGAAGCTGCCCTGCTTTCTGCCTGGGACCAAATGGTCAACATGTTTCACTCCCAAAGCATGGAATAAGCCTCAGACTTGGAAGGACACAAACATGAGCCTGGGCAAACACATGTCTCCATTTTGCCTAAACAGCCAGTGATGCCAGGTCACATAAAAAACATGTTTCATGCCTTACCTGCTACATACGGCTGTGAAAAGTCAAGTTTTAAATCACAGGTTGGTGGTTTATCAGAAGGAAAGAGCAGGCAAAAGCCACACAGTACATTTAACAGGGCCCAGACAGTCAGACCGTAAGCACATCCCTAGACTAGCTGTGGTAACTACAACTGTAGAGCCCAACAGCACGCTCTGGCCACATTCGCACCACATCCCAATTGCCTACTGAAAATGGCTTCTGACCCATGACCATTCCCAAATCATGTGGGGACATGTATGGGGGAAGTGTTGACTGGTTACAGCAAAAGACCAGGACCGGGCAAAGATGATCAAATGCTAGTGCCTTGCAACCCTTTAATGTCTAGTGGAAACAACAGTGGAAAGGTACAAAATCCCAAGAAACAGATGCAGACAACAGACATTACCTAGAGATATGTTTTAGGCCCCTAAGGTCAGGGTCACTGGCAGGACACTGTCTAACCCAGTTAGCACAGAAAAAGAAACACAATTGGACATCCAGAGGAACAAACTTACCCTTTGGCCCTAACATAAAAAGCACTTCAAATTACCTCCTTACCTTATCCTACTTATTCTTCCTCAGAAAAAGTATAGAAAAAGAACAAAGACTTGGATTTAAACAGACCTCTATAAAGTAAAACAACTCTCTGTTCTGTTCATATTTCTAGAAACTCCTTGCCAAAGGATCACAAAGAACACAAATTTGCCAGTATAAGTCACCTGTAAAACTAGAATGACATTATCACAATCACAAACGGCTTGAGATTTTAGAATGAAAAGCCTTATATTTGACAAGTATTAATACTATTAATAACTCAGCTCACTATAATTCCAGACTAGGTGTCGCTATCAAGAGTAACTATGGGCCACTGCAAAAGTGGTACAGGCAGGATAGCTCAGTGGCAAAGACATCTTCTTCTCTGAAAGAAGCAGCCTTTTTAGGGTAGTTTGATAAGAATCATGTCACGTATTTAACATCTAGTTAAACATAATAATGAACGGGTGTTCCATTGTACATATCCTGATCCTAATACAAGCCAAACTAAACTGAAGCAGTTAAGACTCGCCTCACTGTCCCATCCTGCTGAAAGGAAATAAAATGTGATAGCAGAGTGAGGAAGGTGGAAATTTCTTACATCAGAGGTTAGGGTCAGAGTTTCCCTGTTGGAATTCAACTGGTACAACAGCACTTCATTGTTTGGAGACACATTCTTCTGACTAAGAATGGAGTGAGTGTAAGGACAGAAAACTAAGTCAGACAAGGTCTGAGCCTCAAAAAAGTTGTGTGCAAAGTCTAACACCCTAACACTCAAACATTCTTAAAAGATAAAATCTCTTTCACAAAAATATTAGAATTATTTTGGTTTAGATCTAGTGTGAGCTAAAATCAAACTTAGAGATTGCAAAAGCTAACCAGAATTATAAAGTCCAGGAAGCTAACCAAAGAAAAGACCAGTACCAGATTTTGGGGAGTTTGGAACTTTAGAAAAATTAGAAGATGAACAGAGAAAGGGTTATTTTGTGACACTATCATTACTCAGTTAAATTTCATCACAAAAAGAACAACAATCTCTCCATTTCCTTTACTGGTAATTATTTCTGCCCTCCTAATTTCACCACATTTAGTAATGATGAAAAGGACGAAAGTTTTAGAATGTGAAATAGCTCACACCCCTTCAAAACACACAAGACAGAAACAGTGAGAGCAGAAACTATTTGATATGTAATAAAGATAAAACTTCCTTTATGTCACAAGATACACGCTTCTGCATACCAATATGGCATTTTACTTCAGAAAGTTAAACAAATCTTTAATGGCCTAAAGGAACAAAGTCCCTTGGCTTTTAGAGAACTGATGAAGAGACAGATCCCATTTATACTGCCTTTCCTCTGGAACAATTCAGGGAAGAGCTTTGTTATTGATTTCCAGACTCATATGGCTATAAAGTTGATGCATTATAAGAGGGGAATACTTCACTTCTAGGGGAAGCTCTTCTTTTTCACTTGAAATCATTCATCTCTAATTCAACTACAAGGACTAAATTCTAAGATGATTAAGTAACAGGACTGTGAAGGCTGGCAACAGTGTACCAGACAGTGGATAATTCTCCTAGTGAGACAGTTGGAGTAGAGTCCAAAGAAAGAGTTTACAAGACAACTCATTTAGGAAGTTTGCAATTTAAAAAAAAAAAAGTCCCTCTGTTGACTAATATTTCACCTACTCTTCTCTGCATCTGAGTGACACTGAATAGAGATGTCACAAAAAGGCCTTTCCAAGGACAAAATTAAGACATAGCAACTTCAACTTACCACTGGGAGCGTGAGCCAGGTGGCCACGATGCGGTCGGTGATCCAGCGGTACCAGGCCAGCGAGATGAACATCAAAGGTAGGAAAGGACCGAGCATGAATATACTTCCAAAGAAACTTCCCAAGAACAGTGCAAGTACAAAGTATAACCCTTTCCATGACACCATGGCTCTGAAAAAGAAAGTTGGCATTATGTTAGAGAGACAAATTGAAAGTAATTACATAATGCTTCAAGTCCATAAGCCCAGTTTGAGGTAATGTTCCCCCTTTTTGCCACAGCTAACAGCACATGATGACAGTAAACACAACCAAAATGTTCTACTTCACAAGCAGCAGTAAGAAAAAGACTTTATAAACACAGTGATTTGTAAGGTGACTTGGGATGTTAAAGGGGCCATAAAAGTATCAGCTACATTGCAATTTCCTCCACTTATTGCAATGTGTAGTTCCATTCAAAAATCTTCAGCAAGTTATTTTTAGTATCCAAAGGTACAAGAAAGCTACATAAGAGAACACCAGCTACACTAAACTTTTCAGCCATTATCTTTGTTGGTGGTGAAGTACTAAAGTTACCATTTTCTAAAGACAGGAAACTCTGCTTTTCTATTTCTCCATCCTGTTTCTTGCTAAACAGTGTTGCAGAAACTCATCTTCCTCACCTGACAAGGGTCTTTGTGTGACCTCCATCACAAACCACTCAAACCTTGCGAGACAGACCAGCCATTTCAAATGCCAGTCCCCTTTTCACCCCAACAGGGCAGGCAAGCAGTGGCTGAAACCTCTCGACCCACCCCAGCTTAGAGAACTCGTCATTTTTTGAAGTCTGACGTACTTCAGCTGTCCTTATCAGTTATTTTCCAACTTACTGCACCAAAAAGCCAATAGCCTTTGGTTTTTAAGGCAGTAGTCTAGACTGGAAATATTTCAGTGTCTGTGCTATCAGCTGTACTCCCTTATTATAAATTGAAATGTACAGTACACTGAGCTTCTTAATGCATTACGGCAGAACACTCAGCAATCCTCCAAGCATTTGTAATAGCTACAAGCTTTCACAATTTAGCAACTACTACCAGCTATGACAAAGCAAATGTGGAAATATCAATTCTCTAAATTAGGGCCTAAAAATAGACAGTTTTCATCTATTTAGGACTCAGCCAATTGTTTATAAAATCAAAGGTTAAGTAGAAGTCACTTTTTAGTCACTTTACTGAATTCTTTTTTTGACAGGCTATTTTAGAAATTATAAGAGCTCAGTTAGACAGGACTTCAGGACAAGAAAAACAGGAAGCTGGTGGGTTTAATTTTAAAATGAGCAATGGAAAAGTAATCCATTAAGCCTTGTGTACTGTAACATACGTGATTTATCTCAAGCATGGTTTTGTACAATGTGCATAGCAATAATGTTTGCACAGCAAAGTATTTCAAAGTCAAGAAATGGCAATCCTAGCACTGTTAGCGCACGAATTCGCTTCTGCTACCTCATGTTGACAAGTAACAAGAAAGTAGCTCTATTTTCAGATACTTTTAGGTTTAAACAATTTCCTAAACTGTATGGTATTTGGAGAAAGGCTGAGAGAAGAGGCCATGCAAATTTGTTAATGCAAGAAGGATATAGGAAGTTGTATTTAACTCGACTTTTGCAGCACAGTGAAACAAGTAACACTAAATACAAACTTTTGCTGATAGCTGTATCAGAAAAATTTGAACACAATGAAATTTGAATTCAAACAAATACATCTTATTTACATCCTGGAGTACAGAGCCTTCACTTTTCTAGGAAGAGCAGGAACTAAATAACCATGTGTCTACACATATCCATAGGCAGGATCAATTCTGACACATCAAGGGATCCTTGAAGAGCAACGCACTTAAGTAACAATGTCCCACATGCCTTCCTGTATTTGTTACTGCAAATTTTTGTGGGTAAAGTCCAAAATAAAGGTAGTAGATGACAAAAAAAAACAAACAAAAAAAAAAACAACAAAAAAAACAACCCAACAAAAAACCCCCAACAACAAACCCAGAGAAAAACAGGAACAACAGAAAGGGGAAAGAAACCACAAACATTAGTTGCAGCAAGATCAGAAGAAAAAGCCTTCTCCTGACATGAAGATTTGAGACCTAGTGCAGAGAGGTTTAAAATTCAGTGTGCTTCATCTAATCAGGCATTTTTGGAGGAACACACGTGACAAAACAACTGGGAACACATAGGGACAGTGCTCTCAGGTACATGGTGTGATTCTTGGGGTGTCCCGTGGTCCTGTGCAGAGCCAGGAGTTGGGACTCAATGATCCTGATGGGTCCCTTCCAACTAGATACATTCTATGATTCCATGAAAGACCACTAGCAGACAGAGAACACCAGTTTGTTAAGCTTTAGCCCCCTGCTCTGGTCCTCTGGGAGGCTGCTCAGAGCCTCTGGTCACTGCTCAGATGCCATGACCTTCCCCAGACAGACATCCTGGCTCCAACAGGCTGTGGACAACGTGAAGGTGACACTCCAGTTCCAAATACCTGAGTGCTGCACACAGGTAGCCACAGAGCTAGTGAGACATTGTTCTGTCATCCTTTTAGAGTCTCAGGAAAGCAACATGGGTCATTTATTTACAGGCTGGTTTTTTCATGGTTTACACTGGTCCTTCCCTCAAATTATTGCACAGAGCCAAAGACTTAAGGATTTTTTTTTTTTTCAGTGTCTTGTAAACACTTATTTTGTTTGTTTGTTTTAGATGAAGGTATCTGACCTATGCAGAAGACCTGATGAAGTTCTGAATTTTCTCTTCTTCAACCGGCACTCCAGCAGTACTTTCTTTAACATTACAGTATACACGTGTGAGTTATACTGCATTCCGGCGGGTTAAAGTCTGTGGTGTTTATTTCTAGACACAAAAGATACCATGTGTGTTTTCAGTTAATGCCATTTATCACTCTTGAAGCCAAATTTTTAGTGTGATATATACCACATTTCACTTATTGCTTCTACATAATACATTATATATCTTTACAAATGTACATATGCATTTATCTAGAATAATGGGTAGTCTCTGAATTAGCTCCACCACACAATAAAGCACCTCCCATGCAAAGAGGTATGAGAACAGAAAAACAACTCCTCCTGAATGCATTTGAACAAAACTGCGAGCTGAGAACATGAAAAACTTGAGGCAGAGAGTAACCATCCAGCTGGCCTTCTGAAAACAGTACTGAGCAAGCTCATTTTAGTAAAAAGGTCAAATTGTTGATACACTCAACTCAGTTTGTTTTCATTTATGGGTTCACGTGGTGGAGTTACAGCCTGGACAATAGTTCACATGATTTGAAATACATCTGCCTAGACATGTCAGTTGAGAAACATATACTCTCATTTTAGCCAACAGTCAAGGATGGACGTCCATCACCCAAGGTGCTGCTGGGCACCCTGGCTGCCCAGAGCACGTGCCCTGGGCTGGCCAGCAGAAGTGTTGCTTTACGTGTGTTTAGCACGGGGAGGGCGGAGAGGAGGCTGAAGCCCCAGGATGGATTTGACACACCCAGCTTGTCTGGGCAGGTGAAGAGCAGCAGGCTCCAAGTGCTAAAGAGTGCAGGCTTGGCATGTGGGCTCAGCTGTAGGGTCAGGCCAGGCCAGGCTCTGCACACCCATATCAACTTGTGCTGGCCCTGCAAGGGCTGTTGTACCCAGTTTACCATTCCAGAAACCTACCACCCAAGACAGCAGGGAACTGACTCTATTATTATCCTCTTGCAGCCCTCAGCACCTTAAACACCCATCTTAGAAACAAACTGTCTCTAAGATATGTCAGCCATCCCAAATGTAACATCCGCATTCAACAAGAGAAGTAACAGCTACAAATCAATGCAAACTACATGCCTGCAACTTCAAAACATAATTAAAAAACAGACAGATAATCTCAAAGGAGAAGGAGTACTTAATGAGGACTTGTAAAATGATCTAAAACAAATGTGAATAATCCCAAAACAAAGAAAATTGGAGCTGACTCATGTCAGAGATGAGACACCCAAGAAATGAATTAAAGGATTCAAGAGGATGTCTGAATAGAATCCAAGCATTTTTAAAGCATCGAAGTATTCTGTTACTCCTGCTAGCAACTATCTCTTTCTAATCCAGCAATTACTCTCAGCACTGGATTTAGCACATATGATGGCCTTTATGTATCTTTAAAGCCACTTTCCATTTGCTGTGTATGCCTGAACTGTGGGGAAATGGTCAAAATTATTTTATGAATCAGACTGAAAGCTGTGAACACTGAGAAAGACAGCACCCTCATACTGGGCTTGCAGTTCTTCATCTATTTCATGGCAGAACTCCAAGTTATTGGGGTACTGTACTTCACATGTTCTCGTTGCCATAGCAGAAGGAAAACACACTCTGTCTCCAGGTAACTAGAAACAATAATTCTTAAAATACCATTTCTGCTTTCTATTCTAGTTAATTTTAAAAATGCTTGGCTACAAGGGTACAAATTATTTTCCCAATCGCTTTTTGTAAACTTCATCTTTATTAGAATATTTACTTGAAATTATTTCAATATTCTATGCAAACAAAATGTCTGCACAGTAACATAAAGCAAATGCACCTTCCTGTGATCAGATTTTGGCTTGTTTTGCTTAACATCTAAATACTTTTATTGAAGGTACAGCTGGAATAACAGACAAACCACAACTTACTGTGATGACTATTTCAAAAGGTTTTAAACAGCCTGTTCTCTACAACAAAACTTTTCTTCACAACTGCTTCCATGGCTTGTAAGTGGGCAAAGGATGAAAAGTAAGTTTATCTGCTAAGAAATAAAAAAGTTCTAATCTTAAAGATCTAGAAGTTTCAAAAGAGTCAAGACTCACCACACGATTCACGTTTCCTTAACAGCTCCTGGCTAATTCAAAGTTCTTGTACAAACAGGTTAATTCATCTTCCAGGTTCCAGGTAAAACACAATTTTAACCTCAGCATGGCATTAAGCAATACTACCTGACAAACAGAGTCAGCTGCCTGATAACTAGAGAGATTTTTATGCACTTAGTACTACGAAGTGAGCAAATCAGGTTTTATTACACCACTGAAAAAATAAAGAAATGCTCTTCAGTGCCAATAAAACAACAGTGCCTTATTACTGGTCAGTATGTTTCCAGTCAATCAGCACAGGCAATAAAACTGTTCATTAGCCTTCAAAAACTGAATGGGGACTACTAGGCACTGGATTTAATGCTTCTTTCAGTCAGTTAGCAGTGGAAAAGGTAAACATTCTCTTCAATTAAAATCAAGCAGAAACTCACACAGACAAACAATTCTGACTTCCCTCTAACAGTTCCGCAAAGAAAGCAACCAGTTACCTACAAACTGACTTCACTTACTTCTGCATTTCCTCCAAGCACAGCAAATGACAGAGGTGAGCTGGAAATTTCAGCTCCCATATTCAATTTTGCATTCTGAAACATAATTTCAAAATCAGAAGACACAATTTTCACAACAATTTTTACAACCTTTGATCTGGATGAAGTGATTTGAACTTCAAGGAGATGGGCAAAAGGGGAACAAAGATTGCCAACTTTCCAGGTGTCCATTAAACAAGGCATCAAACGAACAACCCCAACTTTTACTTTTTTTACTGTTTTTTAAGGTTACTGAGCAAAGTCATCTAGACAGGTGAGTAGACAGGACAGGCCTTCCCAGCGTGTGAGGCAAATAACAAGAGGTTGTCAACCATGAGCAGGTGGCCAAGAGACAAAACATCAGCCAGGCAGAAAAAGTTTCAGTGGAAATGACACATCCTAGCAGAATATTTCAAGTTCAACAAAATCACCATGCTTTCCTATATGAGCATTTTATGATTTTCTTCCATAACAGCATTTAAAAGGAAATTTTTATCAACTCTCGCACTCAGAGCAAGAAAGTAGTTTCTGTGTAGTACCATATAGAAAAAGAAACTTGTTCACAGAAAGTTTTGTAGACTGCATCCATTGTATTTCCAGATCTACAACTTACCCCAGCTCTTCTCACCTGTGCCTCAGTTAAAAGAACTGCAGAAATAGCAGAGGTTGTAGGGGAAGCAACGACAGGAGGAAGCCAAATAATTAATTGCAGGAGATATCCACTCTCATCAGTAGCCCACACAACACAGACAAGAAGTTCCATCAGTCTCCACAGACCTCCCTATGAACTACATTTTATTTCTGATCCTTCTCTTTGACAGTTCAGTATTTTAAGGAACATACAAATATGGCACAGATCACTATCACAGAAAAAAAAAGACATGAAAAAACAGGCACCTGACCATTAAAACCACTTCCCTTTTATTCAGTTATTGCATTTAAAAACCTTAAAAGATACATGTATCATAGAACAATATAGGATAGGGCAATAAGAGGAAATTATCATCACAAACCACACCCCTGACCCTGTCTACCAGTATAGCAGATATTAGGTTACACATGCCCAAAATAAAAGTACAATACTTAATGAGCAATTCCTGTAAATATTACCAATAAAATATGATTATTGCTGCATCTTACAACTTATTACCTCTTTTATTTGCCATGACTTAATCTGACTATTATAATTCAATAAAAAATTTAACAGAATATTGAATTTGCTCTTCCAAGTAATTGTGTCTTTCCAAACGGAGAAGAACTGGGCTGAGATTCTTTGCAGTACAGCCTTTAGATACTGTAAGAAGGTAATTCAGTCAGGGTACAGATATCAAATCAGACTGATGCTTTTTCACCCTTGTTTACCTGTACTCTTTCCACTGTTGCTCCAGACAACCATTAGACCAATAAAGCTTGAATGAGAGCATGAGCTAAAGTATTTGAAATCATTTGTAAGAGGCTATCATGCCATAGCTACAGTTGCTTCCTGAAAAGAAAAAAAGAAAAAATAAATTAAAAAAAAAAAAAAAAAAAAGAATTTATGGAAAAGTAGCTTGCTTCTATTCCTTACTATAATCAGAAAATCTAGATGAATTGACAAATGTGAACTGCTCTAGGAAGAAGTGCACAAGAGCTTTTTCTATCTCACTTTTTTATTATGCTTATTGCACAGCCACAAACAATTTCAAATTAATTCTTCAGGGCTTTCTATGCATATAGTTGTTCTCTGCACTATCCATCAAGTTACTGAGGCCCCACAAGCCTGTACTAAACAGCAATCCATATAAAAAGAACGCCCTGGCTAACAAGTCACCAAAAATAGCTTTGGCAGACAAAGAACAGTTGCTGTATTTCCCCTACCCCTTGTCTTTAAATAAAAGAAACAAAAAACCTCCATACCCTTGTGACAAACATGGAGCAGTGGTCAGTTTGGGGGGTTTGTTAGGTACCTTATGTAAAACCTGCAAGTCAGCTCCAGGTTCTGTCTATTTTTCAAGAAAAGTTACTTGTGATCAACAGATGGCAAATCTGAGTCCTCTGGTTTTCAAAGTCTACAGCAGACCAAAAAGCTGAACAACATTGCTGGGTAACAAATTCAAGTGAATATTATGAAAACAAGATAAAATGTTCCACTTTGTAATTTGAGATGTTACAAACAAACCAATAAATCAAAATTTTTTCCCCCCTGCATAAAAGCACCCCAACACTTTAGTTCAGAGGTGGGGAGGGGTGGCATTTATAATTACAGAAGTAACTATTTCACAATAAAATCCTCAGTTGGGGAACAGAAATAAAGGACTCCAGTGCTGAAGAACAGTTTCTCAAATACAAAACTAGTAGTGTTCAGTGGAGTACCTTTAAATCTCTGCCACTGGCAGTGAACCAAAATCACTCTCAGAGAAGGATACATCCATGAAACTTCTAATGGCTTTTCTCATCAAGGCAGAATTTTCTCATCAAGTTAACAACTCAAAAGAAATGCAGGAGAGGTGTAGGAACAAAACTCATATAGCATGTTCAAAAAGCTATGAAAACCACTGACCATCACTAGGATATGCAACAGCATGACAGAAAGCTTATGCTGATTCACATTATTCGAAGAGTGCAATTATGAAAATAAAGAGGGGGGGATGTAAAAGCAGATGTTCAGAAGCCCTAAACAAGCTACCCAACTTTTTTCAAGTTTCAGAGAACTTTGTATTTGTGACCATCCTTTACAAAAAGCTCTCACATTTTTAGAGCAGATTATAGTAACCCAAACAATTTATCCTTTTCTGGTTATGATGTGTGCTACAATGGATAGGTAATACTACAGCATAGTTCTTTTTTGGGTGTTTTAGCCAACACAGTTTTTTTCTTTTTAGTATCTTTTATACTATGACAGGCATCACCCGTAAAGCAACAGCAACTGCTAAATTGCTTTATACCTTTTCTCAGTAGCATGTTACATGCTATAAAAGTTCAACAAGCCCCCAACAGCAAACTTACTGAAGCCAGTGAGTCTCCACGCAGAATCAACTGCAAGATCAGATTATGAATTTTATCTACTCACAGAATTGGTAAAAGGTTGAAAAGAAAGACTAAACACTTCTCTTCACTTCCCTACCATGTAAGTCATTCTGGCTCAACCATACTTAGATGAGAAGGAAAAGAATCTCCAAAGACAAATTTATGTCACTATTTTATTTTTTTTTAATAATAATTAAGGTAAGTTGCTGTTACCAATGGCATATAACTCTGTCAAACCTCTGAGTCCATGCAACTGCCTCAGGCTTTGCAAAATGCATTTCCAAGACAAATGTCAAAGAAAAAAAACATTTGCAAATAACATTAAAAATGTTCTAGCCATTTAATTGGAAAATGCCATATGAGAACTTGAAATTTTGCAGGGCTGCCTTTGTGTCAAGAGTAGACAGCACTGAAGCATACTTACACATCAGCAAGTATCACAAGTTTATAACAACTTTAAAAGCCATATAAATTGTAGTTTTCTACAAGTTGTGCTTACAGGCTGGCTGCTTTCCAAGGTAAGAATAGAAGAAACAATAGACTGGTTACCTGGCAGGCTCTGGAGCAAAAGAAGAAAAATGCAGTAGTTCTACAGAAAATTTACAAACTTTTTTTTCCCACTAAAAGCAGCATTAACAGTTTACTTGCATTTGCTCAATTTCTGGACATGAAATCCCGTTTTCAACATATTATGTTTTGATGTACATCAACATCCAAAGCATTATAGTCAAAAACCACATGTTGCCAAACTCCTGTCCCACTATTAACTAATAATTTTTCTTCTTCAAGATCTTACAGTTAGAGAGGAAGTTCTGCTGTGCTTTTCAGAGTGCTCTAAACAGCCTTCAAACCTCATCTGCACAGCTCACCAGTAGGATCAGTCAACAGCGTATCTGGGTATTTCTATGATTACACTACAAACCACCGATAAGAAGTGTAGCTTTAACCCTATCTTCAGCTCTGTAATTCTTTCCACCAGCTACAATGGGAAGCTTCTCTCTTCTGACAGGACTCTGACTTGAAGCTCCCAGGGCTTCGAGTGGATCCAGGTCTTCAAAGCCATTTCTAACAGAGCACTGCATTTCACCACGTAAACCCTCTGCATGGTGCTGTGCAGAGATTCAAGCTTTGCCCAGGAAGATGCAAAACTGAGTTGGTGCATCTGTACTCGAGCTAATAAAGCTCTGTGTCTCAGCAGGGACTCAGCCCGTGCACAGCAGCAGGATGATGCAGACATGTTGCTTCTGGTGCCAGGGCTACCAAATCTGATTCTATAACACATGCAACATTTTTCTTCAAACTTAAATGCTCTCAAAGCCAGAAAATGTTTCACCAATATAGTATAATAAAGCAGCTCATGTTCCTTGTTAAAGCTGAATAGCTTTGGTCCCTCAAATACTTATATAGGAGTGACCATTTGATTCTCACTTGCAATTTTTTTTTGCATTTACTTGCAAAGGATCCAGTGTTATTGACAAATCAATAACAAAGTATTTTGCATGAACATGTATCAAGGTCACTTTAGCCTATAAAAAATTACCATTATAAGCAGCTAAAAAAAGTAATTCAATGCTGAGGCAACCAGGGAAGTTATCTGCCAGCGCTTATGCAATGCTTTACTAAGCTGCCAGAAGACAAATGGAAAAAAGCAACATCTAAGACCAGGATTTTTAGCTTTTTATTATGTAAAATAGTAGCTCATTTGAAATAGAAACTCAGTTTCTAACAAAGTTTGCCGGAACCGAGAGGAGCTTATAAAAATAATTAAAAGTGGTTTAATAGGTGTTGTATTTCCCATCGCAAAGACCAAGACAATGTTACAGTAAGAATGAGTTTCAAGACAGCTGCAGATACATTTGGCAATTGCAGATTCATTAGACAAACATGCTGTGGCAGACGCATAGATGCAAGGCAATCCAAGAACAAAGTATCCACGAAATAATCACAGAACAGCAAGTGACCTTGTCAGGGAAATAACCTATTATAGCTATTCAGGGACTACTAGATTTTACACATGTGAGCAATGCTCTGGCTTAACAAGAACTATTAGGAAGAAGAGGGAGGAAAGAAGGAAAGCCTCACAAGGACTACAGATAAAGAGCTTCCCAACACACATTTGGGGCATTTTTACAGACCAACAGACCCCTTCCAGTCTCTTACTCAGTACCACTGATAGAGCTACAAAAGTGCCTTAAAAGGTGCAAAGTGATAGGGGAAGGAACAAAAAGCCAGAACAACTTTTAAAAGACAAAGATCATTGAAGCAAAAACTTGCTTGGATCATTCAGAAAACCACACTGCTCACACCTAGAGAATGAGGGGCAAAAGATAAATAATACCCTGACCTACACCAAATCTATCATGTGGAAGATAAAGGCGAGGTGACAAGGTAGAAACAGACTAGAGAATGTTATTTCTTGGTATCCACTCTCTCCCTTAACATAAATAACAATAAGAAAGGATTCTAAGAGGAAATGCAATGAGTCAATCTTTGCACTAGCTAAATCAAATCCGAAAAAGGAAGATATTGTCCAGAGATATTGAAATTGGGAATCTTCAAGTAGCAGTTTTTACAGTAATGAAACATGTTCAACATCAGCTGTATCTAGACTTTTCCTTAGGGCCAGAAAGATGTAATGATCTATCAATTCATTATAAGGATTTTTTCCCCTTTTTCCCCCCCTCTACTACAAGAATCTCTCTTCTAAGATGATGTAGCATTCTTTCAGTTATTTCCAAGTGGGAACATATCCTCTCATATGCTTCCCCTTTTACCAAGTGCCTCGGTCTTTCAGTAAAAAGATTACACAAAACTACAGAATTCCTGGAAAGAATCTGCTCTTTCTGATTAGCATACTAATATTAGAGACACAGAAGTGAGAAGAGCTTACCTTCAATGTACAAAATATGCTCATTAATAAGTGAAGTAACTGGGCAAATGGCTAAGGATATATATGAGAAAGCATGTACATCTTTCCAGCTGCATTTGTAGAAGCATTCTCAAATGCAATCACAACTCTTGAAATGTCTTTAATGAGTTCATTGCAATGGGCATTGTGGAGGTGCTATTTTTATTGGGGCAATTATAAATCATGGACTTGTCAAAAATAGACGCTTATAACATTCCAATCCCCTCTCTTCTTCATTAGCTTGAGGCTTCTCTCCCTGTGTCTTCCGAAAGTAAACATTGCTGAAACTCTCACTGTGATTCCAAATAACCAAAGGACAGTATGCTTTTACAGATATTTTGCATTCAAATACTATAGCCTCAAGAAAATGAGCTCACCTCTGGTATAACGGCAAGGCATGCTGAGGTTAAGAAAAAACACCAAAGTTGAACATGAAGCACCAGCATTAAAATAACGGTATTGACAATGAAATATTCTTTTGATCCAGATCTAAGGGACATTTTCATCTGAGCAAGGAAGAGACAACTATCTTATTTCAAAGCTGAACATCTCAGTATAGGATGTTTTTGTTGCCAGCATGACCATTAAGCAAACAGCTACACAAGCTCTTGACAAGAGGAAGGGCAGTAATAGGAAATGGTGCAACAGAAGGACCAAAGACCTGATACTACACAGTATCACTGGAGCCTATTAAAGCCATTCATTTATGCAAACATAAGTAAATACTAACAAAAACATGGAAACTATTTAGAGAAACTGTAGTTACATAATCTTCATCAAACAAGGGACAGTAAAATTGTTCCAACCCTTTACTAAAATGTTATGAATTGACTGACAGTTGAGTCATCTTTCCCAGAGGCATAAAACAAAGATGATATGCAGGGATGCTCCTTTCCAAGCTCATGGGCAGAATGAATAGTATGATTTCCTATTCTAGGCACCAAATTAAGATACACTCACTCCTATATGTCTTAACTCATAGTGAGCAGGGTGTTAAACCTAATTCTCTATGATGGCACTGAAAAAAGAGCCCTGGTGATAAGCAAGGTCCTGCCCTTCACAGTTCTGACTTCTCCTCTCAGCAGTTCCACCTTGAACAATGGCTGGGGCAGCAACACCTCTGAAATAGTTAGCTGTGATTGTTAATTAAAAACTCCAGCTTTCACAGAGGACCACATGTGGACACTCCTTCTGAGTGATTCCACCCTTAACACTAAATATGATTTCTTGTATCTACTTTGATATGAATTTATGTAAGAGCACTGGCTTTCCGTGAGGGTCGCTCTTAATAAGTAGTTGGCCTTAAAAGCTCTCCCCACAGAAATGTGCAAAGCATTACACTGCTTTATTCAAAGATTAATACATTTTTTTGTAGCTTAAATAGAAGATAAAAGTTTGCAACTTCTTCTGTGGTATCTACAAACACATTGTGAGAAAAATTCCTGGATGCTACAGTATCAGTTATATACTTGGATTAACATAAACAACTTAGAATAAGCCCATTTTTTCTCAAGGCTAAAACATATAAATTTTAATTTTATGTAAAGTTGTTTAACACTCAAAACTTTCTTCTCACACAGATCATTTTCACCTACTCCTGCTATTGTTGTAGATTAACAGCCTGAGAGAGAGGACAGAAAGAACCAAAACAACACAGTGTTGGGAATAAAGGAACACACTGTGTCAAAGAGGAAGCCTCCAGCTATTGGAAAGCCCTGTATTCCAGTCAAGCAAGGGAAAACAACGTGCCTTCTAACAAAGACAATTTGAAACAAATTACAACCCAGAAGATTAACGCACTGACTCAGGGGTAGATGAGCCTGAGTTTTCCACTGCCCATCTTTCCCAAAAATCCTTGTCTACTTGTGGAAGGAAGGATAAAGCTGTTGGTAAACGGGTTTTCAAAATGCAATAAGGAGAAAATTTGAAAACAACTCGAGGAAACATGGATTCCTGCTGAGCACAGAGTTTTCAACAACAACTAAGATTTATTATATTGAAATTTTTTTCCAACAAGCTACAACAACGCATGTTTCCTTTCCAATTCAGCCACAGCTGAACATTTTATTGAACCATTACAGTAAGAAAAGAAGCTTTCACAACTACTTTAAGAAGCTCTCTTCTTTTGCGATCAAACAGATATATTATTAAAATAATGCCAGTAAGAGGAATCAATCATTGGACTAAGTGATGTCAAGGATTGCTGAGCAATTAAATCTGATTACTAATTGATGTATTGATGAGAACTTCAGAACAAAGTGCTCAGGAAAACAAACTGAAGATAAATGTTCATGAAACAGTTCTTTGAGTCTTTATTTTTCCTCTGTCCTGGATTTACATATCAAGAAATTCAAACAACCTTCTTCATCAATATTCAGGAAAGTGTTATGGTCAATGCATACAGAATAAATTCAGTCTTCAATAAAGATACTGCTACTCATACTTACCGTATAATCAAAATCTAATTTGTTTGTTTGGGGTTTTTTTGCTATAGAGAATAGGGAACAGGCAAAAAACCCAAAGTGACACATCTGCTAATTTCTGTTGTAAAAGGTAAGCTAGCAAGAGACACCAAACCCAGCATTTTTAGATCCTCCCCCATCTTCACCAGGTTAATCATATGACAAACTGACACTCTTTTCAAAGAGAAAATACATAACCAATGCAATACAATTACAATGTAATACAAAACCAATGAAATAACCACATAAACTCTGTTTAGAGGCACCTGACTGCCAAATAGCACATGTGTAGCCCTGCACTAGCCCAAGCATGTGCTGCTCTTTCATATATTCCCATCAGGCAAAGATGTGGAGGCAAAGTTGCCGTTGGTTCTTTGAAAGGAGTATCATTTAGGGACAAAAATAAAAAAATCCAAGTATCAAGGTTTTATTATGGAACAATCCCTTTTCTAACAACATCAGATGAACATTCTCCCACCGATTTCCTTGCAGAAAGCAAAGCACTTTTGGTAGAATACTGCAGCATGATAATCAAATAATATTTATTACCTACATAAGCCATTTTTAAAACCTCTCCTTGTAAATCACATCTGATTCTAGTATTTAGTTTTATTTTATCTTTTTTTATTTTCTTTTTGCTTTCTCTTTTCTTTTTTTAAATTAAACTTTGCTCCACAAAATCATCAGCAATTATGTTTGGCGGAATGGGGTAAGGAGTTCACACAAAGCTCTCTCACTGCATAGGCCGTGATGACAGGTTTTGTTAAATACACATTTTCTTACCTTAAAGATATTTCAGTGGAAGAGCCTGAGCACAAGAAGAAAAAGTAATGGTCTCTTGGCAGCACGGCTAAGCTGCCATTATTGTGATGAAACATTAAACCACAAGCAGCTTCCACTATGAGACCTGCTTATGTAAAGGAGCACATTTCTTCAAGTGTTTAGCTTAAATACATATTAAAGTACTTCTAAGAATTGCCTTCTAAGTCAGCTTTCACCTCTTTTGTATGCATATTACAATACATTATTGTGTTTTTGGAGTAAGGGTTTGGTTGTTTGGTTTGGGTTTTTTTGAATATTTCAGAGAAAAGATTAAATTGAAAAGAAATTAGCTGCCTTCTGCTTCCTACCAACAAAGTAGTACAGACTCTTTAAAATCCTGGATCAAAACTACCTTACGCAATTTTGAATTTGCCAAGCCTAGTACCAATTCATCAAAGGATTTTCTTCATTTCATTTTGGGCATTTACATAAGTACCTTAAGTTGGGTCACTGGAATTATTCCCCCTCACGTTGCATCCTATTTCACTCCATTCAGTAGCCTCATCCTATAATCTAATTTCACAAAAGAAAACTTCACTTTCTCTTCCTGTGAAGCATCAAATATACACACAGGTTATTTCCTGGAAGCCTGATATTCAAGGGTTAATATTTTAGATCCTCTAGGTAAAATTTGCAATCACAGTAGGAAAAGCTAAAGAGACACTTAACCCCAGGAATGCCTCACTCTCCTCACATCTTTGAGACATTAGAACTCTCCAAATGGAAATTACTATGCAGGCAGTAATTTTTCAAGTTCTTCTTCTGAGAAAAGGGAGTGAAGAACAATGTACAAAATGCACTGGAAGAGCTTCCTGTCAGGAATAAAAGGTTTTCTACAAGAACATACAACTATCCTTGAACATCCACACAGCCTGGATTTCTACACAGAATTTCAGCAAATTATGAAGTTTAGCCCTTTCAAGCTGTTTTAGAATTCAGTTGAAGAGCCAGGTCATCAGACTTGCTAGCACTGACATATGAAAAGGATAAGAAGTAACAGTAAAATTACCATTTTTATCTTTACATACGAGAAGTGACTAAACATATGCAGAGTCGTAACAAACTTCTGTGACTGAAAAAGCCTGTTTGCAAAATGGATTGCTTCAGCAAAATAGCTCCCTCTTCAGTTTTCTTTCAATTTGATCCTGCTGATTTAAACATACATAAGAAGATCCTTCCATCAATGCCACCAGTTTGGAAAAACTGTGTTAAACTGAGGTGGTATTTTAGTTATCATGGGCTTGTCCTCCTCAAAGTGAAAGGCCAGAAGATACCACTAGATCATTTCATCAAATGTTTATGGAATGCTATTCAGCAATAGCTGGTCTACAAAGAGGTTGCCCTGTTTGAAAACACCGGCATGTGATACCTCACATCTCCCACTATTAAGCTATCGACCCATATTTCGACATAGTAATTTTGTTTCTATAAAGAGAATTGCAAGATAACCACGAAACTTCAGTCTTCATTTAGATAAACTGGACAAAAGTAGTAACATATCACGAACAGCCAAGGAAAACACATTACAAACACTACTGAATTTTCATATAATCATATGTATTCAAAGACCATCGTAAGCCAGATACACACTGGGCAAGCATCACCATGACACTTCTACAGTTCTATTTTCAGAAGAAATTATAAATGAAAATAAGTAATCTACAAATATAAAATACACCTCAGACAAAGATTCACTACTCACAATGGTGTGAAGGTAAACCATCACCCTCTAATAGTGAGTCCCAAGAATCTAATGTTACTAATGCCATGAGCACCCCAACCTCCTGCTCCATACACCTTCTTTATATACAGATATATATCATACTTTAATAATAGGCTCTACCAGTCCTTAAAAATGGACTATTTAGTACAGTAAAAGTGGTAACATTTTAAGTGTCACTTTGACTCTAAAAATTATCTGCTTTTTGTCATGACAGCTATGTTCAATGGATAATTTTTCTCCCGGCTCAGGAACAGCCACGTTTGCCTACTTGTAATTCAAAAGAGCAAACAGTGACCGAGCCCAAAAAGTGAGCTTTCTTAGTTTAACAGGGGACTTTCTGAGCATGCATCTAATTTAAGGGAACTTAACCTTTCAACAACTACTCCTTCCATCTATTTGTACATTCAAAGACAATCACACAAACACAAGATCACAAAGCTCTTGCTCAGGGTTCCTATCTGTTAAATAGCATCTACCACTACTTAGATGTGCTGATACCCCCAAACAAGCTAAGAATTTACTCTTTACACATGCAAATGGAGAATCAAAAGTGAGTCAAAATACATCAGCTTATTCCTGGGTGGAAAACTGACTTAAATTTAGAAAGGGGAAGTAAACCAGCACTGCCACAGCTGAGGAAATCACCACTTTCTCTCAGTATTTGCAAGATCCTATCAGGTAATAGCTGGGGAGTTAATGCAAGGGAGATTTTTCTAGTTATATTGTGGTGGGAGGCTATGTAGGGGTAGTTTTACATTTTTCATTATTTTGCTTTAATCTTGTTTTGGATTTCAGTTTTCAGTTTGTTCTTAAGATGTCCGTTAAAGCATCCCAAACTTGCCTCAGATATAGTAATTTATCCAACTAGAACAAATTATGCTGTTAATGATATAAAAAGAGCCTAGCTAAGAAGTCAGCTTAATTTCTCTACAAAATAAGCTCCTTTTTCAGAAAGGATGAAGACATTAAACCATGACATTTTGAACGTGAGGAGGACTGCCCTGCTTATGAACAGAGTGGGTAGGTATGTTTTAATTTGAGGTTCTCCATTTGGTTGCTTTTAAGTTTCAAAAAAGGAAACAGCTAGTTACGGAAGTAGTATGTGTTCATGTAAATCAAAGATACTACCAATGTGTAGATCAAAACTGAATTAATGTCTGCAGGCAATTTTCCAGATAGTATTTATGCTTTATTTTCCAGTAAATTAATAACTTGGACTTTAAATAATTTCATGTTTCACTAGGGACATCACATGATTTTTCGAAATACTTAGATTTTGTAAATAATACAGTTTATCTGAACCCTGGAAGGGGGTGTGGAGAGGAAGGGCTTCAATATACTGTGAGGAGCACTCAGATAGTTTGGTGATCTGATCATACAAACCTTTATGGAATCAGATATTCCGAGAAACACTGCCAAGATCCTCAAGAGTTTACAATCTTTCAAATGCACTGAAGTGCTGTACTAAACTCTAACTGCACTAGAGGAACATATTTTTGTGGATATTTCTACAGAAGAAGTAAGCCCTACCAGAATTCTGAAAGTCCTAGGTTTTTTTCCCTTGTAAGAAAAGTTGTATCATAAAGCTTTAACCACGTCAAAGAGTTTGGCCAGACTAGATATATTCACCGTAAATGCAAGTCTTTATGAATTCCATTTATGAATAGCAATGACTATGGGTTGGTGAAAGACTTTGGCACTCTATCAACCTTTTGCATCTCCCACACTGGACAACAAAAAGGAGTTAGTTATACAAGCTTTCAATCCAGAAAAGAGCTGCCTTTATGACTTAAAAAATAGCAGATGGCATTTCAGAGAATGATTTCCACAGACAGAAGGGAGTGTGCACCAGCCTGAAATGAAGGCAGAAGAGATGAAACCATAACAAATTCCCTCACTGACCTTCTTTCATCAAAAGACTTTTACAAACATCAATAAATATCTATTAAAATAAAACACCCTACTTCCCACCACCTCTTTCCTCACACAATACACCTGATTAACACTCATTTTCTGTGGAAGTGTATTCCTTGACTCCTGACTTTGTGAATGGACTGTACAGAGAAGTTAGAGAAAAGGAATCTGTCCCTATGGATAACAGACCGCAGTGTCCAAGAACTCGGAAGATACAGTAAAACTTCCACACTGAATATATACCCTTGCAAAATCCATGTCATGCTGAGCAAGAAAAAGTTACCAATTTGTCTTTCCAAAAAAAAAAAAAATAACAGACCCCCCCTCTCCCCCAAACTACAGACTTAAAAAGGAATAAGAAGGAAATGAGTCATGGAGAAAATTTCAGGGAAATTTCACATGAAAAGGAAACCCATGAGCAATTTCATAAAGTTTTCCATGCTCAGTTGTCCATCTCCCCGCTTCCCTCCCCCCACCTCCACCCTTTCTTTTTTTCTTTCCCAGAGGCTTGATTGAAGAGGACGGGCCTCAAAATACTTTTATTTATCCTGTTATTAGAGCGAGAACAAAACAGAGAATAGGCCACAGTGTGCTCTGACACTCAGAAGATTTGTCTGCTGCATCTTTTTATTCATGGAATAAAAAAATGTATTGCATCAAGAACTGGCAACTACAAGCATTCAAAAACTATGAATCAGATTGCCAAAACCCAAACACATTAAATAACCATTCCATTTCCAGTTTTCAGACATGCTGTCAGGAAATGAATGGTTTCTTTCTTCTCCTACGTCAAATGGGCAGGTGGAAAATTCCCAAGCACGTTCTTCTCATGGCTATGTTCTCAATCAGCTGGAAAGCAAATGTGTCAAAGTCCCAATAAGGTCATTTGGATTTATGTCTCAGTTCCCTCCCTGACACTTGGAGCCAGCCTTCTGTCTTTGCTCATGCACTAGAGAAACCAGAAACTTGGGACTGTTCAGATGTAGAATGGGGCAAAGAGCCCAACAGACAAAAAGAGGTCCTCAACACCCCTACTATCAATTCTCTTTACTTAAGCAAATTATCCTCTTTCCTCTGTAAATATCTTAAGTCATTTATTTAAAGAAAGAAAAGCAAGCTGCTTTGCTGTTCCAGGCCAACATGCATTTTTTAATGGAGAGCACAATAGTTTGGAGAGCAGAGGAAAACACCTGCTGAAAGCTCTAAAGGATGCTGATCTTCCTAGCTCCTCGGAAGACTGAGGCACACTGTTCTGCTTGCTATATTTACCTGTTCACAAACTTACAACCTTTGCAGCTTCTAAACATTACTCAGATTCAGTCTTGACTCTGAATATGGCCTAAGAAAAGGCTTTCTCAAAAAAAGTTTACCACAAACACAGTCTGCAGGGTAATTTACTTGAATTAATTCAGAACCAGAAAAATTGAGTTCTCATGCAAAACATTTGTTTCCAGGAGGCCCACAAAGGGATTCTGCTACTGAAATGACATTGTGTTTGTCTTGAACAAGTGTGGTTTTCCAGGAGTCTTCCAATGAGACACTGCCTGGACTCAATTAATCAAATTTTCTAGGTTTTGCACTTTCCAAAGTAAATAAAAAATGAAGCTATATTAGCAATCAAAATAGAAGCAAAAGCACAAGAACTGAGAAGCTCTTTTCCTACAGACATGGTCCTCAGATTCCAGACTATGTCTCAGTTCGGGTGGCTGTTCCCTTTGGCTTAGGAATTCTAGTCTGACAGTCATTGACCTGGAAATACTTTATAGATACTTAACCTTTGAGGAATGGTCACAATTAGGATCCTCGAAATAAATTTTAGGGAGGTCACAAGTCTCACCATGACTCATGCACTTAGAGATGGTTTCAAGGAATCAATTATTAGCTCTCTGAATGTGTCATGACACAGTTCATTACAGTCATTGCATTATAAAGATCAATCATGTAGATCTGACAGATCAAAAAGCAGCAATCTCATATGGTTTGAAAGCACAAATCCAGGCAGCAGAACTGCCTCTAGTAAAGCCACTGATGAAAAAATTGTTCTTTCCTATCACATGTACAAACAGGTGTAAGTTCAATGACTCGTTGATAAAAAACACCTTGGGGGAAACCAAAAACCTCTTTAAACTCTCACAATGGTGAATTCAATGTAACCCCAAGATTTTCCATTAAAATAAGAACAACCTGTAGAAAAACAACAGCACGTCTGACTCAAGACAGAACTTGCAGTCAGTCACCAGCATTCAAAAAATCCCAGAACTGACCTGGTGGACTCCATTGAGGGCTGTAACACACTTCTGGTACAGAAGAAACCCAAACAGATATTCTGTAGCTGTAGATGACATCCTGATTATTGCTCTAAAAACCTGCATCCTGTCCCTCTTGCTGTCCTTCAGTCTTAAGCTTCTGATCCTGCTTCTCAGCAGTGGTCTTTAGCCTTTCAGTTGTACTAACTCATTCTGCCAGCATAGCCTTGGTTTCTAATACCACTTCTCATCTGCTTAACACTGATTCCTGACCTCATTGTCTACCACACCCCCCCACTCTACCTACTGTTTCTCATCACGTCATTGATGCTGGAGGAGGAACAAGCAAGCATGTCCCAGAGAACCTCTAGCCTAGGATCACTCTCTAGAGCTTGCATCCCATGTTTTTCCAGCTCTTTCTAACGATATTTCAATCCTCTTTGCCCTAAACTACAGAATCTATCCACTCATGCCCCAGCTAAGATTCCTTGCTACCAAGTAAAAGAAAAGCAACTGGCATCAAGCCAGCTGATACCCCAGAAACAAGAGCAACAGGTGAGCATCATCAAGGACCTACCAGTGTCCCTAAACTATCTTGCAACCTTAACAGATGAGGAATAAAACCTTAATAGTTGGATAAAAAGTATGCCCTTTACAGTATCTGTTCTCTAGGATTTTCATTGTAGCATCTAGTCTGAATTAGAACAGAGGCTGGAAAAGAGTCTGGTTTATTTTGTGGATTCTTTGGGAAGTTCAGCTATTATTCTGGGACAGAGAAGGAGAGAAACATTTACAAAAAACTTGGCAAGAAGTGACAACACCCACTTTTCCTTTGTTATTTTGGCCCCCATTGCTGATATTTTTGGATTTTCATTCTGGAAAAAGGAAAAAGATGAGGAATTGTCTGAAGGACTGTTTGCTGGGCTGTTTGCCCTCAGAAAATTGGAAAACTGCCAGGGCTGAAGAAAGAAAGAGTTCTATAAACTCAGATCTGACTTGTGTTGAACAGAACAACATTTATGAAGAATTAATATTTACAGTGTCTTGACCTAAGAGACTTTGTTATCTTGTATAATGTTGAAAGAAACAACCAGTGGAAAAAACCACAGAAATGGCCAAACTGTATCAGCAGTAGTCTACCCAGTCATCCTGTCTGACAGTGTCTGGTCAGACACCTTGATAGGAAGGTGCAGGGGGAAAGCTTGCAATAGGCAGTCATGATGAGTTTATTCTTAGCTTCTCTTAACATTTATCTTATGCCATAAAATATGCAGGCTTATATTGTTTTCAACATTACTCATTCATTAGCATGCTGGTCTTGTCTTCTATCTAAAAAGACCTAATCCCTTTGTTCTACAAGCAATCTTTAAGTGTTCTTCACTCTTGTAGAGTACCCAAATTCATAGAGCAAAAGGACTGACAGCAGCCAGACAACTTACCCATTCAAGCAAAAAAGGTACAAATCACACCCTCAGTTTCACTCAGCTATCAGCAGCAGATAGTCAGAAGTCAGATGAAAAAAATCCTGTAATTTTCTTAACAGCAAGCAACCAGTGATTCTCATCACCACTCTCTCCTGTAATCTTTAAAACAATATAAAAGAAGTCTAAACTCTATCTCATTCTATGGAAAAGTTCCCATTTTATGGAATATCTTACTAGAAAGCATTGTCAGCTGTGAATGGCAGCTCAGACTGTGTCAAACAGCTTAAAGATTTCAGGGAGCATGGTATTAAAGAAGAAAGTAGTAAGGAGGAGATTAAATCTTACATCTGGGATTTGTTCAGACAGTTGCAATATAGCAAGAGATGCTCTTGAGAAACTGTCTCTCCAAGCCAGGAAGGTCTGGTTGAGCTAGCCAGCTGTCCAAGGTGTCAACTACTAAGATTTATTCAGCCTTTAATTGTTGGAGGAAGTTCCCATTCTCCTGCAGCAACCACAGTATAGAAACCGGGGAAAGGAAGGACACAGCCATATTAATAGACACCACTTGCATGCCCTTTACAGAGCAGCTGGGAATCACCAGCCTAGACAGCGGAACCAATACAAACTGTCATGTAAAAAGATCAAGTCAGCAATGACTCCTTATAAAACAATTATTTGTAATCTCATACAGCCTACGTTGCTAACACCACAGGGGGGTAAAGAGAAGGAAAGGTGCCAAATAGAGAAGCCTACTCAACAAAACAAAAATATGTATTCCACTTGCCTGCATTATTTAGAGTATAATTTATTCATCACCACCCCAGACTGAAATGTCTGAGTGACTTCCAAAACACAGAGAAGTTATTTTTTCCCTCCAGAATATGAGTATAAGAAACACAACCAACAATCACTGTTTAATGCAATAATAATGCAATACTATGATTCACTTGCATTAAGTCTGACTAAATATGTCATTATCTTTAAATAGAAAAGGCAACTAATAATTTTAAAACTAAAATTAGAAACACATGTGATGTGAATCCTATGTGATTTACTCCTAATTTGAATATATTATGCTGTCTTTCAAATGTTTTTGTAGGTGCTTTCAGCTCTGGTAATTTTTTTCTTTTGCACTCATGTTTGCTTTATATTTCTTTTGCTTACCAAGAAAACATCTACTTACAGAAATGCATTTCTAGAATTTTATACAAAAAAGGACTACATCACTCTACTACTACAGAAATCATGCTGATATGAAATGTAGATGCCGTTGTAGCTGAAGAAAAATCAAATGGCAGAGAAGATAACAATGAAATATGTGGGAGCAAATACACAAATAAACCCTTTATAATGAAAGGAAGTAATGCTAAAAGTCTTCTAAAAATGTCAGCTAGGGGAACTCAATAAAGGTCAAGACACTTTGAAAAGGAGAAGTTAATCAAAGACTTTCTGTATTTACAGTCTTTTGTTCCATAATTCAGAGCAATGTACTCTAGGTTACTTTAAAGCTTTGACCTTTGCCAACATTCACTGTTCATTAGCACAAAAGTCCCAAGTTTTGCGTGCAGAAGCCAAGCCTGCTGATGTGTAAATTGTCTAAACCTACACCTTGATGTACAGTGATGTATGTCTCCAAAACCACTACTCAGACAACAGAACTTCACCAACATGATTACTTTTGACAGTTCTTGCATAAACCAAAATAAACAACAGGTGGGGAATGACCCCAGAACTCACTTCATGTATTTTAAACAGCCTTTAATGTTACCGTTCCCACCACTAGCAAATGAAAATAGGTGGGGCAAATATTTTTGTGCCAATAAAAATGTTTCATTTAACAACAAAACTTGTGTAAAGAAGGACAATTAAAATCTACAGGCACATTTTGAAGTCAGTGAATTTAGAGCCACTACAAAGTTGTGAAAATAAATGAGCATTTCAAAATGGCAGCATTACAAAAATGACAAGCAGATTTCCATCACCCTAAGGAAAGTAACTTCTTTTTAAATCATTTTCTCTAAACTGTCACTCTCAAAAGCAAAAATCAAGAATGAGAGAAATGGTGCATAGTATCAAAAACACTCTTGAAACCTCTTATTTTGTGGCTTAACAACTACATTTTCCTGTGTTTAAGGTGCTTCTTTCCCTTCTTATAGCACAAAACCATTACAGAAAAGGAGAAACAGCCTATAGCAAAACAGACTACACAGCAAGTGCTTCCGTCCTTCCTCCCTCAGGATAGAGTATTATTTTCCTATGGTGGCTTAGTTACAACATACATTTAAATAGCTCTAACAGCAGCTCAAACTACTGCTTCAGCTTTCTGTTCACACGATTCCTAAGACTTAAAAGTGGAAATGAAGCTCATTTCCCAAATAGCATCCCTTATTCTGCAACTTACTTAAAGGTAAGTAGTTATTTCCTCTGAGACAGATGAGAACTTTAAAGGAATTAATAAGGTAGCTCTTTATTTTAAGGAGAATCATCTTCCCCTGTGAATCACCCACATGTGATCTCAAACCAATACAGCCTGTATGACATTTGCACAACAGAACCACACAGAATGGCTGTGGTTGGAAGGGGCCTGTGGAGGTCACCTGGTCCAATTCTCCTGCTCCAGCCAGTTCCCCAGGACTGTGTCTAGTCAGTTTATGAATACAACCATCTTGGGCAATCAGACTCTTCCAGTAATAAAAGTGTTTTCTGATGTGTCTCAGTCGATGCCCATTGCTTCTGGTTCTGTCACTGGGGACCACTGAGAAGAGCCTTGGCTCCTCCATGGTGTTTGCACTATCCTTTCAGGTACTTGTACACACTGATAACATCTCCCTCCCCAAGCCTTTTCTTCTCCAGGCTGAACAGTCCCAGCTCTCACTCTCTCCTCACATGTCAGATGCTCCAGTCCTTTCATCACCTTTGTGACCTTTCACTGAACTCTGTCCAGTATAACTAGTATGTGTTTGTGCAGGGTCTTAATCCTAAACATTTCTGGAAGAATCTAAGTATCCTGATTAACCAGCAAGTGAAGCCTGAAGGGTTGAAACTGTCCCTTTAGCTGCTGCACAAGGTTTTACAAAAAGGGAAAGGGAGCTTAAGGCCATCCAAATTCACCATGAAGGGGTTTCCCTTTTTAACCACTAGAATAGAAGCTTTGGTCCTGGTCCTAACTCAGGGCAGAATAATTAAGGTCAATATTTAGGAAACTCTGAATTACGTCTGAAAATTCGCCCTGCTAGCTGCAAAATTAAGAGACTATAAAGTCACTTAAAAATTCATCAGTCCTCAGCTCCATTTCAAACAGTTTAAACTTCATGAAGCAAATAATGAAGCTGATAAAGTTGTTGTGCAATATTGCAAGGCTGCGTGAAAAACTAGCAAGAGATGAAAAGACAAAACATGAAGATCAAGACAATAAAGGTGACATTTTCATACCAGTCATTGCCCAAAATAAATGAGAGAAGGGAAGCAGGTGAAACTATTTCCAAGTTTAAAGCTTTTGATAATGTGTATAAGGTCTCAGTAGCTCTGTGTCATGGTATGGCCTATCAAATCAGTTCAGATTACTTCAGGAAAAAGTAAATATATTCCAAAACAAAAAAGTTCATCAATCTTCCAACTTTTTTGCCTCCAATACCAAATATCTAGGCAGACTAGAAGACGGGGCCAACAGCTGAAAGTTCCTTTACACCTATTTATATTAAGCCATTGTTTTTTCATAGTGCTTTCCAGAGCAGTTTACGGTAAGCTACATTATGCAAAAGGGATATAATAGACAAACAGAATGAGAAATTATGTGCTAAGCATTTCTCAGGATGTCAGAATTTTTAATAACTAACACTGTAGCAAAGAAGAAAGAGATTAATGGTGACAGAGCAAACAATAAATGGGATTTTAGGTATTTTATGGGAAATAAAATACAGAAACTGATTCAAAACCTCTAACAGCATATCTGTAAGCTTTTTTTACTGATAACGTATTCGAAGCTTCAAATCAGGTTTGATTGCATTAGTCACTAAGGAAAAATGTAATAATTTCCTGATAGTGCAATGAAAATCTTATACCAAACTACAACAAAAATAAATAATAATCCCTTTTAGAAGGAATATTAGAAAAGGATTCTCCTCTAGTTGCTCAGGAATGCTAGGGATTTAAAGTATTTGAAAATGTCTGGATGAAATTCAACACACCATGGCAATTGGGACTCAACTATCAACTCTCCCATAACAATTTATCTAGTCAAATAATTTCTAACTTTCTATCTTCTAGCTTCTATACTGTCAGATAAAGATATCAAGGCTGTAGATGGGAAATTACATCAAGAGATATCATAACCAATTCTTTTAAACCAAAAGTAGCTTTTTCTATACATTAAGAACCACCTCTAGTTAGCTGCATGATGCCCAATTAAATAACATCTACAACCTGCAAATTCAGTAAAATTGTTACACATTTTGATAATATAATTTATTCACTTTTTACTATGCAGACTAGATAACAGAAATATACTTTAAAGATGTAACACTTTTTCTCACTGAGGTTCTTCCTTTAAAGCTTTTAGAGGAATATTATTTTTTTACTAGCAGGGAATTCAAGGCATTAATTGTAATTTGTCATCAGATATATCCATAAAGATGATCACTGTAGTCTCAATCAAGAGATGAAAAAAAGATTTAAATGATCATCAAATAAGAAGAACCAGGATAAAACTAAAACTCCAAGCTTCACACCTCATTCAAAATGCATCTGCAAGTTATTCAAACGCGAAGATGTCTGCCAGTTCATCAAATAAGCTTTGTCTCATTCTAAACAGCATGAAAGACTAAGATACATTTAGATTAGAAGAAAAGTACATTTTTAGGCCTAAATTCACTGTGAAAGCCAACAAAGATTAGGCAAAGCTATCTATCACCAACTAAAAGTCACTCAAAGGTTAGAGGTTCAGTATCAATCTCTCAGCAGAAAGGCATCCCAATCAATATCCTTCATCTTGATTGCAGAGGCATCAGCCTGAAACTGAAAAAAGTGGTCCTAGATGGCTAATACAATTTTCACAAGAGCTACTACAAAGAAATTTCAAAATGTGAGTTGACAAATTAGAAGAGGCTATTTTCCTCTTACTTCTCCTTGGAACAATAACCATATGTTCAATCATGCATATGCAAATAGACAAGGAACTATTTCGCTCTGGACAAAAGCAAGATTTAAGTGAGAGCCATAAACTATACTTCATTCAAACTGCAGAATCATTTACGATTAACTGCTTTGTAGAAATAACTTGGAATACTGACAGATTTGGGTTTTTTACTGGAGATCATATGGTTAGTGATCTTGATGCTACATTCAGGAGCTCAATCCAGTGACTTCTCTTTGGAGTCAGCGTTGAGCTTGGATATCTGACACAACAAAAGTACAGTCTCAGACTACAGATGAAGAGACTGTGGAAGTCTAACACACAGTAGTTAGGCTCAGTCTGAAAAGCATTTAGGGCAGATACAGCACCCCCCCGAATTTACAGGAGGAAGAACGTCACCTTTAGTAAGGTGTCCTCCTCAGCAAAAGTCCAATCTGCTCCATGCACACCTGAGAGATCAGGGGATTCAGCATCCCACAGCACACTCCTAACAAGTTGTTACCTTCAAGTTACCCTCAGAAACCATTTGGGATACTGAAGATGCACAATGAAACAAATTATAAAGCACCAGATTTAAGGCTGGTTTGGTTTTTTTCCAACCCTGCCTCATCCAATGCATATACTTCTACAGCAGTGTGAACAGGGAGAAATTACTCTGCATTTCTCTTCTCCCTCCTCATAGTACAGTGCTAAAATTAGGCTAAGCTGTTAAAACTCTAGGACAAAATAGCCTTTCTCCTTTTTATTTTTGCCTTTTTCCTCCATCTTATGTTTATTATACTACTATCTGAAAGTGTTATATTTCAGTAATTTATTTTCACAAAAGATCCTATTTATACTTTTATAAGCCAAGGTCTACGGCACACAGCATGTGAATTGTATCTGCTTAATCTGGAATGTTTCCAGACTAATTTTTTTCAGAATATTTGTCACTGTGCAGTACATCACAAGCACAATTCACAGTTGCTATCAGCTTCAGTTGTGAAAGCTTTGCACTCTTTATTTTATAGATGTCCAACTTGAAACCCTACTAGTCAATAAAAAGAATCACAGTTACTAATGATATATATCTGGTTTTTTTAAGTAAAAAGCAAAATCTAGTTCTTCAGCGGCACTTAACTACAGAAACCTTTGGCTGATCATCTTCAGTCCTTTATTCAGTTCAGGATACAAGATCAAGCACGTGCAACAAGTAAAATGTGTTCTACAGACCACATTCCTTAAATCTTTAAGGCATTCCTAAAATACAAACCATCCTGAACCGCAAGTTTTTTAAGGGAGAAAAAAAAAAAGAATGTGTTAATGGAATTACAGCCTGTCAATTCAAATATGAAGATGTAATATTAAAAAATGTAGCCCATATATCATTCGGTACTTATGATTCTGTTGGTGTTTTAACAAAGGCCAGGATCACAAGCTTACTGTGAAGACAATTTGGGGGAATAACAGCTGCTCATCTCTAATAACAATCATGTAACTTGAGAAACGTCATTTTAATATTTTCAAGGAAAAAGGGAAAATGCTCTGATAACAAGATAGGATATCTCAAACAGAGGAAGACCTAACACTCCCACGTACGATATGTATGTTTTTTTTAAAAATCGAAACCTCAACATTTAAGTCAGTCACATAACCATAACATCTAAGCCTTCCCTTCAAACTCTTCAGCTAAATGAAAAAAAAAAAAAATCATCAATTGGAGCATTGCCTAGAAAGGTAACAGACATAACTGTTTCTGTAGTGCTACATGTCAGGGTAGATCTGATAGCATCAACAGGTTAATGGGCAAAAAAGCAAAGTGCTAATTAAACCAAAAGCCTGTATTTCAAACCATCACAGTAAATCTGCATATTCAGTGTACAACTCCTTAAAGCCAGCAAGCCAGACTGGGTTAAAGAAAGAGCAAATCCCACCACATTTAATGTTTCACATGCCTGATCCAGGTACCTTTTTATGAGTACTTCACTGTCTTCCTCTACAGAAACAAAATAACATGTACTTCTATTAAATGCTCATAAAAGGACTGATTTTCAAATAAAAACAGTCAAAAGGAAAATAGGTTGCATTTTAGGGTTTTCCTATTAAATACATTCTGTCCATCAAGAAGAATCAATGAAAGCAAGCCTACAGAATTTGAAGGTAATAAAGTATAATGATCCCAAGTCTTCCCCTGCCTCTGCCCCAACAGTAACATTGTAGTCAGAAAACTTCTTTATTCTACATTAAGGAACAACTTACCCAAGATAACTTCCTTCTGAAAAAATACATTGAGCTTTTAATTATAATTGCATTTAGAATGCTTACATAGAATTTTACTACACCTTCTTTCAGAGCAAAAATAGTTAAAATGTTTTAATTAATCCACTTTTCTTCCAGAAATATTTCCTTTAAAATGTTTTTAATATAAACTCAACATTGGCTGCATCTTTTTGACAGATGGTATTTCCTTAACAGAATGTCTCGAATGGTTTATGTATAACATTCTTTCTAAAATTCATTTCCTTTCTGTGTAAGAAGTTAATACACCAAGAAAAAAAAAAAAGGAATGTTTCATGCCATGTGGGATATAACAGTTCTAGAGTTTTGCTTTAAATTAGCCGAGTAATGTTTTTGTAGAAATATTATTAGCATGGCTGAAGCTTAACATTTGGGAAACCGAAAAATACTTGCCCACAACTTTGCTTCTCTCCAGACCCCATTCCAACAGGAACTTCACTTTTATGTTCTACTCTTCATTATATGTCTGGTGGAAATCTGACAGATCTTAGAAAGGTTCAGCTTAGGGGAAAGATGTTAAACTAGATGATTGTTTTCTTCTTGAGAACAAGAGACTGACAGTTCTATAACAAATTGTCCCAAACCAGAAATGAAAGCTCTTGGTAACTTCACTCTAAACATTAAAATCATTCAAGACATTGAAATCAGCAGAAAAGCACAACATAACCTTTATCCAAAGAAGGGCAGGCATTGAGGTCTCCCAGAAGATGGAACACCTAAGGATAGGCCACTCCTCTGTACTAACACTAAAACACAAGTTCTTAAGGGGTGGGAGACTTGCACCGGCTGAATTCAGAAGAACTAAGGTTCCACATGCAAAAAATCCTGGGAAATGGAATCTCTACAGGATATTGAGGCCAAAGGCATTTGCTCCGCAGTTCGTAATACTTACTCCCTGCAAAAGTTGTACACTCTTGGCTAAATGGCTGGAGAGCTACAGCAGTGACAGCAGTCTTTGAGTGATGAAGCAATACCACCAGACGATTTCCCTTTCCTCTTCTTATGCTGTAAGCATTTGTTAAAATATTACTCTATATAATTATAACTAAGTACTTACTAACTTACTTAAGTACTCAAATAAGTACTTACTATGTCAGTTAGCACTAAGTACTTACTAATTATAAGTAATTAATTGCTCTATGTATTAGTCTGCCAGATCAGATAAATTTCAGTACTGCTGAAAATTTTAGTTCTAAAATATCCTGCAGCCTATGCAACTTCATGTACAACAATACTTTGCAATTACTATTTTCCATATTTTGGGCATCTCCTAGCCAGTATGTCATTTTGTGATACTTCTAGTAAGCATTATCATCTGTGTTAATACTGGACATAGACCATACCTTGCCCTGAAATCCAAAGCTACCACCAGAAAATCTTGCTAACACGTGACTGAAAGAACTAAACTTTACTGAATCCTCTAAACTCTTCATAAGGTTCTTTCTTCCATTCAAAATAACTGCTATTAGTATGTTTTCAAAGATATCTACTGCACAAGGGTGTTGTGTATCACCTCATACTGTTCTTCAGCAGACTAGCCTACTGAAATTACTTTAACAAAACCCCTATTATTTCAGCTATTTTTCCCTTTCGACAGAAGACAATATGATATTCCTGTGTTATCAACAACCATTTTAGCAATATCCCTATTGTGACCACTAAAGCCCCGTTTGTTTCTACCCATACCTAATTTCCATACTTCCATAACTGCAGAGCTATTGTCCCCATTTTACAGATCAGTCCTCTCTCAAGGTCCTTTGATGACCTGCTGTAATAAGAACATACAGAAAAAAATAGCTGTTCGACCCTTGACAACTTTGCAGATATTTGTCAGTCAAAAACTATTAAGGTGGTAGACAGGATAAACATGCAGATTTTTTACTCACTGACAAAACCTAAATGAGATGTACTATTCAGTTCTAGCATTGTCTTAGAGTGTGACTTTTATTTCTTAGTGGAGCTGACACTGTCTAACATCTAACCCTGTATCCAACAGAGGTGCAAAACTAAATGCTTCTCAATATTTACAAAAAAAAACTAAGACTCTTTCTTCGGAGTAGGACTGAGATACAATAAGTACAATGCCTACCTTTAGTACCACACAAGTAAAATATTCTTTGAGATATGTTTTTACAGAAATTATTATTCTAAGTAAATTTTGGAAACTGGTAACTAAAAATAGAACCCTTTATGACAAAACAATGAAATATCCATTTTGTAATGAATAGTAGACCCATGCAAGCACTGGAAATAGTGGATACTGTAAGGATTTAATTTAAAACTTGGTATTCAAGTGAAAATTTAAACCTGATGTTCCTAGTAAAAGAACACACTTCTCTTAGCAAAGCTATAATTTTGGGAGAGACACACCCTTTGTCACTTCCAATGGTTAGAAATAGATGAGTCTGCAAAAGATTTATTGTCAATCACATTGACACACAAATATTTTTCTAAGGAAACTCTAGTGCAAAATCTATCCATCTCAAGGAGAAAGCACAAAATGCAGCAAGATCAATCCTTTTCTGAAACAGTCTATCTCCAAAGGTTAGAAAGATCAAACATAACCAGAACATTACATTCCATCTTCCTAGACAGTCTGCAATTATTTAAGAGAGATTAAAACAAACCAAACACCCCCTTTCCAAATGTGAAATGCATGCCAATTCCCAGAACATTAACTGTTTCCACTATCAGATGATGAATTACACATAAATAGTTCACTGGCAGTGCATCATTTTTACTTGTCGCAAGGACAAATGTACTGACCTGGACAAGAGACCTTAAAAAAAATGCTAAAATTGTTTTCTTTTCAAGGGAATTCACTAGTTAGGTTGACAGATTTACTCATGTTTTCACAGTGAAGAGGGAAGACCAGAGGAAAACTACTGTCTATGCAGGAGGCTGAAAGGAAACAACTAGCCTTACCTTACCAGAATCTATGAGTTGACTCAATAACCTCGAGTGTTTTACCTCACATGTTCTAAACTGCTGTACTCAAGGAAAGAGGTTTTCCATGAGTGGAGAATTTAAAAAAAAAAATAAAAAATTAAAAACAGACTAACTCCCCACAGACTTAACAGGTAGCTATTTCTTCTACTTGTCTTGCTCTTGAGAAATCTTTTGTAGTTTTCCTTCGCTTTCTTAAAGAACCTAGCAATGACTTCCCTGGAGTACATGGCCCCCAACTCCAGCTGATACACAATCTCAAAAATTTACACAGCAGAACTAGAGAGAAGCTCCAAGTTCTGACCATGGCCTGAAAGTCCATTTACAGATTGGCTCACTTTGAAAAGTTATCTTCCATGGATCAGCACGTGGTCACCACTCTCTCCTGGTTTATCACACCAGAAGAGTTAAAAGCTGTTTTTCAACGAGCACAAAACATGTAACTGCTATTTAGTGAGCAGAATGCTTGAGAAATTCCCACTATACCACAAGAATTCTGGGGAAGAGTTAGTCCTGTTTATGAGAAAAAAAAACCGGGAGTGAAATTGAAAAGTGTTCCATTTAAGTTTCTCAAAAGTAACAGCACAAGCTACAGCAATTAGAAAAAAAGGTAAGCTTGGTCATTAATACATTTAGTATGGTACATTAATACATTTGTTATTCCTTATTCTTCCCATAGTACTGTCGGCTTTTTCAAAACCAATGCCGTTTGCATTTTAGCAGACCATTAAAGTCCCAGTAACAAATGTGATCTTGATAGCAAATGAAATTGATCAGCTGAACACAAGCATGATTACTTTAAGTATGAAAAACGAGATGGATCTAGTCCTTCTAGTGTCTGAGTAACAAAATAAACAATCAGAAAAACTAAGTGAGCTTTCTCACAGTTCCATGTCCAAACTAGGACACAAATTTTTTTTACATAATTTTCATTTGAGAAAGTGTATCAAAGGTAATCAGCATATCTTGTATAAAAACACCCTGCCTTCCACAGAATGGAAATCCACAGAACCACCATTCTCTTAGATAGGTCCTCACATTTCTCTGTGAAAACAATTCACTCTACCTGTGATCAGAATAAATGGTCTGTCTGAAGAGAAGCCTGCTGACAGATTGACTCTCTTGATCTCTGAACGCTCTGCCAACTGGAAAACTTTCTGGGTGCAGCAAAGACTGATAACAGTTTTGGGAGGTAACAGTTTTGGGAGGTCTTTTTGCTTGTGGTTTTTTTAAAATACTTTTCTAGAAACTGAAACTACTGTGTGGGAATACGTACAATAATGAATATCCTCTACACAAAGCTTTATACTTGCTATACATCTATTTACAACTTTAACTCACCAACTGAAAATGGTGACTATACCTGCTTGAAGATGTACAAGATGACCAATGAAAACTTCAGCTATCTACAAAACAATGGTTGCAGGGAAGTCCGGAGAAACTGCAGCATTTTACTTTGTTTTGACGTTGTAATGTAGCTGCTTGATGAGTGGAATTTACAGTTTCTTTCTGAACAGCTACCTTTCAAATTTCAGAACAGCATGAAGTGCTTTCAGTGGTATTTATTACTAAGAGACTACCAGTATCATCATATTTGAGCCTGTCTAGAAACATTTTTTGCAAATAAATTGCAAAAACACTTCAAAAGAATTAATCAGCTAAAAACCATTAATTTCTGCATAGATTTGTCTACATAAGTTAAATCACATTAGGAGAACATACTTTTTAAAATATGGCTTGAGCTAATTTTAAAGATGGTTGGAAAAGTTTGGCCTACACTGATTAAAATCTATACTTAAATGAAAGGAAAATTTAACCACAGAAACTGTGCTCATTTTAGAAAAACAAGCATATCACTGCCAAAGTGCTGTCCTAAGTTTAGATTGCTGTCTGACTAAAACATTATAATTATGAGAAACTGAAATGGATTTCTAAATGTTTCAAGATGAAACAGCCATTGGGTAATTTGCAAGATATGCAATTATCTTCTGAATTCAAACACATAATGCTAATACTGGATCTGAACAAATGCAGACTGTAGATCGCTGCTTGTACGAAGACTGGGGAAATCAATGTTAAACATCAATACTAACACTAGATAAGAGTAAACCATAATGAAATCTAAGAGCAAAATTACCAAGTGATGTGGAATAAATTACTTACAGAATTTTCTTGGGGGAAAAAAAAAAGGCTTGGAACGTTTTATCTGTTGCTTCTGTCTCTCCAAGAGCTGATCAAGCTGAACAGAGGATTCTCAGCACTTTTATCACTGTTATCATTGTTAAAACTGGTAGTCACAAGAAGCATTCACCCAAGCTCTAATGTGTAGCAAGACAGTAACATCTTTACCTTCAAACACCAGAGAGGCTCATCCAAATAGATTTGAAGGGTCATATAACATATTTTCTATTACTTCACAATTAGCATTCATGTTTGGGTGGAATCGTTATTACACTGATGATGCAAAAGTTAAAAGAAAACAAAAACTAAATAGAATCACACACTAACCGCAGATGTGTTTGTCCATTTCCTGTATATCCATTGTGAATTCCAGCTACTTTGAACAGCAAATTAAATCCTGATCTGAGACAATCATTAACAGTTTGATGCAACTAACAGAATTTCAGGAAAACAAAGTAAGCCCACTCCTGTCAGAAAAACCAAGATTGCATGTACTTGTCAGTACCTGTTCTGCCTTTCATTGTTTGTCTTTAATTTAGCAAGAAAAATTAATGGCTTGGTTGTGTTTTATGTCTTGGTCTCCTTCAAAAGCCTGAGTGTTTGGTTATTTTTTGACTCTTCTAACTACAACCTAGTCTGTTGTTTCACTGATTTGGTGAGAGGAGTACAAAACAATCTGCCATTCATATATGAAAGCGCCCAGGAACTGCGAGCCCGTCTAGGGACACAGCAGTTCATAGGATCACCATAACTCAACAGTAATTTTATAAAAAACTAGAGAAATCTTTCAAAAAAAACCCTCTTTCTACAAGCAATGTGTGGTGATCCACATAACTGCTTCATATAGATCTTAAGGCAGTCTCTCCATTTAGACTTCATGGCACCTCTGAAGCTGCAATCAGAAGAGAAGAGCAAATAGAAATAGATTTCACTTAACCGTAAGAGATGCTGAATGCCTTATAAATAAAAAAAAAACAGCTCAGTGAGAAAGGACCTGAGATTAAGCAATACTTTCAGAACCACTCTAATGAAAGCAATACCTGCTCCCTTGATAACTTAAAGTAACATCAATAGGAGGTTTTGTACCAAAGGATGCCCAAAACAGGCTCCTCGAGTGTCATGGGAGATTCAGCATCACAGGCGCAAAACCTTGGCAATGCATGCTTAAAAGCAACAAGGTGAGGAAAAGAAGGGGAGAACCATCTATATTGTCAGATTGAAGGCAAATCAATTTTCTCAAACTCACAATAGCCTGTGAACCGAGCGGAGACATCAGTTTTGTACTGACAAGTAAAGACTCTCCCAGTTTTTAACCTCTAAGCATATAAGAAGCCCTAATACAAACAAATCAAACTAAGTAAATTAAATTCATTTTATCAAAACAAATTCAAGTTCATAAGTAAACTACCTCGGTTAAGAGAAGAAGACTAGGAAAAAGGAGAGACATTTTGTCTGTTTTAAGATTTCTGCTAACACAGCTCTCTCACATCTCACTGTGCCCGGCAGCAGCAACAATGGACTTTATAATGCAGAACTGTCTTTCAGAAGCAACTTACTTTTTTGGCCAAGTCAATAGTGAAGTCAAACTGCAAGCCTTTGCCTACAGTCAGCTGTGACCTGTTTCAAAAGGCAACCCTCAAAGGTTCCATCTCCCCCTCTCTCAAATCTGAGTGCTGAACAAGCACCACACATACAACAAAAACAAGTCAGCTCTGCTCAGGTCATTACTAACAAAACATTAAACCAGACTATGGAACCAAATACCTCACACAGAACATGAGGAATCTTGTTTGTGTGTCCTTACCACCACGACCTGAAGAAACAAGGGAACAAGGAAGGGGCAACCCTGAACAAGACTATAAGTGGAGACAAGAGAATGAAACAAGGAAAGAAGGACAGAGGAAAACACCCATCATTTGTAAATGATGACTAGATAGGAGGAAAGCATAAACTGAGACTCTGCACATCCCAAGCTGGAAGAAGCAGCCAACAAAAGTAAAATACGTGGTTTAGCAAAGCAGACTTGGGAGGAGTAAGGGGTAGTAGCACATGGAAGGACGAGATAAGTGACAGGAAAGAAAAGATGCACATGAGACTATCTAAACAAAAATTAAGAGAAGGAAAATCTATAGGGAAAAGTCTTGGACAGAATCAGATAGAACAACAGCAGAAGAACAAGAGGATTTACACCTGAGACAGCGCAGATGATTAAGAATCTAAGAACTAAGAATCTGGCTTTATTAAAAATAGCTGCTGAAGAAGTAAAGATGCAGTAGGAACAGATGAAGCACATGACAGTCTGCCACTTGAGCAACTACAGAAAGGGTTACTTGATCCAGCAAATCCTAATACTGCTAAAACCCCAGGTGAATGTAAAGATGACACCTCATTACACTTTCAATTTTCTTTTCAGATTGCTTTTGTGAGGAGGGCAGCAACTCCATGAAAGGAAACTCATCAAGACTAAGGAGTTAGACCATATCAAAATCAAGGTTTCCCTGCACAACTTCAGGATGTCTTTTACAGTAGGGTCCAATGTTATCTTTCCTTCAAGATTCTGCCTCATTCAGTACACGTGGTGGACCAGCCCCTGAGATTGAAAGGCTTTGTAGGTGACTTCCCTCCTTCAGCAAAGAAACACTTTGGCAGGTAGTGAATGAACAAAAGACTCTGGAAAGAGTCCTTCACAAGGCTTATGCTCCCTTCACTCTTACCACATATGCCCTACATATGGCTAACTTTTTTTTAATCAAAATTTTTCAGAAGTTTTAAGTATAGTTCTGATTTTCTGAATTACCAACTTGAGATTTGGTTTCTCGAGGTACAGTTTCACATTGTAGTTGACCCACAGCTGGTTTACATTAGTGCAGAAGGAGAAACAGCTTTCATTCATATCAGAGCAAACACTCACTAGAATAGCTTCCATCTGACAGAAAGCCATCCCCATAAAACTGTTAGATCAACTGTCCCTGAAATTATCCAACCACTAAATCCACTACAAAGAGAGTAGCAATAACTCATGGCCAGTGATGGCAAAGGAATGAGACCACACTCTTCAGCTGCAGCCCACACACTGACCAAACTATGTATTCACATGTTAAAGTGTACCTTGATTTGCTGAGGAGTCAGATACTACAGCTGCCACTGAAGCTTTGCATTCAGAGTATTCGATAAGACTATAAAACATGATTACAAAATCAACCAACCCATTTTAGATTTCTGTGTTCAATTTAAGGCATACTTCAGCTTTCTTTTTTTTTATCCTAGTTTTCCTATTTTGTAAAGAAGGAAGGTGGGCAGGGAATCCATCTGTTAATCTTTGTGCTAATGGAATACATCTGTACTTGAGAAACAGTAAAATATTGCTGTATCTACTACTGAAAAATCCAATTTGTAAAGTAAGAAGGATGGAGTGGGGGGAGGGGACCCATCTGTTAGTCTCTTACAGTGGAATGAATTTATGCTTGAGAAACATTCAACTATTGATGTGATACCTACTACTGAAACGTCCAATCGTCCAAAAGCAGAGACTGGATGGTGTCTTGAACAGAACAGACAGCAGTTATGGACTAAAGGAGATATGGTGATACTTTCAATTAATAAGCTAAATACACTACCCACTGGTGTAGCCCACTCCACGCACTGGCATAAGTAGAGACTGAAAAAATCCAGTGACCACCAAGAACTGTATCACAATGAATACACACAAGCACCAACACCAAGCTGCACACACAGTTTAACTCCAGTATTTATTTTTAATATGCAGCTTCTCGCAGACACAGTTATGCCCTGAACAGCCCAGTTGTGCAAAGCTACAAGACACTCACCCTGCATTTCTTACACAAGAGACCATCCAGGTCAAAGTTTAGTTTTGCCAGAGGGCACATCGAGCCCAGCCAGCAGCGCACGCCAAACTAAGGGGGAAAGTGACAACAGACACAGTAACGCGGGAAAATCACCCAGCCACAGCTGGAAATAAACAGACTGACTTCTGTGTACGTGCAAGTCTAAACAATAGACTCTACTTTTCCCAAAAGGAAAGATATTAAGGATGAGATTATAACAACAGGCCTCCGTTTATTCCTCCAGGTGCAACAGAAGCAGCAGCACTGAAACCGAGGGTTTGGGTACCGTACACGTCTCACACCCACGCAACGCCTCCGCAGACAGGCTCAGGCACTCTGCTCCATAGCCGCGGCTCCCGCCCTGCTACAGCGTGGCGATCATGCCTGGGGAGAAACGGGAGGCGAGTCAGAGCCCGGCGGGCGGCAGCGAACCTGAGAGGCCAGGGCAGCGGCGGAGCGCCGGAGCCACTGCCGCCGCCAGCACCGCGGCCCGGCCCCCGCTCTGTCTGTCTGTCTGTCTGTCCCTCCCTCCTTCCTTGCCCTCTCACCTGGGACGGGGCAGCGCCGCGGCGGGAGGAGCTCAGGGTGCCGCCGCCACGGCCCGCCCGCGCCAGGGCCGCCGCCATGTTCCGCGGCCTCTGACCCGCACCACTTCCGGTCACGGCTGGCACGCCGTTGCCATGGCAGCGGCCCGGCCCGGCCCGCCTTAAAGGGACCCCGCGGGGCTCGCGCCGCTCCGCAGGGACGGACGCACGGACAGACAGACACACATACACACACACACATACATATACACACACATACACACACATACACACACACACACACATATACATATACACACACATATACATATACACACACATATACATATACACACACATACACATATACACACACACATACATACATACATACACACACATACATACACACAGACACACGGACAGACATACACACACACACAGACATACAGACACATATACACAGATACATACACACAGACATACACAGACACACGGACACCCAGACACACAGGGCACACGCACAGACATACACATACACAGACAGACACATACACACATACACAGACACACACACACACAGGGCACACACATACACACACATACATACACACAGACACATGGACACATAGACACACACACAGGGCACACACAAAGACATACACATACACATACATACATATACATACATACACATACATACATACACACACACACGTGGCACACACATACACACACACACACACATATACACACACACAGGGCACACACACCCCCGGTCACACACCCACACACACACACACCTGGGGCACACACACACAAACACACACACACACACACCCCATACACACACAGGGCACACTCACACACACACACGGCACATACACACACAAACACACAGGGCACACACACACACACACACACACACACACACAGAGCTCCCGTGGGCTCCGGCACTCAGGAAGGCAAAACATGCATCCCAATTCAGTCATGGGCTGAAGAGGGACAGTGATCCATCAGCCTCACGGTGCTGCACGAAGGGGGAAACCCTCCTGCAGTTTAGCTGTGGAATTTGTCATAAAATCACCTGTCGCTTGTGAGAGCTGTGGAAGATGGCCATGCCATGATTTCCACTGCCGTGAGGAGAGGCTTTCTCTTAACTTTCCCTGAAACAGGCTGTGCTTTAAGCTTTTATTGCACCACCTTTACCTCCACTCGCTTTTGTTGCAATTAACCTCTCTGTACTATTCCCACATGTATGTTTCTGTAAAGTTTTCAGGTAAAGAAACCTGGTGAAACCCCCAATCCAAGAAGGGAAACTCTGAGAGGTTTTAAGTTTTGTGTTTCTGTAAAACCAAAGTGAGTCCATGCCCGCTTGAGGAGCTGTTGGATTAGGACCAAAGCGACCTGGCCTCTCTTTCTGACCCCACAACAATTTCACATGCACAGATGAACATGCCCCTCTGCAAAACTACTGTAAAGTTCAAACACCAAGGCAAAATCTGATCCCATACCCATTTAGGGATATATTGTCCCATAATCACTGCCCTGGTGGGATCCCTGTTTTCTACTGTGGTTAGTTTTGAGGACATTGTCTCTTCTAGCGTGCCTACCATCATCCAGTGAGAATCCATTGCTTTAAAGAGTACCTTTGCAGAGCTGAGAATCAGTCAGCAACTTGCTAAATACTTGAAATTAAAAAAAAAGAAAAAAAAAAGGAGCCATTGGGGAATTTCATCCTAAAAGTCGTATTCCACTGTAATCTCTTATTGAGAGATCTTGTTTGTTCCTTCAGCCTGGAGGAGTAGGGGCTAAGGAGAGACTTTGATGTTGCCTTCCACGGGTGGAAGGCTGTTGAGAAAGTGGAGCCACACTCTTCTCTTCTCGGAGGTGCACAGCAAACAGATGAGAGGCACCGGTCCCATGTTGCAGCAAGAGAAATACTAATTAGTTAGTAGGAAGGAATTCTTTAAAATGAGAGCGGTCAAGCAGTAGAATAGGCTTCCTAAAGTTCTTGTGCAATCTCAAAACCAGCCTGGACAAGGTCTTACATGAAAGTACCAGTAGCATCCCAAATCCTTCAAAAAGCTTTAGCTGAAGAGACAAAGACAACTCCCTGTTAGATCTCAGTGCCTCTTGTGTCAGGAGGCTGTTTGTTGTGTGATTCACCTCGGCTGACTTGTGCTAACCAGGAAACAGGCATTTAGTTGCTTAGTCACCAAGGTTCCCTCCTCTAGGCAGGTCCAAAAAGTGATCCATTCCATCCCAAACTGGATCTCTAAAACAGCTCAGCACATGGTGAGCTGAAATGGCTCGCCTTGGGTTTACTCTTGCTGTTGACATAGTTAAAGCTAGGTGAAATGAATCCTCACTGGTGCCTCGTGAAAACAAGGAGAAGAGGAAGGCAAACTGATGAATTTTAAGTAGCTAAGCATAAGAACTTAGGATGAAAGACATAACACTGGCAGAATGTCTCCAGGGGTAACGTGTTGTGAGCTGTCAGCTACAGACTTGTGGCCAGGCTCCTGGGCAGCCTCAAAAATCTGCATAGAAGCAGGGCATCTACAGTGATGGCATCTGCTTTAGGCCTCCTGGCACAACCCTGCAAAGCTAAATGGAAAGCTAAATGGAAGGCGAGTGGATGAAACTGCAGTCATATCTATGTGTGGCTTTTGGTATTTGTAATTTGGGGCAGTCACCACTTTTTTCATTAGTTTGCTAAACTGATAATGGCCAAGAGTGCATTTGGCTAATTGTCTCCCTGGTGGAAGCTCTCTGTAAGGTAGAAATCCATGATAAAAGGGGTTAATAACATCTTGAAGAAGATTTTGTAAGTAAAATGCTAAGTAAGGAGCTTTGGCACTCTATACACCAAAACACAAGCCAGACTCTTACTGCAGCCCACTCTGCCACTTCCAGGGTGAGTCTGGACAAATCACTTCACTCTCCTCTCAGCATAGCAGGAAAAAATGACACTTTATGCTTGCTGAGAGTGCAGTCAGGAGATAGTAATCAGAGTTTCTAATTTGATTAGAAAAACATTATACAGCTCTCCTTCTTACAATGTCAACAGCTGGCTATACAAATTTCTGGTTAAGATATTTTACTTACAACTGTGAAGAAAACAATTTAGTAAGACAGACAATAATGAGCGTGTTCCTGTTTTCCTTAAGCACCTCAAAGCAATTTTGCGATGTTTGTAGATAAATCATTTTGTCTATCACATTGACATGCAGCCAGCTGAAGAAGAACATGACATCTTTTCAAGCATTCACCGTAGCACTCTATTAGAAAATACAGAGGTGAATTTAATTTTCAGTTGCAACTACAGAGGCAAAGTAGATAAGCACCTTGTGCTTTACACTCGTACACTTAATGCTGAACTCGTGTGAGGTGAGTGAGTGTAACCGTTTTGTTAGAAAGCAAAAAGTCTGCTCAAGAAAAATACAGGCATTCATAATGCCCCTACAGTTTTTGTGAAAGTGGAAAGTACAATTTCTACAGCCAAAGACAACAGTGAGGGGAAGAAAAGAATGTTCAGTATTCAGCAAAAAGGAAGAATCCGGCTGACTGGAAATGTATGTGCATTTCAGAAGGCTTTGTTAAAATAATATCAAGGTACTTGCTTTACCTCCACAAGAATAATGCCATTTGACGCTGAAGTCAAACTTTCCCTGTGTGTAAAATGAAACCATATAGATTTAATTTAGCCACAAAACAATTCCTGTGGGGAGGGCTGGAAGGAGCAAGGCCTGATTCCCAACAGACACAGCTCCCTATGTCTCAGCCTATCTCCATCTTTGCTGCATGAATCTCCTTCCCACACCATGGACAACATTTCCACAAAGCAAGAAGTAATAGGTGCGGGTTGGCTGGTGAGTACAAGCTGCCAAAAGAAACAATAATGTTTGTTCAGTTGGGGCATGGATTTAATTCTTGCTCCTCTGTTGAACTGTCTTTATTAACAGATCTTGTAGGATCACGGTTGTTTCTGAGACTTCTGCTTTTTTGCCCTTCCATCAAATTGGAGTGAAATCTGTCAAAAAGTTTTGGAATGGGACTTGCAGCCAAACTAAAAGCAGCATGGCGACACAAGCAATATTCATGTGAAAAAACAGGCTGAAAAACTCAAAAGTTGACTACAATAAGGGAGTGGGGAGAATCAAAATCAGTTAAAACCTTTTTGCAAGGGGGTGAAATTAAAAATTATGGAGATTTTGAAGTTGAGCTAACACCTGAGGAATACAAAGTGAAAACAGAAAATTATATGAGCTATTTTCCATCCACTGACAGAACTTGGAAACATATGGAATGAAGAATTTAACATGCTGATAGCAACACAGGAAAAGAGAAATTTTTTACTATAGCTGGGGTAAGCTTCACCAAATATTTTTTAATTATATGATTTGTAGTTGGACCCCTTCATTCATGTTGTGCTGGCATTGATCAACTGGATGACAAGTGGCATCATGGAGCTCCTAACAAGCTGCTAAGAGAGGAGACAGAGAGGAGGGAAAGCATTTGAAACCCATGTCACTACCTACAGCAGTATGCCTAAGACATTTTGGTTTTTAATCACTATTACTTAGTTCTGTGTTTTACTTGTAGACTAAGTCCCCTTGGGGCCTATATCTGAGCTGAGGGAATGACACTCAAAGGAAAGAAAAGATAAGCAATATGGAAAATATCTTTAAGCGTTCAGTCCTGCCTCCCTAGAACTGCCAAAAAACAGCAGAAAGATAACTCATGTTCTCCCGTTCCTTGGAAAAGCCTCAATCACTTGAATAAAGAGACTTTCTAGGAGCTCTTGTTGCTAAATGGCCTGGGTTGTGCTTGTATCAAATTGTGTTTTTCAAATTGTGACCCAAAAGCTACATGTGGATCTGCTGTTCACGTGGCTATTTCCACCTCCTGTATCTCATCGGAATGTGTTAAATGCTTTCCTAATGGTCCCATGCCATGTAAACAATTGCAAAATTAGCCCCAGCGTTGTTATTAGGTGGTAAATTCAAGGAGTGGAGGAAGAGGAAAGGATTGCATGACAGAAGGGGAAAGATGAGAAGGGATCATAAATGCAAGAGGTGGGAGGTCATGAGATGCATTCCCCAGAAAGCAGTGCAGATGTGACCAACAGGGCCTCCACTGTGTTTGCTCATAGAACACTTTAGGATCAATCCTCAACAATCCTCATATAGCTCATTTTCCGATACTGCCATACTCCACATCCACCTGGATTTTTTCTCTCTCCTGGGTTTGCTGAGCAAATTTCACTGCCTGTGAGAAGAGCTAAGTTACTTGATGTCTGGATCGCTCACCTTCTCGCCTCCATTTCACTACTGTTCTGGAGAGTTCAAGATAAGGATATGATAAGCCCACATAAGGATTTTCACCTCTCCATCTGCTTGCAAAGAAAATCAGATATCTGAGCCCACATACCCTCTTAGGTGTGGAAATTTTCTAACTGTTCATAACATGCCTAAGCTGCACTTGTTAATTTTCTTTCCAGAAACAGCAGAAGTAGAGAAGGGGCCTTGACTCAAGGGTATCAGCACAGCAGTGAATAGAGATTACCGTCACCAAATCAGGGGAAGCAGTGACAGCATGGAAAACTTGCAATGATTTAAGCTGGTATAATATTACTGATGCCTGTAAGGTAGGTGTATATCTCTGGAGACAGACTAAGCTCGTTCATATGCACAGCTCCATGAACAGCAAACAATAAAGGCCACTGTTTACTGCCCTACAAATATAGTAACTGGCACAGGTGATATAATGGATTTAGCTGATTTGGGAAACATTTTGAGTTTAAATGCTTTTGCTATCAAATTCAAAAGACATCTGCAGGTATAAAACCTTAAAACGTGATTCAATAGATTACTGGGTTTTTTAAACTCTCTAAAGCTGAAGAGAAGATGGAGTTAATTCAGAAATGTTTATTTGATTTAGTTGCTGTTTGGTTCACAGGAGACTCCCCACAGGGGCAATAAAAACCAAGGCTGCCTTTTTTATAGTGCAAAGATTTTACACTGCAGTCCTCTCCGGTCTGTTTAAACATGCCCCTTTCTTGTTTCAAATACTAAGAAATTCCATTCATCACAACTCAGAAATTTCAGATATGGAAATGATCTATTAAGCCTTATGATCCATCTCCTGAGAAATGCAGAATTTCTTCCTATAGTACGTTTGTATTTTTAGTACTTTGTCCATCAAATTTATAAGGTCACATTAGTAAAGTGTACATTTCATTACATTTCATGTTTATGTCAACAAATACATGGTTGCTTAATTTTAGTGTAATTGCACTTACTGATGTACCAGAGAAAGGAGGCAAACAGTAGCCAGCATAAATGGCAGATGCCAATGTCAGGAGGGGTTATTTTGCTGTTAAATGTGATCAGTGCTGTGCACAGTGGGCTTTCAACTATTCCTCTTTGGAGAACGGTCATTGTAATGTCAGTCATTAGCAATTTGCCGCTGGTCACTTGGGAACAGCATGTTTCCTACAAATTGCTTCTATTAGTCACCAGTTCTTGTCTAAATAATTGACCATGAGAGGAAGACAGGAGTTAACAGGGTGGCAGAGTATATGGGCACATTGTTATAGGACACACACTTTACATTTTTTGAATGCCAAAAATTGGTGGAATGGGCTCAGATCTCTTTTACACTGGGGTCAGGCTGGAGCTGCACCACAGGAGTCCAGTGGAGGCTTTTGAAAAGCCAAGGCTAATGTACATGAGATCAGTATCTGGCAGCAATACAGCAGTACATTTTCTTGTCCTGAAATACAGTCACCTCTGGCATGAAACCTGGCAGCTGTTTCACATAAAATGGTCAGGATGTGGACCAATGTCCTTCAGGAAAGGAGGAAGAGAAAGAGGAAGAAGAGCATGGAGGAGTCTCACTAGTTTACATCCTTCATATTCTTGTCACAGCTCATTTAGTGAAAGCTTTCCTGCACTGTGTTGTTAGTTCAAGGCTGTTTTGACAGCCCTTTATCTCACTGAAAATAGGTGGTTTGGCATGACAAAAAAAAAATAAAAGGAACAAAAAAAATTAACTCGTCTACTAAAAAGAAAAATGCTGTGGAAGACAAAGCAGGTCACAGTAGCACATCAGGAGTCAGCTGTGTCATTCATATCAGGAGCTTCAGTCTTTACACCACACTGTCTGAATACGTTCTGCTTCAGGTTACTGCTGGACTGCTCCTATGGTCCTGCTATACTTGGTTTGTGAAAGCTGAGCCTGAGAGAGTGTGGGGCTAAGAGATTACAAATGTCCTCTTGACAAAACTCATGTCATAGTTATAAGGAAGTATCAAAGATTTTTTGTTGATGGGGTACTTTCAAGATGCCAGAAAGAGAGGCTTTGAGATCATATAAGTAGTTCTTGAGCCTCTGAAAATATGTATTGGGACTCTAATGCAGGCAACAGAGGTGTGGAGAGAGAAGCAGCAGAACCTTTGAATCCAAAGCTGACAGTCTCTGGACTGATGCAGGGGGTTACTCCCCGAGGTCTCTGTAGGAACCTGAGGCGGGTACTGGGAAACCAGAACTTTATTATTGCTGTCATGGGAGGAGGCAGCAGCAGTGGCACAATGGATGGGGGTCAGAGAGGGGATAGAGGAGTCGGCCTTACGTAAGCCATTTCTCAAAGTTACACAACGGAGTAAGGTAATAACACTAATGCACTTTTATAATGCATTCCTATAGAGATTTAAAATGCTTTGAAAAGATAAGTAAATATTATATCATAAGGTGGCAGATGGAGAAACCAGAGCAACAAGGAAGTTAGTGGCTTCCTTGTAACTGTAGGCAGAGTCAGAGTTGTGTTGGGGAACAGAGATAAGGTCTCTGGAGCCCTCTGAGCACTTAGTCACAAGCCTCTCAGACATGCTGGATGGGAGGAAAACTGGAAGGTTAGGGAAATTTTCGCTAAATCAGGAAACAAATTGGAAATGAGAAGTGCATTTTTCAAGATGGGAAAAGTGTTTGGTGAAAACAACAGAGAAGCAGTTTTGGTTCCCAGGATTTTATTACCTTTTCTAGTGTGAGCCAAAGGATTCTATCCAAGTTTCCAAAGATTATTCCTCACAGGAAAAGCAAAGCCATAATAAAGGACATAGCAATGGTACAGTGAAAACAACAACAATAATAAAAAGATGTATTTTGTTTAATCACCTGGACAGATTCAGCATGATGCAAATAAAATGTGGGATAACAAGCTCCAAGAGACAGGTCATATCTACAGTCAGGCCAAGAGAGCAAAGTGAGACAGAGTGAGGTACTGGTAGGGAGTGAGAAAGGGCAGTGCTCCCAGTAACACCCACCTGCCTGTGGTCTTCGTGGTCAAGCTCCTCTTTGTCATCAGTGCCAGTGACCCTTAGGAGTTATCTGCCCTCCCGAAAAAACTGTTCAAATCACTTGTTGATTTCCCAGTTATAACAGACTTGTCACTTCTCCTTACTACTTCCCTGGGCTGGACTAGTCCCTTTGAGGTTACCATGGAGGGAGTAACTCAACCTTGGGAGCAATCACTGCATGCAGAGGGACCTCCATCCTGTCCTGTGCCTTTGGGTATGTCTGCCCATGTAATAACGAGTGCTGCCATCACCCTGCATGTCCCTGACCATTAGTTGCTGTGTGCTGAGGACATCCCCTGACTGCTGCTTTGCTGGTCTCAGAGCTCTTGGAACATTCCAGATGCTCTGCCTCCACTCATGGTGTGCAGCTGCCCACTTTCATCCTCGGGCAGGCAGATCATGTGCAGGAGCCCCAGACAGGTCCTGTGCCATGTGTTTTCCTTCCTGCTGCAGTACTGCTGTGGGCAACACAGATCACCCAGGAGACATTTTAGCTGGTGAGATCAGATTAAGTGGCTCAGAACTTTTCCTGCAGACAGAAATTGATTCTTCATCCAAAACTCAGCTCTTGTCCCTCCTGGACTGAAATGAGGGCTCAGCCAGGCAGCCAGAGGTAACACTGTACATCTATAGGACCAGTCCTGTGTTTTCAGGGACTTAGGGAAAAATGTATGTTCTGTCATGTGAAGTGCAGTAACTAATAAATAAAAACATGCATTTCTCTGACTGCAACATTTAGCAACTGTTCATGATGGTAGTGTTGTAGTAAGTCAGTGAGCAGCCAGATTTCTGGACAGGGAGACCTAGAGCACGGGACCATTGCTGAAGATCTCTTCCTTTGCAAGAAGGGGTGGTGCATGGCCTCCTTCCATGTTAAAATCTCTTTGTGGGCAATACTGCTGCCAGGAAGAGCTGTAACCTCCCCTGGGTGGGGGAAATGGCATAACGGGCACATCTCCAGATCACACTCCCTGGCTTGCTCATCCAACAGGCTTATCTGTGGGTTTGGAGGGGAGGAAGGTAGAAGAGTGCCAGCCATCTCTGCTGGAAAGTCTGCACATGTGGCTGCCAGGAAGATTTTGGCCATGATTACGTGAAATCCAGCACGGTTCGGTCAGTCTGAAGCTGACGCTTTGCTCTGCTCTGGCTCATCTGGACAGGATCCGGCATTCTGGGTGAAAGCTAATGCAGCAGCTGAGGCTGGCACAGAGGGGACTGAGCCGGCTTCAGAAAAAGCATGTGGCTTTCCAAACATCTTGCAGTCCAAAGCAAAACCAGCAGTTCTGACATGCTGTGAGCAATAAACAATGAGCTTTGTCAGCATGTCTAGAGGAAATGATAATTCCTGGAGTGTGAATGATGAAATGTTAACCAAGATGGAGGCTTTGGATAGCATTGTGGTTAGGAAAGCATATGTGCATCAGCGTGGAAGAGCTGACACTATTGCAAAGAGCCCTAAGACATGAAGATCTTCCAGGTCTCTCAGTTTACTCCCTGGTGGTGTTTTCTCCTGTTCCCTGTGTGAAGTGTAAAGCATTGCTTATGCCTGAAAGGGAGGTTTGCACTGCTGTAAACCAGCACCTGAATTCACCCCTCTTGCTGCGTGGCTCTTCATCACCTACGAGTCAACACTGCTGTTCAGCCCTCTGAGACACACAGGGCTTGGTGCAGGTTAATTTACTGTTGTACCTGCATTACAAGATTGGCTATCCCTCTTTTCTGCTCTTTGTACTAATAGGCAGCTCTGATTGCTCTGGTCACTTCAGTATAATAGAAAACCTAATGAAATCAGTGGGAGTGTTTTTACAGGTTACAGTGACCTTAACAGAGACCTGGTAGCCCTGTGCTTAAATATTTTGCAAATGTGTTGCTCAGTTTTGAGGTCAAAAAGAGTCAAAATGTATTTTTCCCCTTTGCTTAGAGAATGTTAAAACTGTTCACTGGAAACTGTGTGAAATGTTTCCAGTCACTTGAGCAATGAATAGCATTGACATGCATGTATTAGCAGAAAACAAGAATAACTAGAGTCAGGGAAAATGATGCAATTATTCATAGTAATAATATTAATTTCACGATGTCATCACTTTAGGGGCCAGTTGCAATAAATAACCTTGAGAGTTATCTTAGTGTGTGTGACAGAAGATGTATGGGCATTTGAGATCAGATTGCACAATAACTTTTTCCTGATGTGCCCTATGAAACATGGAACCTTGATCTCACTCTCCAGTCATCCATGATGGGTTGTTTTAAGAAAAATGACATACAGTACCATTATTCAATGCTGGAGGAAAAAAAAAAGACTCAGCATTCTGCTATGGCTAGTGTTACCCTCAGGCATTTCTGGCATGTTTCCGTTGTAAATTCATTTTACATGTGGCCAGGAAGTACAACATCTTGTTGCATCTTGGAAAAAAACTCACCATATTTCTTCTCTGTTGCTCATTTCCAATCTACAGAAGCATCTGGTGGTAGCATGTCAGAAGATCTGTCATTAAATGTAAGAGGTTTAGCCCACAATGCACTTTAATGCCTGAGTCTCATCTTGAAAGAACAAGGTCAAATAATATTTTACTCTTCTACCTTTTTTTTTTTTTTTTTTTTTTTTAATTGTGTCTTTTGTGCAGGACAATAGTTTTCTACCAAATAATGTTTTCACCATTGTCACTTCTGAGCAATTTGGTTTTGGATGGAGATAAAAATTAACACTCCTGCTTTCCAGGAAAATCCTAGCACCACAGGTTTCCACCAAAGCCTGGCCCACACATCCAAGTTTTGAGACACACTTAGGAAAAAAATACAAAATAGTACACAGGAAAAATTAATAAAAGGACAAATACTCCAGTTTGCATGAGTGATACCACAGGGCTTGAGATGATAGCTACCCACACTGCGGCATTTGCTAGAAGGGCACAGATTTGTTGGAAAATATTAAGGCTCATCTTTAGTGTCATAAATATGGCCTCTTTCCCACCTCTCATTCCTTTTTTTCCCTGTCTGGACTAAGGCAACATCTGCTTCACCATTCCCATCATTCTCACAATGGCAACCCCAAAAAATGTGTGTTGAGCATTAGGAGGAAGGTAAAGAGCCATTTGCACAGCATAAAAATTGCTTTCATAGTTTCAGCTAAGCCAAGGTCCAAGCACCATAGTCTTGTGCACTGCCTACTGGCACAGTGCCTGTCAACTCCCTGCCCCACATGTACAGACCTGGAGCTCCACGGTAACAGAATAGGATCATTCCTGCCATGCTCATCTCCCACGACCTGCCCCTTTCTGTCTCCACACCTTGCCTCCCATGAGGGTCACTCTGTCACCTGGTTAATCTGGGAACTGAGATATGGATAAAACCGGTTGCATGTCCCAGAGGTTAGACTGGTTCCTCTGTCATAAGCCTCATGCTTATAATAGAAGCAGGAAAATTTGAGAAAATACATCTGATGTAATTAGTGTAACCTTTCTGCCAGGTGGTTAACAGCAGAGAAAAATGTTTGGATTTAATATACCCATGGCCCCCCTTGATAAAGGACTAAATTCCAATCTCCACTTAGAAACCTGAGAAAACTAAACATACCCTCCCCGGGAGCTCTTAAAGAGATGGATTTCCACCACTCACTTGCATTCCCAGATCTTTATTAGGCAAGAGGGAGCACAGTCATAAAGTCAGGCAAAGCCAGCAATGGTAATATATATCCAGATAATGAGCAAAAGAACTCACTTTTTCAGATCTGTTGGCAGAGGTCCACCTCCCTTCCCCCTGTCTCATGAAAAGGTCCCCCAAAGAGAGCCCCACAACTCCAGCACCTCACCCAGGGTCAGGATCAGTGAGCAGTCGTACCCCAGGCAGCGATGGGGGAGCCCACCTGCCAGTGCTATGGGTAGAATAGCTCTCAGCTGCCTGCACAAAAAAACCTGGTGATAACACATACTGATGGTCCATACACCTTGGGGAGAATCGGGCCACAGAGGGGCACAGAGTTGCAAGGCAGTTTAGGCAGACAAGTGCCATTAACTCATGACCTCAGGTTCTCAGCAACGTGGCAACGGAGTGTGGTGTACCCACACTTTTAGCTCCTTGTAGAGCCTACAGGCAGAGGTGGAGGAGGAAGCACTATTCCAGCCCACTTTATGGCATGTCATCAAAGCAATCCAGGTATGCAAAGGACAGACTACTTTCCCATGCAACTGTGATGCTGTTTCCTCCAAGACACATATCATAAAAGTCAGGTTTTCACATCAGTGTTTTCTGAGCATGGGGGTCCTTCTGGATCTCAGATGGCTGGAAAGGAATAACTGCAGTCTCCAGAACTGTTTCATCTTCTCCGTTATGCTTGACTGGGTGGTTGCATCCTGCCGGTTCGGACGTGGGAACCTCATCTCTCCTGTCTGTTGGGTTGCTGAAATTTGCTTGGCCTGGTACTATAATTTCAAACTGTTTGGAGGCTGCTGCTTCACTCTAACAATGTTGTTATGTCATTTACCATGAGAGTATTTCTACTTGGGTACCATCATTTGCAACTGCTTATGAATGATTTGGGGCTGAAGATGTAAACGTTTATCTTCATTCTGAAAGTCTTAGAGAATTTAACTCAGTCTACTTTAGGAGACTGACAGCTTTTTAATTACATTCTGTTGCTCTCCGTTTCCATTCTGTCTTCTGGGTCTATTTGGAGTTTACTGAAATACCCAAGGGCTGACTACTAATTCAGTGAGCTCTAGAATGGGTTCTTTACCACACTCAGATAAGCTCAAAACTACCCGTTACTCTTAGAGATGAAGCTGTGGAGTGAGAAATTATTGAGAAGGTGTATGTTTTGCATATTACAACTTTTTGCCTGACTAAATTATACTTTATACCCATCCTAAACTTAGAAACATAATTGGAAAACCTAAAAGAATCCTTCTGAGACCCTTTAAACCTACCTGTCCTGGAAAAAAAGGAAGGTGCTTTCTCCTTTTGTGAAATCCCCTGTTGAAACAATACATAGCTATGAATGCAGATCAAGAAACAGCAGGACAGGAGTCAGGACTGAAGGAGGGGGCTTACATGGAAAAGACAGAGATAGTCCAAGCAGCAGCAAAGACACAACAGAATTTGTCCATGGGCATTTATCCAGGAAGTCGTTCATCTCTGCCTCCATCATACGTGCATGGTACCCAGGGAACCCATGTTGACTGGTCAGTGTCACAGTGGAGTGGTGAAGAGCATTATTCAGTGTTTGAATAACACATCCAGCTGTCCTCCTGGTTGTCCAAACACATCATGTGACGTGGACAGGGGTAAGAGTGTCTGCCTAGTCAGCTTCAGCGAGGAACAGGACTCATCTTTTCCATGCATTTCATTTTAGTTCTGTTCCTTTCTCTCTTTTCTTCCCCCGCTACTCCCTCTTTTTTTTTTCAGAAGGCACCCATCCAAATGGCCCCCACGACCTGCCTGTGCTGTGTAGCTGTTTTCCTGCTGAGCAGCCATCAGCTGGCAGCAGGTGGTGGGGGAGCTTGGCAGTGGTAACTGTGGTGACCTCTCTGCTACAGGGTTTGCACAATGCCCTGGGAACTCCTGGAATGGATGGGAATGATGTACATGAGAGATATTCCTGGGGCCATTACGCAGTGCGGGAAGAGCCTGGATTTCAGCGGTCCTATTAATTTCTTTCATTCATCTCCACTGAAGTCAACAGTTGAAAGCAATTTTAAGCACTTGGATCATACAGAATATATAAATACCTGTATTCTGGCTAGCTGTAACAATTCAATGATAAGTATGACTCCCTGGTGAATGAACAGGATATCACAGACTTATTTTGAATTCCAAATGGGTCAGAGTTGAATCTTTTTCTGGATTTCCACATTCATTTTCTCTTAGCAAGTTAGGTTTTCACTTGGAGAAGGCATTGTTACAGTTCTCAAACTCATGACTGCAATGGGAACACCTCCAGATCTTCTGAAGATATTTAAAACAAATTTGTTATGACCTGCAATTAGGTTCTACTTTCTAGTGAACATCTTCATTTTCATATATCGATATAGTTCAGGCTTATGTATTTCATGTATATAGACCCAGTAACCTTGAATCAATATGTATCCCTTGATGACTACTTTAAGAGGTATTAAATTCATTAACATTTATAGGCAGTAATAGCCTTTCCCATGGTATCCTTGTTTTGCACCATTATCTGAAATGATGAAGTTATATCCCTTGCTTCAGATATACTATTTTCAAAAACAATATAGGCTTTGATAGACATGATAACAAATGTTTATAGTATCTTAAAAGAAGAGCCATTCTGCATTTTTTTTAAATGGTGCATTTTGAGCATTTAAAAAAAAATTCAACAGCCATTTACAATTGCTGAAAGTTTCACTCGACAGCTGGTTGAAAACTGTGGAAAATACTGACATGAGCTCAAGAGTCAGATTATTTTGGCTAATGTGAGTATTTCTCTAGGCTTTGAAAGTAAGGGAATGGGATAAAACAAATTCTGATCCTAGCATTAGACTTTCAGGCAGACTGTAATATGTGTGTTGTGCTTTCCAGTGTATTTTGGCACTTGTACTCAATATGCAATGTATATATACATATATACACACACTCACATACACTCTTCACTTTTCTACACTTGCATGTTCAGTTGAGCAGTGTTTGGGCTTCCAAGGACATGCATGCAAGGACACATGCATGTGCATGTACACAGACATAAGTCAAGCTCTGAATATGCACATGCAATAGATGCATAATTTGTGCTTATATCACACTTTCCACTTTGCAGTCAAAGATCTTGAAGTATTTTAAAGTCATTTAAGAACCAAATATCCCATGGGTGTAGTCATGAGCTGCTGATATACCTTGTCTCCTCTTTACACATTTCACTGTGCCTAGCCATGCCCAGGTGGCCACAATGCTGCACAATACTGTGTTTCTCTTTATTCACACTACATAGATAATAATTAAGCCTCTCTTCACTGTTGCAAAGTGGATATATTTATAAGTTTCCTAGTGAAGCAAGATGGTTCCCACAGGTCCTTGCAGGTTAGCAGTTCTAGGAGCAAAACCCACAAGTGTTATCACCCTGAACTGTCTGCTCATCATGAGAGCTGGTGATCTCTCCAACATCTTTTTTGCCACACACTGCTTCTTTAGATTTTCATATCTAACTCATCATCCTGAAACAGAAAGATATCTGAAGCGCCCTCAGCTCTGAAAATGGTTTGCTCAGAACCTCCTAGGATTCAGCCTAGTTTTGTCAGAGGAAAGACAAGTGTGGTGATTGTCAGCTGCATGAATCCCAAGGGAGGGCCACAGAATTTCTGTTCGACACTTGGTGAGCCAGGCACAAAGCTATCGGCATTCCAGGTCTGCTCTGAACATCACAGAAAGAAAAAAAAGTTCTAAATTAAAAAAAGAAATTCCATCAAGGTTAATCTTTCAAAAGCCACACTGCATCTGGATGCCTTCTTCCTTGGTGTTAATTACAAAGACTTGCCCTGTAATCCATAAGCAAAATATGAGCGAGATGTAAGCTCTCTGCCGTTGTCTTTAATATTTTGCTTGCTAACAGGGCATCTAATCCACCATGAGTGGGAATTCATCAAGCCTCAGGGGCTACCTAAAGCACACAATCCCTCTAAATGAGCAGAAATCTCCTCCATCGAATCTTCAATCTCGGGAACTAATAAGTGATGCTAAAGGCTCATTTGCTTTGGGAGCTCCCAGCAGTGAAGGGGATGACACTGTACCCAGCTCCAGGCATAGCAGAGAGCAGAGCCCTGAGATGAGTGTGGGCAATGAGGCAGATTCCTGGCACTTTTACTTTTGTGGTAAAGAACCCTTCTTCCTTGGCATATCAGTGCTTTACTGAAATTTGTGAGCCACACGAACATAGGACTAAAAAGATCCCACTAAAGGCTTTGAGCTGTGAGATCAATAATAATTTCCACAAACTCCGCTCTTTTACATAATGCTTCCCTCCCTGCTCCCTGTGGGATAAACAGTGGGACTCAAGGCTGACATTTTGCAGATGCTGGGAGCGCGGGCAGTTCCGTCAGTGGCGGCAGGAGGAGAAGGAGGCAGCGTGGGGGAGAGGCGCAGGCAACTGAAATTCATTACTTGGAGAGGTCGTGAGGGTCAGTGACAGTGGCGCTGAATGGATTTTTCCAGCCGTTTCAAGATGAGATTTGCACTCTGTAATCTGAATGCTTTTATCTACTTCTGAAAATAGACAGGAATTTTTTCCACAGGCTGCTCCAATCTGGCCATGGAGATGCAGGGAAGGATTACAGGGATAAATTCAGGTTTTGTTAAGCAAGCATAGCTTTTCCAAACCAAACATAGACAGCATTCTCACAGCATAAACATGTGTACAAGAGTTCTCTTGTCGGAAGGACACGTCCCCTTGTGCAAGAGATGAAAGTGCTGTGTGCCGTGCACAGCCCAGGAGCCTTTAACTCCTGTTTTGTATGTTGTTTGCCTCTCCAAGCCAGCTGTGCAAGAGCCAGTAAGGTCTCTCCAAAGCTTCAGAGAATGATCTAGATTTGTTTCCCCGGCTGAACCGACAAGTACTAGTTTACTCACTGATTATTTTCTGTTTCACTCACATTTTGCTACAGTTAAGCTTCCTCTCTTGCTTAGTCATGTCCTCTTCTGGCAGTGGTTTCTCTGAAAAGAGAGCTGATTCTAGAAATTAGCTATGACAGAAACTGTTGGGTGGCATATTACAGCGCTTTCAGGGATGAGGAATTGATAACAAGCAAGCTTTATTTACTAACTTTTTCTATTCAGGGCAGAAAATATGATTCTGGGGCCTGGTTTTGGTATTATTAAATGTTTTCAGCTAGAAACTGAAGGACGTGCTTGGGTATGTGTATACCAATGTATTGGGGTAAAATATGTAGCAGGACCTGAAATTGCACAGCATCAACTGTGTTCACAAGGTTTTACCATTTTCCTGGTCTCTCTCAGTGCCACTAGCTCCGTCTCCAAGCAGTTCACCTGCCCAGCCTTGAATCAGTGTCACTCTCCTGCCTAACTCCTTCCAAGTATCAGCAATTTTCTCTACCTGCACTTTAGCATCCCCACTTTATATACAAAACAGTTTTTGTGAAGCACAGGTATACCCTTTAAGGATGCAAAGAGCTGGGTACTGAGCTGTAACCCTGCTCTCTCAGTCTGGGGACATGCCATTGATAGTGGACAAATGTTTGTGCAGAGGCAAGTGCTGGGCCAGCAGGTCGGGAGCTTTCCTTACTGTCCTGCCAGGAGGTGGCTCTGCCTAGCCATGCCCAGGTGGCCATGGAGCTGCAAAGGAGACATCAAAAGCAATAATTCTCAGGAAAAGTGAGGGAAAGGAGAAGTTAATTTGATTAAGCATTGGAGTCATCGATGGTAGTAAAACTTCTGTGGTGGGCAGGCATGGATCTGCATGAAAAACAGTATACATGACTGGGGCCACATCAGAGAATGCAAGGGCTGGAAAACCATGCCAAAAGCTGAGCTGCCAAAGGATCTTGACAGCTCTGAAAGATGATGACGGGGAGTGACCATTCCCTGGAAGCCTTCTCAGCTGGAGATTCAGAGATGGGGGAAAGGTCTCTTAGGAGACAACCAGATCCACTGAGCTTCAGCTGTTTGACAGAGGTTTAGATCAGCCCTTCTCAATGCAGTGGGGCACATCCATCAAAACAAAAAACAAACAAACAAGTAAGCAAGTGCAAAAACCCACTGGCACTCACCCATGCCCTTAACATTTAGCAGCAGCCTTTCACCACCCTCCTGTCTGTGCATCCTGAGCTCATCCATTTGCTTGAGCTCAGAGCAGTTTTATTCCAAGCCAACAAAAAGCACTGTCTGGTGGGGGGGAGCAAATACCTTCAGATGCAGCCATTCCCTGGCACAGAAGGAGAGACATCAACCATTTCCCCTTGGCAAGCTAATACTGACAGCAAAATTAGTCGAATCCATAATTTGGAAATTAAGTTTCTATTATTTACCAAGCCAGTCAGACTGAAGCTCTAAATATCACCTTCTCCTGAACAAATGTAGATACTAAAAACATACCCTGAGGAAGTGCTCAGAGACTTTTCTTGTGGGGCAGGATGTCTGTGCAGATGGCAACCTTATTCCAGAGATTTAAGGTAGTGCTTGGGCTCATCAGACACTCCACACTAGCTCCTAATGGTCCCACCGGGTACAGTTCCCTGTGCACCAACCTTCCCAGACTGGTGCTACATGGGCTTTGTGCTACCAGACCTTCAGCTGGCTCTTCTGCCTTTGCCCCGGCCTTCCCCAGTAAACAAATAATGGCAGACTCCTGTTCAGCCTTGTCTATTTTGGGATCTCTAGCAGTCCTACTGATAATCACTGTTATAAATGTTTACACTGATAGGAGACTGGCCCATATTGTACAGAGATAATAACAGTACAATTTGATATTCATGAGGTGCTGATGATTTCTAAATATAGAAACAGAGTAATTATTGCTGGCATTACAGGCTGGATTTCAAAAGGCAGATAAATGGAGAAATGGATATGCTATTTATTGCAGCTTCAACAGTAACAACAGGAAAGCTGTCTCCCTTGATTAGGCAAGGACCAGACTGCAGAAGGCAGAGCTCATGGCAGAGGGTGAAGGGATGTGATAACCTACCAATGGAAGGGAAAAGCACAGCTGTAGAAAAGAAATCCAAAAATGCACCTAATGTCAAGCTCAAACCAACAGACGTGACTATGCAAGACAGCAGCAAAACAGGTTGACTGTACCACAAAAATCTGTTCAGACTAGAAAAAACAGTGGAGATTTTTCTACCAAAATCCCTTAAGGAAAGGCAAAGCCTCTGGCCACCAGAATCAAAACATGCCAAGGTGCAATGAGAGCGCGCTGAACCAAAATCCCAACCACTTGTATCTGTAGGCAGTGAGCTTTGGCCTCGCTCCAGCTGCAAGAGCTGCGGAGTCACTCAAGGCTTGTACAGTGGCCTGTAGGATGTGTGGCATCTCTGCATGCTGGCCACTGAAGCAAGTGCAAGGTCCTGCACCTGGGTCAGGGCAATTCCCAGTATCAATACAGGCTGGGAGCTAAAGGGATTGAAAGCAGCCCTGTCAAGAAGGACTTGTGGGTTCTGATGGATGACAAATTGGACATGAACCAGCACTGTGTCCCTCCAGGCCTGAAAACCAACTGTATCTTGGACTGCATCAAAATCAACATGGCCAGCAGGTTCAGGGGGATGATTCTCCCTTACTACTCCACTTTGGCGAGACCCCACCTGGAGTGCTACACCCACCTCTGGGGCCCACAACCAGAAGAAGGACATGGATGCACTGGAGTGAGGCCAGATGATGTACACTTACACCAGTGAGTACAAAGACAATCAGAAGGATGGAGCACCTCTGCTGTGAAGACAGGCTGAGAGAATTGGGCTTATTCAGCCTGGAGAAGAAAAGGCTCCATGGAGACCTTACAGCAACTTCCAGTACCTAAAGAGGGCTTACAAGAAACATAGAGACAGGCTTTTTAGCAGGGTCTGTTTCAAGAGAGTGAAGGGTAATGGTTTTAAACTAATAGAGGGTCAATTTAGATTAGGTATAAGGAAGACTTTTACAATGAGAGTGGTGAACCACTGGAACAGGTTGCCTAGAGAGGTGGGAGATGCCACATTCCTGGGAACATTCAAGGACAGGTTGGGCAGAGCTCTGAGGAACCTCTCTTAGTTGAAGAAGTCCCTGCTCTTTGCAGCGGGATTGTAATTGATGATTTTAAAAGGTCTTCCAGCCCGAAATCTTCTACAGTGCTGTGGATGTGCACATTACACAGTTCCCTTTTCCTGACTTCCTTTGCTTCATTTTAGGATTATTTAGACGTTACTGAAGACAACAAAAATTATGGGCACTCAAGGCTTCTGATGAACAGGCTGCTGATTGACTACAGATTCCTTCAATACAGGTGCAGACACTTAGCTTCAGGCATGCAAGTTGGTAACTCTGAGGAATTTCCTGGCAGAATCTGTTGAATGCTGTGTGTGTTGGGGTATGTGTTTGGGGCCATGTCCTCCTAGTCTATAAAGGATGCTAGCAAGGTTGGTTACCTAATGACTGGGAAGACACCCACCTGTCTGGAAGCATGGCCTTTGTAGTTTCCACAAAGCTCCGTGGTACCCATGGAGCTGAACACCACACTGGCTGGACTGCCAAAGTCATCCAGGATCTAACGCTGCTTTGTGCAGCAGTTCCTTTGACCCTTCTGAGGAACCTCACCCCTGACTGATGCTTCCACAGTGCACAAAGCCAGATTTGCTTCGTATATGACCTTTACCATCACTGTGCTGAACAAAATGTTCACCAGTTTCTGTTGCTGTAGAGAAAACACATGTGGACTGTAGCCAGGCTGTTGCCCCAGACAGATCAAAAGAAAGGAATCCTTCAAACAGAACAGGGAAGGAGCCTGTAGGTTCATCTGGGGTTTGGTTGTTGCTATGACTCTTGATAACAATTTTTCAAAGTGAGATACGGAAGAGAGAAAAGTTACCCACCACATGCAGGCTTTGGTCTGAAAGGTAATTGCAAAGAAGGTGTTTCTAAGAGTAGTAGTTCCTGAATCAGTCTCCTCATTAGGTGACTCTGCAGTCTTAAGAGTCAAGCAGAAACCTGAACTCTCAGTTTCTCCAAGGGTTAGAGAACTGATGCTTGCATGTGAACTTCACATGGATCATCCTGGTAGATGAAGAGCTAAAATTATTCACCTGCCCTGCTGCTACACTTCTTCCCTTCCTATACCTTCTCTATGCATGTGCAAAATGGGAGAGAAGAGAATAAAAGAGAGAAGGGAAGAAAAAAATCTAGAATTGCAAGTAAGAAAAAAATGGAGGTAAAATTTCATAAAATGTACACAATGTTTAATATGTTCCTGTGGGTATGCAAATATTGACTAAACCTTAAAATTCAGTATAGTCAAGTGAAGGGGATTATTCTGTGTTGTTGGAGCAGAGGGGATCAAAGTTCCCCAGGCTTTTATAGCTCTTTGTCAGACAACACCTTGAAGTTTTACTTAAGGTTTACAAGTGGGGAAACCAAATTGCTGAGAAGTTACATCACCTGGCCAAGAACCACAGCAAGTCACTGGCATGATTTCTGTGGGAGTTCAGCCTAGTTCTCGGTCACCAGCACTCTCAGACAAGATGGGTTTTGGTTAAACTGACCATGCATGGAGTTTCAAACTAGTTGTCACCAGAAGCATGAGCTACATGGCTTTGAGGAAACTCTCCTGTGGTGTGCTTGGCTCTGTGTCAGTATGGTGCAGAGAAATGAGTGGCTGTGACCAAGCCAGTGTCACTGCCTTGAGGTCACAGTGACTTGGCAAATGGACCCCGACCTCTCAGACAAGCTCCAGGCTTGTCTGCACCCAGTCAGCTCCCACACAGAGCATTTTGCCTAAATAACTGACGAGGGATGTTCTTGTTGTTGAACATGTGTTTCATTTGGATAGAAACTGCTCAGCCTGTAGGGAATCTGTACTGTGGCAAAGGCAGATCAGAACAGTATTTTTTAATTAAAAAAAAAAAAAGACATTTCAAGCATAGCTCGTACTCTGCTTAGGGAGGAGCGCTCTGCCTCTGGGGAGTTCTCAGGATGCTGAGCCGTGACAGCAGCTGTTGCTTCCCTACTTGCTGCTCCTAAGCATTATATTACTCTCCTAGGCAGGTGATGATGGAGACAGAGCACCACCTTTTCCAATATAATCCAAAGTTCCGTGTGGCCTACGCAGGTTACAAAAGAAACCTCAAACTGGGATACAGCTTCAGAGCTGGAGGCTTGAGCTGTTCACGCTGCTGCGTGCACATCCCCAAGGGTCTTGGAGGAGCTCCAGGGGTCCAGCGCAAGACAGAAGTGGATATGCTGGCAGAAGGCTTGGATCCACTATGGGAGCAATGCTGCTGGGAAATTTGTAGGCTCCACAAATCAAAATGTTCAGGAATGCAGTGCTGAGCTCTGCTGCTGTAAGCTTTGTGAAGTAAAGACAAATCACCAGTCTTTAGGGACAACACTAAATTTTGTACAAGGGAAAAATGTGACATTCATTTGTAACTTCCAGGTTTTTCCAATTCCCATTTGGTCACAGTTCAAGGTTGTGCTTCCCAATTGCAGCTCTTTACTGCTGGGCTTTTTCCTCCCCACCCCCAACAAAATATGAATTTTGTCCTGATGAGGCCAATGATTGGAATTTTCTATTCAAGAAGCTTTTCTCTGTTTCAGATGGCCATAGGCCGAGCAACTACGCAAGTCTTAAGGTCACCAACATCCTGTGACGACAGCCAGGGTTTCTCACCGACATCATTTCTCTGTGTCTGAGACCTGTCCACCCCTGCACTGGTCTGGTTGTGTGAAACCAAGGGATAAAATGGAAATTCAATAGGAATGACACTATTATAACAGGTCCCAGGAGCTACTCTGGCAGCACTTTATTTGGTGCATGTTCTCTGCCACAGTTGGTCTCACTTTATATTTGTGGCTAAGAGTTGCTGACTTTTGGGTCTTGGAATAACTCATCATTTTTTAAACAGCTACTTTGAAGCACAGAGCAGAGGAGAAGGGAGCTAAAAGGAGAGGAGACAGAGTGGAGAAAAGGTGGGAACCCCAGTCCTTCCCTTCCTCCATGACTTGTCTTATGTGCATTACAGAGAAATACCAAAAGCATGTCTTCACACGCAACCACAGGTCAGTCTGCTGAGGGTGGGAACTGGAAATAATCGTTGTTTTTAGCTCAGATCAACATGTCCAAATCAAACCTTCACAGCTATCTTTCCTCATAACTTTTTCCATTTCCACTACCTGCAACTCTCCCTTTGGAATGAGCAGTGGAAACAGTCCTTGTGGGTCATGAGAAAGGATCAGACTTCTAAACATGTTGTTATTCCTGTTTTCCAGCTCTCAGCAGTCACAAAAACAGATGATTAAATGGAGTAGGTAGCAGTCAACTGATCCAGCTGTGCCAGCAGGTACAGGGAGTTCTCTGTGAGGAGCAAAACTGCTGGAGTAGACATTTTTCCTATTGCAAAGTCACTTGTTATTCTTTACAACTAAAGCAATGCAGATGCTGCAAAGAGGCATCACCTTGCTGGAACACACTTTTCTGCATTTTCAGACTTCACGAGATACCTTACCTTGTCTGCGTTGCCCTGTAACAAACTTATGAGCAAATTAGCATCTCGTATACTTTAACAAGACAGTTTTGGGTTTGTTTTACCCATGTAATTATACAGGAGATAAGAGAGTAGGCTTTAACTTTAATCCAGGTTGCTTGTCAAGAATAATAAAAAACAAACACCAGTAACCACATACCACACATATGCCCCTTATCTAGTATGGACAATTTTGAATTTATGACAGCCTTATTCCTTAAAGAAGAAAAAAAAACACAAAAACTTTCTGTCTTTCTGCAATCCACAGAGCTATGGGATCTAGACACTAAAGCTCATTTCCTGCTTATGCAGCATCACCCCTCTCAGTGACCTGACCTGTATTTTACTTCTTCTCAAGTGTTTAGAGCCATCATGGCAGTATTACTTTCAAAGTGCAAAGGTATTTTCTGGAAAAGCATATGAAACATAGGGCACACTCATTGGAAGACACAGGAAGTTTAAGTTGCTGCAATGTTTCTGGTCCCTGTGCATGCTCCAGGGAGAGCTCTGTGGAGGTGTCTGGTCAGAATGGGGGAATGGAAGAAAACAAATGGCAGAAAGGAGCCCATATGGCTTGCCCTGGAGCTCTCTTAGGTTGTTTTAGGAGCCAGGACATGAGGGGAAATTAGGTGAGAAGGGAAAATACAGCAGGGAATTATCACAGAAGGGGCATTTTGCTGTCACTGAATGGACAGGGCTTTTCATTTGTGGGAGGAACAGGGCTCTTTGCTAGCTTGTCCCATGTTCCTCATGACTTTATCTGTTGAGCAAGTTCCTTGGCTTCTGCTGCGAGAAGAGCTGCAGGAACTTATGAGGCCAGAATGGAGAGAGGACTCATAGGTCTCTCTTGGAGGAACATTCCATGGGGGAGTCTATCAGACATAGAGATGAGAAAGTTTCAAAGTAAATCAACATGCAAAAGATCTCCTAAAGTTAGACTCCACAACAGCCTCAGCCAGTAAGCCTGGAGCAGGATGGTGGTCAGCAGAAGTTCCACTGCTGCCAAACAGGAGCAGAAATTCAGGGCAAGCATATAGAACACCAATCTCACACTCTGGCAATAGCCCACATCCAATAACAACACAGGGAAACAAGCTACACCAGCCCCCAAGAGACAGAGGAGGGACTACAGGCTTCCAAGCACAAGTAGCACAGTCTGTCATGTTTTCAATTCCACGCCTCTGTGGGGACAATTCTGTGCCCCAACTTCACTACTCAGTGGGGCACAAAACACCTCCTGGACTGGCATCTCTGAGTGTTGCTGAGCAGGACTGGTGGTAAAAATCAGCTTTTGGGAAATGCACAGGCATCCCATGAGGTGTGCCATTTTGCTTCGGAATGCTACCACTATTTTCAGAGAGGCAAAAGCCATCACAGTCTTTGCTGTACACATGGGGTCACTGGTTTACAGTAGTCCCTACTGCATCAACATCAGGGCTACTAGACCAACTGGTCCAGGGAAGGTGACCCTGCTCAGACCCTCACATACAGGTGCTTTAATAAAGTCACTGCTTTGCACTGCTTGAATAGAAAATCGAGGTTTGGCAGCCTTGGGAAATAAACAGAGTCACTCAGTAGTCCTTAGATAACACTACAGATAGAACAGCTGGGTTAGGTGCCTCTGGCACCCATGGGGACAGTGAGGAGAACATAAAGCTTCCTGCAAAATTAGCAGCAGTGCTGCACAGATACATGTGCAATTGGGAATGGTTATCCATAAAGTGGGAGTTTAAAAACAGCCAGACATTTTTCCGTGGTTGTTTATTTTTTTTCTGCCATGACGCAATGCAAAGAGCAATGATATACAGATGGTCAGCAGTGAAGCTGTGTAACAAAAGAGAAAAGTGATTGTCCCAAAACATCCAACAGGGCTCCATCATGATTAATCACGGGCCAGAAATAAAAGTCACCCCCACAGTACTGATAGGGGGAGCTGGGAGCCTACTTCTGAGCATGTCTAATATACCATATCAAAAGGCTACCTGAAAATCCCTCACTGGAGTCAGCCGAATTATTCAGGGACCTCAGCCAACTTGAGTATCTTCTGCTTTATGAGCCTTGAGGACCCTAAGGCATGTGCACTGTTGCTATTCGCTGCAGTGGATTCAGACTGGCTCTCTGCTATCTATATTTATCACGATCCCCTCAGGAAGTGTTTTGGCAGGATTTTGTAATGAAAACCCTGCCCAGAGCACTCTTTGGCATGCAGCGAGCAGCCTTAAAATAGTGCAGTGACATACTGCAATAATTACTCATATTAACACTCTTCATTGTGCTGTGTGATGCTTTGTCCCTGTCGCCTGGCTCATCCCACCACTTGGCACGTGGTGGGATGGCAGGAAAGAGCTGACCTTTCCTAAAAGGCAAAGTTCAGCGCCAGGCTCTGCCCCGAGCCCCTGAAAACAAGGCAGACCCGGCTGTGGTCTCATCCATCACACCAACGGAGAGCTGGCACCAAGACCCCTGCTTGCTCCAGATCCAAAGTTCGCAGGTGTTCAAGCAGGATCTTTTGGCTCCTCTCTAGTCCATCGGTGTTGTTTAAGGAGAATGGTAAAAAAAAAATAAGCATAAAAGCCCAACCACATAAGATAACTTTGAGCCCACACTATAGAAGCAGGCTGCTTGCTTGCCAGTTAGATCCTGGCTGCCAGTCTAGTCTGTATTTTCAGGTTTTTATCCCCCTTGGAGTAAATCTTCCTTCACTGTGCTAACAGTATATTTTATTTTACTTTAAATAGTAACAAAAAAAATAGTTTTCAGTCAGGAGATGGGGAAGTGGGGACAGCTTCGCATGAAGTTGATAGAATCCTCAAAGTTTCAGTATTCTTGAGAAATATGTTTTCTCTGTTCAAAAGAAAAAAAGCAAGTGCTTTAATTGCTTGCATAGTGCATCTTGAGCATCTGCAGTGCATTTTTTCTGTTGATGAGAAAACGAGTTTTTGAGAAACATCTTGTTACTCATGCCTATTTACCTAAATTTGCTGGATTTCAAGAGCTCGATTTAAAACCCATCCGAGTCAGTACAAAGAGTCCCAAATACTTCAATGGGCTTGATTAAAACCTCAATTCCTCCAGGACTGCTCAGTGTTCCCCACAGTCATGGTCCACATGTTTCAAGATGACATAGTCCTGTAATTGCAGAGGCCAGGATCTCTGAACAAATATTGATGTAACTGCTTAATTATGGCTTCACAAGGAGAGAGAATACTGCAGCCCTTTCAATGTGCTCTGATTCAGAGAAAGTTAGAGCATGAAGACTTTTCTCGATCTTTATTTTCAGTGGGTATACTGTCACTTTGGGGGAAATCAGTGCCTGATAACACACATCACTTCATTTGCTGGGACATGATGCAATCACTGCATAAAGACACCACAAATACACAAAGCCCTTTGTACCTCCATAGTGTTATCTAAGGAGCTTCAGCCCTTCCTGAAGTTTAGCTGTGCCTGCTTAGGAAGTTTACATCCATGCTAACATTTGTCCTCTGCTCTCTTACGTAGGCTCAATGAACTAAAAGATGAGAATTTCAGAGCGTTCACAAACAAGAAACTATGACTGAAGGGACAATAGCAAATGGAATCAACACATAAGGCTATTTTTTTCATGAAGAAAACTCATTTAGGCCACATGAGCTAGTGAATGTGCTCAGAACCACTTCTGTAACTATGATGCCATGGAAAAATGCTATTCCAAGACAGCATCTGGCTAAATACAACAGACTTCCATTAAGAGATCCTTCACTTTGTCAAACTGTAAAACATCTTTCAGAATATAACAAAGAACATTTTACAAAGCTGTCTTTCTCTAGCATGTCGTCAAATCTACCCTGAAAGCACAGTGAGGCAATGAACTCAGTATCTGAATTTGTAACGGGATAGGTATCTGCCAAATGTATCGTCACCAGCCAACAATGCACTAGTCATATAGATTTCTTTTTCTATGCACCAGCCTTTATTAACACGTTCTCAATTAATTCTGTGGTCTCCAGGACCTTCTGCCAAGGTCACCATTCATGGCTGAAAGGACTGCTCACGGAGTTATGAACACTAACTTCTCTGGAGGCTTTCTTGTAAGCCGTAATCAAACACAATCTTCTGTTAACTGCCCACACATATTTGGTGCATTAACAAGAGGAGCTTTAAATACATATATATATATATTTAACCAAACACAACTGCAGAAGAAAAAGTAAGATATTAGCACCATATGGGGATTCTGTTGATGACTTTTCTATCAAAGCCAGATCTGATTACTGACATGGGGGAAATGTTTTATTTGGAATAAAGCCTTTGCTTCAGAAAACTGTGTCTCAAATGCAATGCTGGATGGCCACTCCTTGACTAGCTAAAATTCTTGCCTGTGAGAAAAGTTCAACAATAGGCCCTTGCCCTAATTACTGCTCTAGATCTAGCTGTCTGCTGGAAGTTCACTCCTAGACATCTGATTTTGAACCAGACTGGGTTGGTTACTCGCAAAGGCTTCTCCTTTGATGTGCAACTCTCTAGGGCACAGCCAGTCTTACCACACTCAAAAGAGTAAGAGGTCTAAGGAAGTGCTGTCAGGAGCCTCACCAGATCAAAGCAACCCGCTCACATAACATCCCACTCACCCATAAAGTGCCAATGGTGATACTTAACATTGATCAATTGTTTTGGCAGTTTTCAGGATGGCTCTCAGCCCTATCTCACCATGGCTGAAAAGAAGTTTATTGGTACTGCTGACCAGCCTGTCAGCGAGCTAAGCCACAAATGACGTCCCCTCCCCAAAAACTTCCTCAGCTATCCTTGTGATCCTAAGGAACTGATACCCTCTGCAGAAACACAGCTTAGAGAAGTAGCTACTGCTGAGAGCTCCAGGCATTAGCAGAGCTCAGCAGGAACCCAGCGAAGGTAAGGGGAACTTCTGTCCTGGTCTCTTAAATGCCTGAGTTAAATGAGAAAGCCTGCACAACTCTGAGCCTTACCCTACTGCAATCAGTCCTCTGCTCTTAAGGCCACTCACAAAAGAAGAATGTTTGGAGGAAGCATATTTTGGTATTCAAACACTCCAGGTGAGGCTACAGGCCACTCTTATAGCAAGCAGACAAGACCAGACATCTTTACATGTCTTAGAACATCGCTTCTTATCAAGTGTGCAGCAAGACAACCTCTAATCTCCAGGAAGAAAACCAGAGGGTGCAGTGATGGAGAACAAGCAGAGCCTGCAAAAACTTGCACGTTTGCTTCTTTCTCAGTTTTTCCTTTTGGAGACCTTCCCCCTTCAGTCCTGTAGAATCTTGGACCGCCCAGAAAGCAATTTCAGTGGATACTAGAGTTTTGAAAGAAGATTGGATCAAGGTCCTGGAAAAGAATAAAAGAGCTCCCCAGATCTCTTCTCCTTGGTTATGCTTTATGGTCCTTCTGTAGGGTAAGTTAACAGGTTTTTCTGGGTATGCCACAATCCGTATTACATTATTTTTCCATTGCTGGTTTCAAATTATACTGCTTCTCCCTCTAAGCTCATAAAGTTCTTTTTAAAAGCTCATAAAATTTCACCTGTGTACATTTATGGCTCTCAGGATATGAACTAAACTCAATTGATTTAGCTATATTTACCACTGCTGAACTTCACACTGTATTTCACCGCACAACCTTTTCAGGAGGAATAAGTCACTTCCTCCTCTTTTCCTCTTGCTGAATTCTTCTAGTGTAGCCACTGAATCCAGAAGACTAATCCAACGTTCTTCCCCTTTTGTTTGTAACCTACCAATATAATTCTGGCTTAAAATGTAAATAAGTGCGTCTACACTGACAGATAAATAGCTTAGTTCCCTATCTCTCTCCAAGGCCCTAAGTCTGTGGTCATCCATGCCATATTCATAGAATCATAGAATGGTTTGGTTGGAAGAGACATGAGGCAGGCAATGCAGGTGTGGAAGGCCCCAGTTTTGGTACCTCCTCCAAGACCCTCCACACTGACCTCTTCTGAATATTCACAAATGACAACCCAGAGCACACAATACATACCATCAGCATCACATAGTCAAAGCAACAGCCTGTCTGGTTACAATACCCCCACAAATACTATTTTCAAGTTTTTAGGGGGAAACAAAAAGAAAAAAAAAGAAACACAGAAAATTATTAATGATGTCTCAAGGTCATAACTTATGGCCCAGGAGAGATCTAAGCCAAGAGCTATGCAGCGTGTGTGCAGCCAGGCTGCTCCACAGGGACTCAGCCTCCAGCAGTACTGACACGAACCCCTGTGGTCTGGGGGCACCCCAAGGGGTGGCTGCCTCCCAGGGCAGGTACACCCAGTGAGAGAGTTCAGGTCTCAAACTCTGCTCCGAGAAGCACCCAAATCCATGACAGCACCTTGCAGACCCCAGCTCTGAAAAGCCTGAGAGGCTTCCTTGGTCCAGCAAACCTAGGAAAAGTCTCTCTTGGTCTTGTCAAGGTTGGACAAAGAGGCCAGCAGAAGACCAACAGCAACCATGCATCTAATAATGACAGAAATCAACACTGTAAAGTAGTGTGATAGCCAGGCATAAACCCACAATGAGGGGTTTATCTAAAAACATTTGGGTTAGCATGATTCCTTTTCCCATTTTAGACAAAACTGTGAAAACAGTTCTGATCTCTAGCCCTTTTTTTTCCTTTATGGCTGGAACATGAAGTGAATCAACATTTCAGAACCTCCAAAATATTTTTATTTGCTTTTGGTATTTACTTATAAAAATTATTGGAGTTTGTCAGAGGGAATGGAGAGCTGCATTATTTTTCACTGCTTGGGGAAGGATTGAATTTGCAAGGGGTATAACAGGAATTGGCTCCAGCCTTTACAACTTTGTGGTTCATTCTCTTTCTTGGTTTCATGGTAAATTGCTGCACTGGACTGGAAGGATGCTTAATCCCTCACAGACCTGTGACTCTGAAGCAAGGGTTCAGCCCCAGTAAGCTCAGTGTCTTGGCAGTGGTCACCTCTGCACAGTCCTGAGCCCCACGGGTCAGGAACACACCCCTCTCCTACATGCACTTTGTAGGGTGCACAGCTGCCACAGGAGGCACAGCAGTGGCAATGGCCATGCAGAGGCATCCACACGTTGGGCAGGGACCACCAGGCACCTGCTCCTGAGTGGGAGGCAGCAGGAACTGATTGCCACTGAAAGCAGAAAGCTGATTTACTTCAGTTAAGTATGTCTTAAAAAATAAAGTCTGTAATAAAATCTGATGGAAGGGGGAACAAAAAAAAATCATGCCAATGTGGAAGCTTCTGCTTTTTCTTCTCCCAAGAGACAAAAAATAGCACACTTGTCCTATCCAGAGATATCTTAAACAAGGACTGGCCTGAAATCAAGACCCCAACTATGAACATCCCTGAAGTTTAGGAGAGGATCTCCTCTCTTAAGACGAGCTATCTTAAAAACCTCATTATAGCCAAACTAAAGTCTTGAATCCCAAGCAGAAATTAATTTAAGAACATTATATCCAGATGCAGATTTTAATTTAGCAGATTTTGGCTGTGGGAAATTACTGACATGACACACCAGACCTCAGAACTCACTGTTTTTCTCCAGTATTGCATGCACTGAGACATGAAGATACAGAGACTCTCACCCAGGATATTTTAAAGTGAGAAGAAATAAAATAAAACAGGGACATGTCATTTTGTTTGATTTTATACAGCAGATATGGCATGCTTGAAAAGCAGCACACTTCTCTTCTGTCACACTTCTGGTCATGCTCTCTGGAGGTAGGTGGTTCACTCCTGTCTCCTCTGTCATTTTGCGTTGTTGTTTTAAAGATCCTATAATTTTCCATAGAGAAGAGATTGATTGGCCATGATAAATGAACCACCAGCCCTTTCAGAAGAGATCACACTGGCAATTGTACCTGGGAGCACAAGGCCAACCACACTCACCAGGTCATGGTGAGGTGCAGCCACCAGCAGTGTGGGCACAGGAAGGAAAGATCCCCTACTGCTCTCCAGTCTTTCCCTGAGGCCCTGGGGATGGAGGTGCCATCTGTACTGCAGCACTGAGATGGTGTGGGACAGTCTGGTCCAAGCTGGGGTCTGTGTGTGTGCAGTGAAGGAGCAGCTACTGCAAGAGTGCCTGCTCTTCACAGCCTTCCCATTGGAGCTTCTCACCATCTCAGACATGCTCACCAAGCTACTCAGGGAGCACTGCCCAAGCCATTTGTCTCACAATACCTCCTGCTCACAAAAATACAGTAATTTGTCTATTTACATTAATGTGATTCAAACTGCTTAGGATCCTTTGCAGACACCAACAGGCAGACACCACAAGTAGATCCAAAGGAATCAAACTATTTAGGATGATGGGCAACATCATTGCTAGATACAGTAATTTCTTCATCAAGCAGAAGTGCAGCTTGAAGAATGTAGGTGTGCACAGATGTAGTACCATGCCCTCAGCCACCACTCTCCATCATGACCTCCTTACACAGGCAACCTCCTCCTGCTTTGGACAAACATCAGCGCACTGGGTCACTGCTGCCACAGCATCACTTGCACAGACTGTGCTCAGCCTCCTCTACTGCAGGTGAGGACAACTTCAGCAGGATGGGCAGCAACATCTTACCTTACCAAGGCCACAAAATTAACTAGTGTTTGTTTATCAGAGCTACTTCCAGCGCTGGATGCATTTTCCTAGGACTATAGGTCCCATATTATACCTACGTGCCATGGCAACAAGGTTTTATCTGCAGTCCTTGCCGACAGACACGTGCTCTTTTGGTACACCAAACAGCTGGAGGGGAACCAAGCTGACTGTGCCTAAGTGGTTTTCTGTCTGAGCTGGCTCATGTCCTCCCAGTCTGAGGCACAGACAGTGCAAATGCATCTGCCTGCAAGCAACTGTGGCAGAGAAGGTAAGAGGCAAATGTGGAGTGATGCAACAGTGTTAGTCTGATAGAAAGCACCTCATGATCCCTGGAAAGAGAATTTCTGTGAAAAGTTAGACTCTCTTCACCCTGTTCTCCCTATGGTCACAATCTGTCCTTTATTCCTAGCTGTTTTCAAGTTGGAGGCAGGTGAACAAATAAGTATGTGTTCTCTGAAGCTTTGATAAGCAATGTTGCTTACATTAAAAAAAACCCCAAAAAACAAACAAACCACCAAACAACAAATTTGTCTCTTTCTCCATTTTTGAAACAGCCCAAATTAAAAATAAATAAATTTTCTCCTTTCAGTGGAAACTTCCTTGACACATTTAGGTTAATAAGTCCATTTGATAGATGACTTATCACTCACACTCCCATTTCCTAATCACTTCCTTGTCTCACAGCCACCCTGACTGAAGACTGATGAGATCTTCTAATAGCACAGCAGCTGCCTTGCTCCTGCCAACACCGGGCACAGCACCGGGTGGTGCAGTCACTGGGGAGGGGGCTCTGTGTGCTGGAAGAAACACAGCTGAAAGCAGCACCTGCTCCCAGGAACTGGATGGTGGACATCCTCACCCCAGTAATAGCCTCATGTTTTTAGAGTAGTGAGGGAAAGTCTACAGCAATGCTTTTCAAAGCCCAGTGAGTTTGGAGCAGCACATCTCCGTGGAATGGCTGAAGAGCATCCCAGACCCATTGCTGGCCTTGGAGCTGCAAATCGGCCCCATGGCTCTCTGACTCTGTAGGGTGTAGGGGCAGCTTGGGGTGAGGAATAAAGCGTGCAGGTTGTTCTGAGTTGCTCTATTGTGGGTAGGGAGCACCCATGGGTGAAGCGTGTGTGGTCACAGAGTGTTTGTGGAGGGAATGCCAGAAAGCCATGACCCAACCTGCAGCCACTGGCTCGACAAGCAGCTCAAAGAGCAGCCAAAGCTGTGCCTGGTAAATAGCCATACATCATGGCTGCTGTGATGGATGATCTCTGTGAAGGCAGGGTGGGCTGTTGGTGCCTGGAAACTTCTGCAGGCACTCTGCTTGCTCCATCACCCTTCCTGTGGGTGCCTGTTAGGGCAATACTGCTTCTTGCCTGCCCTGCCTGGAGCCCTGGGCACAATTTCACACATGTTCCCATCTCATCAGGCCCATGTTATCAAAGAGAAGATGCTGGTATCACAAAGGAAAATCTGGGTTCTGTGGGAACTGAGCTCTGCTTTGTTAGAGGGCATCCAGCAGTGCAAAACATGAGTGAGAAAGTGCAGGGAGGTGCTGCTGCTGCAGGGTGATACCAGCCCTGAGCCATGCTTTTGTCACTCAAATATGCAGGAAAAGATGCAAAGCTGGACCAAGCTGCTGGCCCTGGTCGTAGACTGAAATACCAGCATTTCCCAGGACAAAACAAATGTTGTCTATTCTATCTGAGGGGAACTGCACTTCCCTGAGCTTTTTTCTCAAGGTCTGTACGCAGAAACACTCTTGTGCAGCAGCTTAGGAGTCAAAGCTGCTGGAGAGCCATCTAAATCCTGCACGTGTCTGATCCCTGCAGAAAGGTTTTTCTTTCAGTGTTCATTAGATCAGAGGCAGAAGCAAAGGCTTCTCGTTTCAAGCCACTCATTTTTTTAACCCACCTTATTAAATCTCCTCTAGCATGGGAATGGGAGTTAGGGGGTGCCCACTCCCAGAAGCAATGCTGGTGACTATACTTTATGACTATATTTGATTTGATTGCATTTATTACACTTCCCCTTCCATGCTTCCTGCTCAGTTCCAAACAGGGAACTGGGACACCTGCCCAAGAGCACTCTTAAGAGAAAGGGGAGATCCCTCCCTCAGAGGCAAGGCTGTCCTTCTGCAGACATTTGATAAGCAATGTTGTGAAAGGTAAACATTTATTTAAGTTTCCTGTAAAAGAGGTTGACAGAATAAAGCAAGGACTTGTCTTCAGCCTTACTGCCAAAGAGGCAGGCCTAAAAGAAAATTCAGCATACCCATACTCAAATATGCACATAAAATTTAACCCTAAATCTGGATTATGTTTTTTTTTCTGAACGGTTTCTGTCTTTTCACTCAACTGAACCGAGCTCACCACCCTCAAAACTCAGTTTCCAACCAATGCCTTAGACCCAGTTCCATGGAGGAGAACAGCTCTCTCCTTGGGAGGAGGCAGTGCTGAGCACAAGCATGGGTGGGGATGGACTTCTGCAGCACATGGCTACGCTTCAGTTCCTCTCCTGCACCAAAACATTTGGGCCTCTACCCCTTTCCATTTCAATTTTCTGACACCACTTCCCTTTCTCAAATGATGACATTAAATGCTCATGGGCGTCTCAGTAAAAGCTGATATTCATAAGTCTGGTGCTTTGAGTAGTCGTGTTTTTGGTAGCCACAGTGAGGTTTCAAAGGGGCCTGGGTTGCCCTAATGCTGGGGCCACTGATTCAAACCAGGACATCTAATGCATTTGGAGCTGAGATTATGAAAAACCTCAAGCTCCTAAAAAAAAGAAAAAATCATAAGCACTCTCTGAATATTGAGACAGGTTATGCTACACAGGAAAATAAGGTCCAGGGCATTCACCCTGTTCCCTCAGGTGAGAACAGAGTGGAAAACAAAGATGCACCCAACAACTTTCTGTAAGCAAACATTGATTTCTTTTTATGGAGTTGCTCAGAGTGAAGAGCCATATTAAACTCTTACATCTCAACCATTTGCATAAAAAGTGTTTTCAAAAGTACCTGAATTGTTTATCTTCGTTCAGCTCCCATGTCCTTTTCCCTCCTGTTAAACTGTTAAGTGAAGTTTTACCTGTCAGACCTCAGAGACCGTGTGACAGTGTGACAAACAGCAGAGCTGCAATGTGCTAAGGCAGCTATCACCAAGGAGTTGCAGATGGACCTTTGCTGCCTTTGGTTTGGACAGCATTTACAGCACTTTTGGTGAGTTCCATGTCCCAGTGAAACTTCAGTCTACTGAAACTGTCCTCCCGCAAGAGCCCAGAGCACCACACCTAACAGGTAGCACAGTGCTAAGCTAGGAACAAGCAAAACAGAAAAAGCTCACAAAAAAAGGTAGAGGCACTTTGAATGATTCAACTACAAAACAGAACTATCGCTCACTCTCAACCATATTTTTTCCTGTACCACATTTACTGGTAATTCCTAGATTATCATAAATTTTGCCACCTAAATGCAAATGCAATATGGCACATTTCCCTTATTTTAGTTCATCCTTCACAGGTCTCTTCTGCTGGCCAGGAGCTGATGGTTGCAGGCTGGGGAAGGGGGCTGTGAGAGGGACTCCTGCAAGCAGCTGGTGGGAACAGTGGTCTGCCTTGCTGCTGCCTGCTTCTCCAAGGTCATCCCGTGCACCAGTGGAGCATCACCATGCTCCTGCCATCCTGCTGCTTTTGAGATCTGTTGCTATGGCACCAGGGGACAAATCACTTCTTGACTCTGCCCTGCAAATGTCTCCCAAAAGAGCTGGGCCTGGACCTGCAACCTTGGCTATTTTTAGCAACATGCTGTATAATGCAGAAGTTGATGACCATCTGCACATCTTCATTAGTCAGCCGCTTCCAGGTGCTCAGTGAAAGGAACAGATAACCAGGAACAGGAGGAAGGCTGGGATCAAATGCTGAGCAAGGGCAGCTGCCTGCCGTGCCTTTTGGTGGAGAACTTTGTCTCAGTTTCACCTGAAATCCATCATAATGGAACTTGATGGAAAGGGACCTTTGTTCCCTGCAAGCTGAAGGGACACAGACCCATCACCCTCCTTCCCTGAGATGCCCACACCACTCAAGACACTCAGGCACCATGTCAGGATGATGGCTTCTCCCCTACCTCCCCCCCTCCCATAACCTGCTCCCCAAATCCACCTTGTGCTTGCAGACCTGTCAGGGGTGAACAAAGGCAGGAAGTCTTAAGGGCTGATTGAGGTCCTCAGAGAGGGACCATGAGGGATATTCCCAGACTTTGCAGTTTTCCCTCTGTACACTCGTTATCAAGCTAGCAGCTGACCCAGGGCACAACATGTTGATCCAGCCAGTGGTCAGGTGATAGCATAAAGCCCTACAACAGGTGTCCAAAGCTGCAGGGAAGGTGATAACACTCAAGGTGCCATTAGAAAGATATGTTAGACTTTAGGAAGAATCAAAATTCATTGGACATTACCAGGGCATGAGTAATGCCTGATCAAGGCCAGGCTGCACTGGAGGGGTCACACACCTCCTGCCCAGCAGCCCAGCCCCACCTGACATGTAGACTGCCAGCCTACTGAAGCAGCAAACCAGGTTATTAGAAGTATTTCAGAATAGCAGGTTCTATTTTCTCATAACAAAATGAAAACAACTTTACAGACTCACAACTATACTTTGAAAGGATACACTTGGGTTTTCTTTAGGCTTATTGAGGGCTAAGGGCAAGACTCCCAGATCCTGGGAGCTCCTGTCCAAACATGGTGGGGTATGTGACCAACCCACCAGGCAGCCTGCATCCTAAATTCACTGGTTTAAAACAAACCCAAGAACAGATTTTTTTAGTGGCAGAGCCCGGCTCTGGGCTGGCAAACCCATGAGACTTGGGGGTGCTCTGATTGAGAGGTGCAGTGCAATATGTCAGGAAACCACTGACCAAACTCCAGCTCTAGGCTCAGGTGTGCCTGGAGCAGAGGGTCTGAGGTCTCAGGTCTGAGATTATTGCACAGATTTTTCTCTCCATCACCCTGAAAAAGTGATCACATTGACTTTATATCCCCATCTGGCAAACAACTACCAGAGAGAAAAAACTGAGACTGGAGCTGCTGAGGCAGCCTAATTCCCTCCAGTGCCCCCCAGCCATTGCCCAGCCGAAATACAGCAAAGTGGCACTTGGTCAGCCTGGAGACAGATGTGCTGTTCCTGCTCATCCTGTTCCTGCCCTGCTGAGGATGGCCAGCTTGCACGAAAAGCACAGCAGCAGCTGGGCATAGTGCTTGCAAAATTAAATACTGCTGTCTGGGTCCTTTTGCGAGGTCTGACACTGAGACAGGTTTGAGAGGAACCCCTCACATGTGAGGGGTCACACCATCTCTGGTGGGTAAGGATGTAACTCCACAGAAACCCAAGGAGCTGGGTTGATTCACACCAGCTGCAGAGCTTATTACTGAGAAGCACTGCTGCCTCACTCCACATTTTTTTTGTTTTGTATAATGTCGGGGGCAAATCAAGGCCATGTGAGGCTCTGCACTAAATCACTCATGGTAATTTAGGAAACCTGTACAAATGCAAGCCTGTGCAACTACATAAGGGACAAGCATCCCCTCTGGAATCAAAGATGGTACCAAAAAAATGCACCACCAAGCCTGAAATGAACTGTTATAGATCAACCTGCTACTAAAAAGAGCAAGGATTTCTATCCTGGTGCCCAGACATTCATGCCACCTGCAGTGTGCTTTGGGTTGGGTTGGGTTTTTTGAAGCTTGGTGAGTGCTGTGCTCCCTCCCTGTGCTCAGGAAGGCCAAACTAGAGGTGACAGGGTTAAACTGCTGAGCAGGGTGACAGTCACACTGGGAGTGGGGAAGAAAGAGGTGGCTGAGTTTGAGCCAGGCAGGAATACCCCGGTTAGCACAGAAAGTAGGAGTCGTGTTCACATGAATCACCCATCAGACCTTACTAACGGCACTGGTGGACTTCCAGATGCTGTAGAAGGATCACATCCAGAACAATGACACACACCAATGGACTTCCCATCCACAGCAGCTTCCTGACATACGACACATGCCAGGGTTGCAGTGCATCATCTCCCCAGCCCTGATGACCCACAGCCGAATCAGTGACGTGAGAAGCAGCATCATGGCCTGAGTATTCCAGTGTCTCCCTATGTGCAGCATCCCAGACCAGCGTTCAGTAGGAACATCCTCAGCCACCTTTCCTGTTCTTCCTGCTCAGAAAGGGAACTGGAGAGGGGAAGCCTGATAGCAAAGGAAGATCTAGGAGTCAGACTCAGGCAACAGAAAAAAATTGGACCACAGCCTTCACCCTCACATGCTGGAATTGTTTGTTTATCTTCTTGCTTCCTCTATAAAAACAACTCATCCCAGCTGGGTCATAAGGAAAGGAACAATAGCCATATATTTTTAGGATCTATCTGTGAATCACTGATGACCAGTTTTTCCATTTTGTCAGACAGACCATCTTGCTTCAGAAAGAGACCATGCAAAGCAGTACAAACCATGAGTGTGCATGGAAGGGGTAGTCCTGGCAGCCAGGGATCCCCCTCTGAGCACCTGGCAGCCCCAGCCCTGCCTAATGGCATCATATTTGTGGCACCTCCAGGAAACGAGGCAGCAGAGGGACCTCCAAGTGAGTTATAGCCATGGAAGTTACCTATAAGCTGTCAAAGGGTTTGGGCACAGGGATGTCTATGACCTGTGACAAAAAAGGTAGTTTTTTGTCTGGTTCCCCCCCCCCCTTTTTTTTTTTAATAAACTATGACTCTCTAATATTTACAGGTCAAGAATGTTTTGGTCAGAGTGTTTATTTTCTCTCTCTTACTGGAATATCCTTGACCACACAACACAGACAGTCCCATACAAGAGTGCCACAGCCCACGAGAGGCGAGTGCTTGGTGCCACAAGCAAGTGCCTGCTCATTAAGATACACAAGTTAACAATGCAAATCCACAGCCTAAATATAGTGTGTGACAGAAAGTCCCAGTCCAAATACAGCAATGCGGTACCTCAGGGGACTGTCAGAGGCAGGAACAGCCCAGCCATAATATACAGGCACATGTTCAAAGGTATAGTGAGAGGAAACACAGCAGCTCTTGGCATTGCTGGTCCCCTGGGGCCCAGGGCTTGTATGCACCACCAGGTAATGTCAGTGCTACCATGAAGTCTCTGGCAAGGCAGAAAGAAAGCAAAGATGTCACAGAAGCCAAACCTTTTCCTTCTCCTCCATCACCTCAATTAGTGGCAACATCAAGGAAGAAATTAGGGGTGGGTTTCAAAAGTCCTGGTAAGTCAGGAGCACAAGTTCTGCTGCCTGTGAAACACCAAATAATGTATGGGAATAATTTCTCCTTAAGAAAGACAGGAAAAAGATTACTAGGTCACAGATTCTTCCCTCCCTAGACTGTTCCACTATGCCTTTTCTAAAGTTGTAGCTCCCAGTGAACTGCAGAGATAGCCCACAAAGCTCCTTTTTGGCAGCAGTTTCTTACCTCATGTTCCTGGATGAGATAGTGTAGGTGCAGAGAGGTGAAGAGATTTGTTTTTACTTGCATGGAGTATCACAGGAAACTCTGCCTGCTGGCCCTTACTCATAACTCTGTCAACAATTATGCAGGCTTCTAATATGGCTTTCTTGTTAGCTCTAGGGACTCTCCATCCTGTGGTTTTCCCAAGTCTATCCCACCCTCCCTACTACTTCCTGACGAGGTCTTTAATAAAGGTGCTTTATCTTTTCCATGCTTCAGGGCAGGTCTTGGGTGCTCATCTTGTTCCAGCCCTCTCCCACTTCTCATAGCACTGATTCATATGAAACACAGGCACATCCCATATTTCACATGAATCATTCTCTTTTCAGCTCATGTTCCCAGTGATAATATTTTTGTGGAGCAGTTTTATTCTATTAGCCCACAAAAAGCTCCATTACTCAAGCCTTTCTCATATTATCTAGCATGTTTCTCTAAGGAAGTTTTTTCCACAGTGCTGCCTTGTAATAAATCCCGTTCCTCTCTAAAATGCAGGGGTGGGAGGATGCAGGGGAAATGAGTCTACCAGCAAAAGGATGGACTTATGCAACTGTTTGCCAGAAGTTTACACTCAGTAATTAATATTTCTGAGACATGCCTGCATAAGGGAAAATATAAAGCCTACAAAAGCATGTTTCTTTCTTCCTAGACACGTATGGGTACAGTGCAGGGAAGAGCACTCAGCTTCAGGGTTCTGTATACATACAGATGGTATCTGCCACAGCCCTGCCCAGCCTTCCCACTGCTCCCAAGCTCACCTATTCCAGTGTGTGCACTGCCAGAATTACACACTGTCATCCCTTACAGATTTCTGTCATAGATGACAAGTCGGGAGCGGGGCAAACCAAGGAGATTCACATCAGCTTCTGTCTCCCAAATTAGGGGCGTCCCACTGCAGCAGTGTAAGGAGGCAGGGGGAAAGGGCAGTCACCCTTCACAACTTAGGGAAAAAAAAACCAAAACAATACACACACACAAAGCATCACCCCCACCCCCCAAAAAAAAACCCCCAACAACAAACAAACCCAAAACCAACACAAAAAAACCAACGACAAATAAGTCCCCAAACAAACAAAAAAACCCCACAAAATCAAAACCAACAGCCCCCCACACACACACACATGTTCAGAAATATTTACTACTCTTAAATTTTCCATTCTGGACCTTGGCCAGGAGGTAAATTTCTTGTTTTGGAAAAACTGAACAAATTTCTGCAAGTGTAGGGGAAGTATTACACTTTTCCCATTTCCAAAGCACAAATTGTGAAAGAGCCACTCTTACACATCTCTAAACTCATGAAGAGCTTAAAACAAAATAAAGAAAGAAATAGCAAAGGCAAAACACACTGTTATGTCAGGAGTGAGTCCTTAATGACTGTTTAGGGACAACATCCTTTCACAGACTTAAAAGAGCAGCTCTGGAGAGTGGCGGGCGCTGCTGCCATGGCTTGCAGGTCGCCTCTCCCTGCTGCTGGCTCTGGTGGGGGACAGTTGCCTGTTCACCCAGAAGCCCCAGACATACATTAGACCTGTCCTTAGCTGACAGGAGCAGAGAAGAAAATCCAAGCTCACAGTATGTTCCTACAGCAAAAGGGGTAAACGAGCTCCTAAGGTGTTGGGAATGGGGGTAAGGAGGGACAGCAGGGCTTGGTTTTACCCAGCCCTTACCGATTTCACTGGGTGCTGAGGTTCAGGATTTGAAAAGGACACTGAAAAGGTGGGAATAGCCAAGAAGAAGGTAGGAAGAACCCCAAAGGGTGCAGGTGGTCCTGGGAGGGGGTTTGATGACAGCTCATCTGCTTTCATGAAAACACCAACAGGACCCTAATCCAGCACAGAAATGTGGTAGACTAAACAGGAAAAGCAGCCACATTTGGCTAAAGGGCAGAGAGAATGACCCTTGCACTTATTTAGACAGCAGAATTCCACACCTTTGGTGCTCAAGTTCCATGGATTGTAGGCAGGGGATCAGATCCACCAAATCTTTTGCAGAGTGAAGTCTGCTCTTCTCTGGCAACACTGAAGGAGAAGGTGCTCAGAGGATGCTGAACCAGAATATGTAAAAACTGCTCCCTAAATAGACCACAGTCTTTGAGGAAAATGAAGGGGAAAGGGAAACAGAAACAAAAAAACCCCAAACCCTAAAAAATAACCTCACATGGAAATTGAGACTGCTGGATACCACGTTTTAAGCACTTCCATGTTTTTCAGCATGTACTGCCTTGCCATTTGCAGCTTTCAGTGTGTCTAAGGAGAGACATGTCTGCCATGTGCAGATAGCAGAGCCTGTGCCCACCTGGGAGAAGGCCTTCTGCTGGGCACCACTCTGCCTTTGACCTGCTGAAGCTGTAAAGAGTTCACAAACTAAACACATTTTGTGAATCCCTGCAGGAATGTGGATCTCTGTGCTCTTGGCACATGCCTCCCCTCACCACGACAGCATCCTCCAGACCCACACCTCCTCTGAGCAAGCTGCTCCCTCTCCTAGCTGGGCAATCCCCCCGCACACCCCTGGGATAAGAATTTTGGGAGAGGATGAAACAAAGCCCACTGCTTCCCCCTTGCCTCCCATGTGCTGGATGTCCCTGAGCTGAGAGCACCTCACCACCACTGCCACACCTCACAACCCAAAGCATTGAGAAGAGCCCAAGTAAAAGGTGTCCCATAAAATCACCCTCTCCTGCTGAGATGGCCCAGCTCCTTCTATGGGAGGTCTCACCTTAGGAAACCTCCCTCCATGTTTTCAGTTGAGACTTGCCGGTGCCTCTTTCATACCTTTTTTTTCCCCTTTTCCTCCCACTCTCCAAACATTGGTTTTTATGAGCTTCTTGTTGAGATCATAAAATACTGGGTTGGAGGACTATAAATTCACAAGGAGGTATTCTTTGAAGGGAGCTTTTTTTCTTGCTATTAAAATAATAATTTCAACAAAAAGAAAGGCGGGGGGGGGAACCCCCATTCCTCCCTGTTCCTTCTACTTTGCAGCACAACATCCAAGTAAGGATTTGGACCCTTACATATCATCTTGCCTCTTAAATTTAGCCAGGGCAGGGTTTTGCAGCCTGGGAACCACAGGTAGACTTGAGCTGCAGCCAGACCTGGTGTCAAGTCTTGGGCCCAAGGACAGCAATTTGTTTTGGAGTTTTGCAGAGGTAATAGTTGTCTGTTCATGCTGGGTCAAACTTCTTCCACAGTCATGTTAGGAAGCACAGGGCAGTCAGCCATAGCTGAGGATGCCTCCTTTCACCTTTTCATCTGGAAGCTTAAAACACTTAATGGAGAGATCATCACCAGGCTGCTGGAAAATGCTCACAAGTCCAGCTCTTTGCCCTGCCACACAGGGTGCACCTTTCAGGAGCATCATTGTTTTTGGAGGTGGGGGAACTGAGGCACAGGAGCTACATCATGACTTACCTAGAGGCCAGGAGCCCTGCACTGCTCACACCATTGCCACGCTCCACACTCTCTGGCTCTCAGGCAACTCGAGGCTGCTGTTTCCTCCCTGGTGGGTTTGTGTCAATTTAATCATGTCCTGCCCGTGGCAAAGGAAGAGCTGAGAGGGCACAACTGACTCGCTAAGTAAAAAAACACTCTGCTGGGATTTGGGACACTATTAGCTAAATCTTGCAGCCTTTATTCAATCAAGCCTCCAGCTGAGAGGCATTCCCATCGTGCAGCCTTAATTGGTTTATTTAAGATTAACTAGGCCAGCTGCCCCGGCCAGCTGAGTCAGCGAGAGTGCAGGGGGCTTTCCCCCATCCCTGTTAAAGGAGTGGGTCCCATCCACTCACAGGGCCCTGTAAACCTTGACTTGTCTCCCTATTAACCCCAAACTCCACTGATGGCACAGGAGCTGTGGCTGCTTCCATAGGATGCCTGGTGCCTGCTGTAGGCTTTGGCTCCCACAGGAGAGCAGGGCAAAGGGTGCCTGACTGCCAGCCCCCCACCCTTGGACATTTCTCCCAGCTTCTGTCTGTCCACAGATTAAAGAAGGGATTTGCAAGCTGCAGGGCGGAGGGCATGATTTCTGCAAGGCAAGTCCCCTGGTCCCCCATTATCGCTGCTTCTTTTAAGAGCAACAATTGTGCACAAGGAGGAGGAGGAGGAGGTCACATGAAGGATGCCTGAAATTCTTTCCAAACCACAGCCATTTCTGACCCATCAGAAATTTCCCTACTTACTCTGGCCTGTGAACTCTGGAAAATGCAATTAAAAGAGAAAAAGCAGAGGCCTGAAAACCTCTGATTCGTGCAGGCTCTCTGACATTCATTAATGAGGCCAGCCTTACACGATGCTGATTCAATAGGAGCGACTGTCTGCTTCCAGCACTGGTTCATCAAAAGTTCATCAGCTCTCCCTTCCAACTGAAACTCTCCTTCTGCCTTCCCAGAAGTTAAGGGAACATCTTTTTTAATGGTTTAATGTGACTGAAATTCCCATTTGCTGGATTGACAATGGAGATGAGCAGCCTTTTATATACATACATACATATGTACTTATATATATACACACTTCAACTTCCCCTTTGTATCATCTTCTTTCTATATCTGGGTGCAAGATGCACCACCCAAAGCGTGGCTGCCCTGGTGAGGTGACAGCAGGCAGCTGCTGCTCCCACCCACCCCAGCGGGAGCCAGCCTTTCGGGAAGGGCACGGGACAAGCTGCCAGTGTCACCAGAGCCGAGCCAGCAACTTCTGGGCACGTTGTCTGTCTCCCCTCCACCCACGTGTCAGCAAGCAGATCCTGACACCACCTCACTGATTTGTTATTTGAGATTTGGTTCCTGCCGCCCCTGCCCTGGACACACACAGCTGCAGGCACATGGCCACCTCTGAACTGCTTGTTTTTAAGTGTGGAGCTCATTTCCAGAGCAGCCACTGAAGCAGTGACCAAAGGAGATGGAGGGGGATGAATGGCCCTTGCACGTTCAGAGGTGGCCCAGGGTTGTTGATGATGGGTTCTGGACAAAAGGAGATAGAGGATGATAAATGGGTTTTGCATGTTTGGAGGTAGACCCAAAATAATAATTAAATAGCGAAAAATTAAATGAAGCCTTTGCACTCAAACAGAGAGGCCACACACCTGGGAATAAGTGGGGTTTATTGTGAGCAGTCCACCTGTTCCAGATGGACTTAACCAGTCCCCTTCCCCAGTAAATCTACCCCATTCCTCTGGGTCCCTGTGACATCCCAGGCCTCTCCACGGCATGAGAGGCTCCCACTGCTGCCGCAGGTCATGCTGTGCAAAGCTCACCACTTGATCCCTGAGGTAACTTTATCACCCTCTGTTTAATACCATTAAGCAAAACTACCTGTGCGGGGCCACCTTCGTAACCAGAGAACTTCCCGTGGCCACGTGCCAGGGTGTCTCCTTCCAGCCTGGACCCACCACCAGGGCAGGAGGGGGAGAGTCTCAGGAAGGAACATCCTGCTACTCTGGGCTGTGGGTTGCTCCAGCTTCTGTCAAAGTGAGATGGAGTCCCACCTGCTCGGGGTGCAAAGGGCATTGATGGTGTAGGGAGTAATGCACCTCTCCCTGAATCCATGGAAGGACATCCTGACCTGCGTGCTACTGTGAAGATGGGCAGGATGACTTTTCCAGAGCAGTCAGCTGGGCTTGACTTTTGGGGACAGAGTCCACATGGAAGAGCCAGGTGATTCCTCTCCACATGTCAACATGCAGGAGCACATCCCGGCCGGCTGCACCAGCATGCTCCTCTGCAGAGGGAGCTGCCTCTCACCACGGGATTGGCATTGCTTCCCTGAGGAGCCTGAAATGTACCCCTTCAGATTAGAGGCATTTTGTTGCTTTCAGTTGGGAATAATAAAGATGAGAAAGTATGGCTGTGATGAGACCCTATGTCTAAACTCTAATACTTGGTTCCCACAACGCAGAAATGCTGAGGCCTGACAATTATAATCAATGGCAATATTGCTGCCTTCAAGATTTGGTCCAGTGCAAGGCTGAAATCTTGTGGGAAGAATTTATTTTTAACTCTTTCACAATACCAAAATCACAGAGATTTTAAAAACAATCCCCTTCACCCAACCCCACCCCCCAAAAAAAAAAAAGTTGAACATTTCCATACTTCCCTATATTTCAAAGCACAGAATCAAAATTGTTATGGAGTTGAAGAATGGAAACTCACTCAACTTGAAGCCTGATGGCTGATTTCTACACCAAGTTTTTGGAGCAGATTTTAAAGGAGATTAAGCAACGATAAGCATCTAAAACCTAGTCAAGCAAAATCAGTAGCAACATTGGAAAAGCCATCCATGTCGCCACAGGTTTGCCACCAGAGACTAAACAAGCAAAATAGATCTCTAACCAGTCATGAGGGAAGGCAGAAAACTCAGGTGAGATGCCAATTAAAAAAGATACTGAATTGTACCTCCCACAATGTGCAGTTAAAGTAATTAATTCCTTCCATGCACAGCAAAAATTGTTTTTCAAGTCTGTGGCTTTGCAGACAGCTTCCTCCCCATAGGAAAAGGTGGCATGAAAGGCTTTTCCCCTGTCTGGTAGGGTGGTCTGGGGAGCAGGAGGTGCTGGCCATGTGGAGGAGGCTGAGTGGGCTAAAACACTGCATCAGGGATAGGGCTGTAGTTAGGGAAACCTTTGTCCTTCTTTTGCCTGGGGTTTTTTGTTTTTTGTTGTTGGTGGTGTTTTTTTGTTGTTGCTGTTGGTTTTTTGTTTTTGTTTTTGAAAAGTGTTGTGTTCAGATTCCAGTTTCAGCTTTTTAGCTGCAAGAAATTATTTTCACTCCCAGCCCAATAGAGAGCACATCACCCGTGGGAATGGGGAATTTTAAAAACACAAGGAGAAAGCTCATGGTGGCTATTTGGGACAGACATCCATCTGTAACTAGGGTTCTCAAACTCCGCTTGTGGCTTCCCCACCTCAAAGAATTTCTCTGCATAGCTCAAGTGACTTTAAAAAGGGTCCTCTGAATTGCAGTGAACCCTAATGAGTATTTAAAAGTGATTTCTCATGAGCCACTGGAGGGCTGTTGTGGTAGGAGTGGCTGGAAGGAAAGCTAAAGGCTCCCGGCTCTCATCTCCAGGACCTCAGCTTTTTGTTATTCAGGTCCATTACATGGAAAGTGACTTTGTAAAAATATTTCACTCTTCAAGTGTTCAGCACTGGCTGACTGTCCAGCCCCATAATTCAGGGCAGGGGTAGTGTACATGGCTTCACAGGCAGCAATGCCACAGGAAACATTATTCAACACACACATCTCACAAGAGGTACACTTTGTAGTTGGTAAGTAGTTAGGACTGTAAAAAAACAAAGACAGACCCCCAAAAATTCTATAATACGCAGTTATATTTTCACTTGCACCAGCTTGGCTTTTTTTCTTTTTTTTTTTTTTAAACACATCACTGTCTACAGCCATAATTGGATTTACTGGGCCTAACAGCTGAGTGCCAATCATGTTTCCATGGAGAAAACAGTAGGTCCCGTTCATTCTCCTGTGTATTCTTATCTCCAGCTCCCTTGGAGGCACTGCCTTTATCACTGCACAAGAAGCACTCTTGCACTAAGGACAGGAGTCCCAGGGAAATAATCAGGAACACAGAGAAATACTCAAGAACACAGAGACACGGTGTGCTCACAGCATCCCAACAGCCTTGTATGTGCATTTGAATTGTCTCCTTTGCCATGAGACTGGATGTGCCACTTGACCTAGTAATCACAGTGGTGTTGGATCAAGGGTTGGACTTGATCTCAGAGATCTCTTCTTCCAACCCAGCTGATTCTATGATTCTATAATGACCTGCCAGGAGCAGACAGCACAGAGCTAGGTCCTGTAAGCAGAGCATCCTACAGAGACCAACCCTCCTCAGCTCCCCTTGAACCTCTCTTCAGCACCAAAAGGTACCCTATGCAATAGAAAATACAAACAAGGGTTCAAGGGCTCACAGGAGCAGATGTCAGGGAGTTTACACTCCTGTCTCCTTGGTCTGGGCACCTTGCCTCTTGCTGCCTTAGGAACTAGCGGAAAATGCTTACTGCAGCCTCCACACAAACAACCACTTCAAGCCTCTCCTGGTGTGCACATCCATGTGCAGTATCATATCAGCAAAGCTGCCCTTCATCTTTGAGTTGGGGCTGCCAGAAAGCCATGGCCAGGCCCACTCCCATCTTTCACACCTCACTGCTGATTAAACTAGGCTTTGAGGATCATGATGGGGCCAGCTGCCATCTGCAGCCTGGTTCTGTTCTCCACTGCCATTCCCTGACCGGTGCCACCCCATGCTCCTGAGAGCGTCATGTGGTACCCATGGCTGGGATGCCTGTCCTCATGGAGCAGGGCTGGCAAAAGCAAGACAGTCTGCTTAGGGATAAGGGTGGCTCCCAGCTGCAGCCAGTGACCTCCCTTCATGCTAGACATCCCTCACCACCCAGCTTCCTTAGGCTACCCTGGCAAAATTTCTTCAGGTGCACCAATCTATATTCCACGGCCAACTTGGCTTTCTATTGAGAGCTGCTCATAGCCCCAGCACTCCCCATGTTCAACAGCCCCCAAAGGGCTCTTACAGGCAAGTTTTAGTGACTGTGGAATGGTGGGAGAAAAAGGCACCTTCCTGCTCATGTGATCGGGAGAGGATGGCACAGCAATGGTCTCACAGTCTTGGGCATCCTGCACCCCCACAGCCTCTCCTTTTGCTGGCAGTCCCAAGCCACCTTTGCAGCCACTGCCACCAGCGCCAGGCAAAGGGTGTAATGAGTGGTAAGCAGGCTGCATTTTAATTACCCTTTATGTAATGCAAACACGACTGCATTAATAATCCTTGCAAGCCATGCGACCCTCTTACACAACCTTTAATTGGTCAGGGAGCTCAGCATTTTCCACTGTCGTACAATTGGCTTTATCTTTTATTATCTCATCAGGCTGCCAGGCCCTGCAATACAAAGAGAAACACTTTCTGCAACTTCTTGCAAGACAGGCATCTCAAAGCTTTGTACCTGCTCCAAGACAATCAAGTTTCCATCCTTTTATTTTCTCAGAGTAGAAAGCCAGAACATCATCTAAACATATGTCATTATTAGTAAGTGCATATGCGCACGGTGGTTTACCCTCCAAAAAATCCCCACCTTTGTGTTGAGAGGGTTATTCCCATGGAACTACCTGTATTAAAACAACAACAGATAAGACTAATGGGTGCTTGACACATTGCACGGGGCCAGATCCAGCAGAGTACTTAAGAACGTGAATAAAGCTCTTAAGCACATTTTCCCATTGACTGGAGCTTACCTTTTATTAAGCACTAAACGAGCATATGGGTGTTTGCAGAAACGGGAATTAGGTTCTGACGTGACATCCTGGATCAACCAGATTTTTCCAGTGGCTTCAGCAGCAGCAGGAAAAATAATTACTCATCAGCCTGTACGGGAAGTTGTCTTCATTCATGGCAACTGACATACTGAAAAGTCTCTGTGGGACAAGAACTACAGCTCCTATGTCCTCTTTCACTTCATATCATCAATTTCACTGAGATGAAATGCAGGTTTCTTTGTCCTCCAGGCTCCTGAGGGTAAGACTTGCTCCATTTCATTCCCCTGTCCCTAGTGCAAAGTCACAGTGGGTGACTTCATGTGATCCTTGTCGAGTCAACACACCAGTGTTCTCGGGAGTCTACTGTAAGCTTACAGACCTGCTGAGCTATTGGATATAATAAAATAATAAAGAATATAAAGAATAATATAATAATAAAATAAGGAATAACACTTTTGCAAAACATTCAAGTGGTCATCAAAACCCAATGGATCATATTTATTTTGCAAATTTTGTGTTGAGGAAAAAGACCAGGAAAAAATAACAAAGAGATATACCTTTCTTGCAAGGGGGTTCCCTCAGTGCTGCCCAACCCATTGCTGAGCCTCCCAGTGTTGTGCATGAGAACTGAGATCCACGGGGAGACCTGAAGCAGAGCTGCCTAGAAGAGTATCCAAACTCTCATACCCACTGATAAAGGGACTGCCTTGAATTTCTTCCCCCTTAGAAGTCCCCTGCGACTGCTTTTTCATACTTCAACCAGTGCAATTAAAAAGAGGTCCCAGCTCGCAAAATGGTTATAGAACCATTAAAATACCACTTCTCTGGGCCTGATTCTGATATAGCACTGGCACCTGATTTCATTAATATCACTGCTGATGTGTATCTGCAGAATTGCAACCAGAGTCAAGGCTATAAACAAACAAATAAATGGATGAACTGATAAATAAATATTAAGCATAGAAAAGTTCAGTACTTAAAGCATTTGTGGGTAGTACCCACCACCCCATTCCCAAAGCTTTTATGTACAATTAGCTCCTCTAAGGTCCCTATTGGGGATCATTTCATTAAATAACAGCTCAGTGTTGAGTTACAGAATTGAGTCCATAAAATATTATAAAGACATGTTAAATTATGCATGAAACTAAACTAGGCCGGATGAGGAATAGGGATTTCTGTTCTCTGAAAGGTCACACATCTCTCTGCAAGGGACATGACAATAAGCACAGATATGTAGGAGCTACTCCACTGGCTCAGGCTGTCCTTTTTCTGCTCTGCCTTGGTCTGACAATTGGCACAGGCAGATGTTTCACTGCACAACCTTCCCAAGGCAGAACTTCTCTAAAGCCCCCATGAATTAAGACTGACAGAGGGTTTAAAGGCTTAAAAATCTCTGAAAAGTCTTAAAAAAAATAAGTGAAATATACTTATTCCTGCAGATGTCTTTTGTTATTTGTGGACAATTTTCCCTGCTTGACATCACTTTTGTTTTATGGCAGTGACTTCCACATGGATTGGGTAGAGAAAAAAATAGTTTCTTTAAATGAGTTTTAAAATTATGCCATTTCTGCTCTTTTTAGTGTTCAAGAGTTCAGTGTGTTACAGGCAGGAGAGAAAAGCAGGGAAGGAAATACAAGGAAATTGCAGACAAACAGCAAGTGATGCTGTAGCACAAAGTATTAACCAGGTCCTTAAATATACATTCTGAAAAGTTTTTAACATGGAGCTAAAACACAGTAGTCATGTCCCGGTGCCCAGGGTTGCAAAAAGGCACAGTAAAATTAAGAAGGGGGCAGAACCAGGCCACAAAAGCAGCTCCAGAGCTGGAGAAGATGCCAATAGGAAGGCATCCGGAGAGCCATCTGTCTTACTGAGACAGAGCACAAGCACATAACTCCAGGCACTAAAAGGCTGTCAGAAAAGGGGAGAACAAAAAGTAAAAGCTGTAGACCAAAGCTGGACAAACTAAGTAAGAAATACATTGATGGTGCAAGCTTGAGAATGAGAAACAAGCACCAAAGGAATCAGCAGAGTCTCCATCTTTTGAGCTGGTCCAAGCAAGCCTGGATACCTGCATGGGAAGGCATGTTTTAGCCAAAAAGCAAGCTAACAGACTTGGAGTGTGAGGGATGAGTGTGGTTGCAAACATGGCTTCAAACATGGGGAAGGTGGGATTGACCTTGCCCTCTCACCTTGTGCTCTGTGGCAGTGTATGTCAGTCTGCAAGGGAGTTGGTTCAGTACAAATCACTTCCCAAAAATGCTTCTTTCCCTAAAGGCTGCAGTGCAGTAGAAGCCACTAAACTGCAGCTATCAAAAGAAGACTGATTTTAGGGATAATGGTGTTGAAAGGGAAAAAAAAGCACCTCCAGAAATGCATCATGGGATAAGGAGATCATGCCCACTGATCACAAGGAGAGAAGGACAGCCCAGTTAGAAGGCTACACTTCATCCCTTCATGCAGGAGAGGAAAGCAGAAGGTTTTCAAAAGGGGTTTATTTGCTCTAAAATTTCGGCAGAGGTGGTAGTTAGTAGCAGGGATGAAGGGCTGGGCTGGAAGGACTGTCCTTGCCGGTGACACCCATCCTCCGTCTTGGTACATTCGCCTGCAGCATAATAGCACCACTCACCTGCTCCCAGGGTACTGGGAGACTTCATTAACTTCAACACAATCCCCTGCCTTAGAAGGGGGGTGGCTAGACTGGTGCTCTACAAACAGCAGCATTGATTAACACCATGAGTCACAAATTGCAGATAATACCTCTCTATAGTCATAGCCTTGCTCATAGTTACACTTGCTGAAAAAACCACAGGAAGCCCTGTTCACCCCCGTGACACTCAGAAGTCTCCAGCATGGATGCCACAGGGGCTCCCTTTGGTCTCAAGCCACTGCAGTGGTCAAGGTTAGCTCTGTGCCACTGCCAGGATGGCATGAGCACAGCCCTGAGCTGCTGGGCTCAAACGCTAGGGGAGCAGCACCATATGGCCCTCACCCACAGCCCTCAGAAATCATGCAAGTGCAAAATACCATTTTCATTCAAGGATACAGAGAAGGAAACTCACCGCACAGCCCTCACCCCTTGCATGAGCAAGGAAGTCCAGATCTAGTGAGCTTTGCCTTCTCCTTGACTTAGTTTTAGGCATGAAAGTGGTTTCCTGCTACCAGCAGCTTTTCCTGATACAGTAAATAATGTGCCTTCCTGCAGAAGGAATACCGATTGAGAGGTAAAGCCATTTGCCTGAAGAGAGCTGGGCTTCCAAGGAAGTACTAATTAGTCCTTATTGGAGAAAGCTGGTTAAAGCAAGGGAGCCGGTGTTGCTAGAAATTGGAAATAATCTGTACAAACATGTCCTTTCCTATCTGACAGCAGAGCTAATTACACCTCCTTGGGTCACCGCTCCATTTTACCTAATATCTCTTTGTTAAAAGTGTATTACCGCCTGGCACTGGCTACCAGAATAAACACTTTAGCACTTGGTGTCAGGGGTGAATTAACCTCTTCCCCCATCACGGCTTGAGAGGAAGGATGTTGCTACCAATGCCACTTGCTCCAAGGACGGTAGAAACCTCTAGGATCTCCTTTCAGACATGCAAGGCACCATGCAGTGCACCCTGCCTTGTGCCCCACTGTACCACTGCCAGCAAGTTTCAGTATCGTCGTGCCTGGTGTCAGCGTAGGAAGGACTTAGGGAGGGTTATGTGCCACGTCCCACTTCCATGGCGTGCGATCAAAGCTTTACAACCTCTTGGGAAACCAAAATGTTCCCTGGGGGAAGGTGATGATTGACATGCCGAGAAGGGACGATGCCGTGGCAGCAAGAGAAGTAATCACGAAGCCCATTATTGTTTATATAAGACTTTATGTGTGCAGGCTGTCTCAGACACAATGGTCTCATTGCATCAGCTTAATCTCAGGATGGGGGGAGGTGTCCATGCACATCTGCAAAGCTGGAATTGAGAGAAATGGGAAACGATCACTCACACAAGCCAGCACAGGAGGAAAGCAACCAGCTGTGGGTTGATTTCAACAAGAATTTCCTAAGCACCCTCCCAAAACAGAGGTGTCTCTGCATTATTTAACAAGTATCATGCAATGTTAACTCCTTGTTTGCACCACATCCGTAGGAAGAGAGGGGTCCAACAGAGACTGCACAGACACAGAGACTTCTGTGAGTCACCCTGTAACCTGGGAGACCTTCATGGCCCCCTGGGCCCAGGTTTGCTCTTGCAAAGGGATTCATGAATGCGTTGGTAATGCCTGGGAAGTGGGAGCTGATGGAGGAAGGGTACACAAACACCATGACTACACTTGTGAGTGAAATCCTGTTTCCAGGGTCCCTGCTGAGGCCGTGAGGTGTGCTCTTCCTGCGGGCAGAGGATGTTGGTACCCTGGGCAGGGGCTCTGCTATGGCCATGTGCCTCCAGGCTTTTGTACCAGGAAGAGGATGCACCTGCAGCCCAGGATTTGCTTGTGCCATGGAGACACCCTGGCCCGTCCACCTGGTATGTATAGGATAATAAATGAGGACAGATGCAATATTGAGCTTGTGATAAATGAGATGGGTGCAGACAGAATATGCTCCTGACAGCTGGCCATGAGACATTAGAGCCCAAAGGTGAAACAGGTCCAGGTAGCCCAGGTACCCAAAGGGTCCACAGAATGGGGACAAATTATCAATATATTCCAGGATAATGTGTCTTGCCTCTTATTTGCAGCTTCAGCCACAGTGCAGGGCAGAGCTCTCAGTAAAACACCATACATGTTAGCCAGCCCAGGGAGCTTTCATGGAGAGTCCATTCTCCATGGGCAGAACCTGCCCAGCAGCCACTGCTGAGCCACCTTTTTAGCAGCAGCACTTTCCCAGCCATGAGCACTCATAGACAGGTCTGCAGACTGTCTGAACGAATGGGGAGCTGAGCCCAGAGCCTTGGGGAGGGCAGCACAGCTGTGGGACAGGAGGCAGGGCAGCCCCAGCCAAGGAGAAGCAGAAGGGCTGTGCTCCTCAGCAGCGCAGCAGCTGCCCCTGCAGTTGCTCCCAGCACTCCCTGTCTCAGCAGCTGAGCATGGCCTGGCTGGACACAGGGTGGAAGGCAAGGACAGACCCCCTTTGTAAAGCTGATTCCAGACATACTGCCCTACACACGCACCCTGCAAAGAGCACCCGTCAGGGCTCGGCTCATCAGAGCTGGGATCACACTGGGGATGAAGTGGCAAAAAAACATGATGAGAGATGGTATTTAAGACAGAGAAGTGAATTGTATTCCTATGAAAATGTTTGTTTGGAACCTATTTTCCTCCTTTGCCCTCTACTAACTACTTCAGAAGTCCAGGGGGAATGTGCATTATTGCCTGCAGAAGAAAACAGCCACAACTGATCAGGGTGGTGTCCTTCTCCACCCATGGGAGAGCCCACATTCATGCTCAGTTTTTCCTAAAGCCACTGCTGACTCTTGACTCTGCAACCACTTGGAGCTATAAACTTGCTAATCAGAGGGACTGACATGGCCCTGAAATAATAACCTCTGATTACTTGGTCTGTTAGCATGCATAAGGCAGAACAAAATTATGTTCCTATTCTTGAGATGAGGAGAAGAGATACAGAAGAAATAAAATATTTCCCCACTGGAGTCTTTGTCAGAGAAGGAGCTAATGCTCCACTGCTGATCCATCATCTCCCTTTTCAATCAGGGATGTCTCTGTACTTCATTCCATGGAGGTGGGATGCAAGGGTCTTAGCATGACAGCAGAAACATGTTTCCCCTCTCTCAGATGGCTTGTTGTGCCCTGGAGATATGTCCTTCCCCAAGCTTTCTTTTCTTTCATCCTCAGTAGTTTGATCTTTTCTTGTGGAACACATTTCCTAGTCCCATATTTGCTTTTCTCGTAACATCATTACAATGCTGACTCATGTCAAATTAAAGTTCAAGTATTATTCAGGAGGCTTAGAAATGTCCTCCTCGAGACATGGGAACTGGCTCCAGTCTGAAGACGGCTGAAATTCAGGCCTCTTCCAGTCATGATGCTGGCTTTAAAAATAAATCCTGTTGGTTAAAATAAAAGTCTACCTTGGATATGCCTTCAGGTTTCTGAGCCACCTAGGTCAAAGCTGCTAAGGCTGGGTATGCAATCATTTCGTTTAAGTGAAAGCTGAGATTCATCATTCAGATGACATCTGACAATAGGATTTTAAGCAAGTACACATGTTTTTTAGGGCTTCTAATAAGCTGTCTCCACTGGCAGGTACTTCAAAGTCCAGCACAAGAAGTGGTCAGCATATATGACTCACTTTAGCCTCAAAGCCTTACTTTATCCATAGGTGATGTGCCAGCTCTTGCAGTGATGGAGAGACACTGCTGCCCAGTATGACTCTTTGGGCATCCTGCCTTTGTAACGTGGGACAGGGATGGTGAATATAAAAGTGAATTAGCTCAGCTTAAGGGATGACAGGCACAGTACAGACTCAGTAAAGCTTATGTGAAGAGTGGTTTTGTGCAAATTCCTGGCTCTCACTGCTGCTGATGTGTATGTGCGTAACACTGTGTGAATCTTTCTGCTTACCAGCTCCTCCTGTCCCTCAATCCTGCAGCATCTCCTGCTTGCTGCATGGGTATGGGATTTGCTAGCCCCCAGAGAAGAGCTGGGGTCCAGGTGGAACTGGATTTGGGATCAACAAGGGAGAAGATCAAGGAGCAAGTTCATTACTTGTTAAGGCTTCAGAGGCAGACAAGATAAAAGCACACCCTCTCCTGCTCCAACAGCCACCATCCAGCTAAGAAGTGTTTTTCTCCTGCAAACACCACCTCTTTCCTCTGCCATCTCTGATGCTGCTTCTGTTCGCAAAGAAAGGCTGCTAATTTGTGTAGCCGTTGACAGAGCAGACTAGAAGAATAGTTTATGGCACCTACTGTACTCTCAGATCAGAGATGTAAAACAATATTCACTGTACCTACTCTGCAGGGCTTGGCTAGTACAGCCACGTCCAGAAATATCCAGCAAGAAAAAAAAAAATGAAGCTATTAAAACACTCACACACAAGCCAGGAAACATCTTATTATAGATCTCGGTTTGAAGGAGGGAAATTAAAAACCCATACCCACACTCAGCATATGCCCGGCTATATTTGTCTGATCCATTTATTATCTTAGCCAATGCAATTTCAGTGTTGCACTACTCCAGTCTGTCACGCTAAAAAAAACAACAACAGCCCAATGCACAAGATGCCATCGCTGGTTTACAGCTGTGGCCTATCCTGTTTCTCTGAACATTTGCTGATTTGGCAATATGGAGGGAAGCAGAGGGTGGGGGTTGAGATCTGACTGGAAGACGTGGATCTCAGTAGAACAGGCTCTTCCTATATTTATAGAAGCTCTCTGTCGGAAGTGCAGCAATTTGTTTGTGCACTGATCTTTAAAATTGTGGTGGAGAAGGCATGACTTTGAATGGGATCCTTCACTAAAAGAGGTAGCTCCAGCATGCATTTCTCAGGCCACAAAATTGAAAGTACAAGCTCTGGCAATGTCACACTATGCATACAGAGCTAAATATGCAATGGAAAATATTACAGCTTCGTTAGTTATTGCTCCCATAGTGCAAAGACTGGAAATCGATGCTGCAAGTACTTTATGGAGAAGTAGGAAGCTTGGCACTGGATTAAAGCAGTGTGCATGTTCATGGGTAAGCATGGAAGAAACCCGGACATGTTGTAGGCTGAGGTTGTCCAAAGCCACCTGTGGGTGTAGGCGTGCCAAAATCACTGTTGAGCCTGCTGCCTCCACTGGAGAGGTGTCACGGGGTGCTCACAATGCTTCAGAGGAAAGGTGCTGTAGCTGTGCCCCGAAGGCAGGTTTGCACCAGCACCTCTTGCACAGAATGGACACCACAATGTCACAACTTCAGTGTGAGCTGGAAGTGCTCTGTTGGCTGAGAGAGCCAAAATAGTTTGGGTAGCTACTTCTGTGTCCTTGATGCAGCAAACTTATATGGGGCTCTGCAACACTCACTTTTATTAATAGCCTGGATGTCCTGAGCATTTTTCTTTTTCAGTTCTCATGAGTTATTTTCACTATACAGCTTCCCATGAGCACTCAATTTTGGGACCTGATTGGACCAACTCATGGGACAAATCCCCACAGATGAAAAAAACCCAAACCAACACACACCCAGAGAATCAAGAGTGTTTCTATAAAAAGTTAGGAACATGTGCGTGGCATTGTGGGTACAAACAAGACTCGGCACGTATCTGCCTTTCCTCTCAGGAAGAGCTCATTTGGTTATGTGGAGCTTTATATAAAGAAGATTCTGGTTGTGCATTGCATCCCACTTATGACAGTACCGGTCCCTTGACCAGCCCGCCTCGTGCAAGCACTCAAGGTATTACTCAACAAGGGTAAGGCAATTATATTTCCATGCTAGTTCTCCAGTTTGTAATGAAGTGCTTGGGATCAGATCTGGCCGTGACTTCTTTTGCATGAAAACCTAATTTTTTAGTACTGTGAACATCCTAGGAAAGACCATTGTGCAGGGACAGAAAGTCCTCTCAGTCACAATGAGTGCTGGATGGGTGGGGAAAGCCTTTGGGGCAAATGCTTCACTTAATTCCCACAGCCTGTCTAGGCAGAGATGTCAGGTTGCAAAGCTGCAGCAGCGATGTGAAACACCTCCAGCAACATCTTGGTCCTGTAAAAATCAATAGCAAAACCTTCGTGAATCCTGAACTGTAGCCAGGCCATGGAAACAACAAATTGTGTAGGAAAAGCCAACATCACAAAAAAACAACAGGATTTGGTGCTCTCTAGGAGCTTCCAAAGGCCTTTGGGATTTGTTTACGCCAGCAATGTGGTATCAAGGGAGATTGCAAAATGGATTTAAGGAATTACAGTGAGACTTGGACAAATCAGGATCTCCATGAAGATCCAACACAGACTACCAGAGCTACAGGGACATGTGGACTGAGCTCTTTGAAGTTATTAACTCCTTAGCTCACTGTGTAGGTAGTACCACATAATCATGAACTATACGACTGGAGACTATTTCCCCCTCCCACATTCAGTTCCTATTCTGGATCATGATCACTCAATGAATGAGAATTCTGGATTTCATATTACGCCCCTCCGCTTGCCTTTTTACTGAACCACACTCAGACTTCTCTGAAGACAGGTCTATTAATATTCTCAGGGATTTGTGTTTGATCTTTGTCCATGTGAGCACAAGGTGAGTGCTAACAGCACAGGAAGAAATTCTTCTTGCCTTCAAATCAGGTATTTGAACACAGACCTGGCAGCTGCCAAAATCTTACTCAGTCCCTGGCTTGGACTTGCTTAAAGCATATCTGGGAATTTCTCTGCAAAATCCATACAAGCATATGTAAATCACTTCTCCCCCATCCAAGGTTTGAGGTATAGGCATAACCTAGAGGTACTAGGCTGGCAAACAAAATTTCATAATACCCAGCAGTATGAGTAGTAGAGCTACTCTAGAAGAAGCTTGACAGAATTGTAACTGGAGAAAACCACTGCATTTTAACTCCATCTATTTTAGGATATGTCTGAGCATCTCCAAATAAAAAAATAAGAAATTTAGCTGGAGGTAGAAACTGCCAAGGTGAGATATGTCAGGCTGGCTGAGGCCAAAGCACATGGGAAGCACATGATGGTACCTGCAGGTATCATAGCTCAGCCTTGTTGTACCCTCTTGGTAAGGACCCCCTGACAGCATCTCCAAAGCAGCTATGGATTCCTGTCATCACAGCACACCTGGGACACAGGGAAGGGCTCCCCTCGTTTTGGCATCAGAGCATTGAGTCTAAGTATACCCTAACAGTAAACCTGGTCTGATGTATCGAATAAAAGTAGTGTAGAAAGCAAATCTGTCTAGTGCCCAATCTGCTACACTGTGCTTTCTCCCCAGCATGTATGCCCCAGACCATATATGCATCCTTACGTGTGATGTGTGTATGTGACTCTGTGACAAATACAGGAGGGACCTGACCTACAACAGCATGCAAAGCTGATGCTGTTGAAAAGACAGGGAACTGGAAGATGCTCTCTTCACAGCCACTAACAATATGGATGTTTTAGCACCACCCTCCACATAGCTAAGTTAAAAATAGCATTTCTATAAATGCACCAGTGTGTTCTGACGTAGAATAAGACTCCCAATAAAATCACTCCCAGGCATTCAGAAAACAATTTACTATTTGTCTCACTAAAGAAAGCTAGTCCTTAGTTTTTCCTTGTCTCTTCTTGCTAAGGCCCTAAGGCCCCTGGAGGACAACTATTTAGACAAATTGCATAACAAATTATATTTCAGGGTTGTACATCTCCATTGCAGAGTATGGAAGCAGTGTAAGGCTGCCTTTTTACATGAACTATTTAGAGACACGATGGACAGCCCTGCTTTCTCAGAATCCATCAGCAGTCAATGTTTGTTCCTAAGCATGCACACGTACACCCACCACTGCATGTCTCTCATTGACCCAATCGTTCCCATATATTCCCCCCAAACAAACATTTCCTTTCACACCAGAGGATAACCAAGAAGGTGTTCCACTTGAGAAGCTCTGATAGCAACAGGAAAGAATTCAACTCATCCCCATGGTGGGCTTCCAGTTTTGATCTTCTGGATAACCACTGCATCTGGTGACCATCTGTGGTTAAAAATGGCTTCCCAGGAAAAAATGCTTAGGCTCAGCACAGGGAGGTCAGTTATTTTTAACCGAAACCCATTCCACCTTGGTGTCTCAGGAAAACAAGCACGTTCAGCAGAACTGGTCCTTTAGAGCCAGCGTGTGCTATCACAACGTAATGTTGCTTTTGGCAAACAAACCAGTATCACCTACTTGCCTGGGCTCATCCACTTACACCATGTCTGCCAAGAGAAAACAGGATGAAGAAAGGATGACACATAACTAATCTCTAACCACGCATGTTCAAAGTGCAAATGGAAAGAATGAGCACCCTTGACACTACACTCCCCTGTTTATCACCGGAATAGCTGAAGCTCTGGCTGTGACTGGGCAACTTTCCCCATGGCACGAGCATGCCTCTGTCCTAAGCACAGGGTCAAGGAGTGGACTGTGATTCTAAACCTCTTCAGCTCCAGAGCTTCTGAGCTGGAAGCTCACTTTGAGAAGTTAATCACAGCTGTGGCACGGATGCAAGGACGCTAAAAGTGGGCTGGGTCAGACCAACAACTCACACTGCAAAGCAGCACCAAGCAAAGGCTTGGTGTCTGGACTGCCTGCTGTTCAAGAAGACCTAACAAAGTAAAACCAGGAACACTTAGAATGAAAACTCTTCCGTCCTCCTTTCTTCATCCTTCCCATTCTTGGGTAAATGAGAAAAAAGGGGGAAACTGCCCCATCTGCATCTCCCTGCCCTGGTCAACACCCTGCCTCATCCTTGAGGCTGTGGAGCCGGGATGCTTCTTCCCATTCGCCATCACATGCCTTGTGCAGAGCATCCTGCGTAAACACTGCCAAGCTTGACTTTGCATTGCTGAGATGTGCGTACGCGCTGAGTCACAGCTCCGATGTGACTGACAGCCCTCTGCTCCAGAAGCCTCCCGAGAGCTTCAGCGGGGGGAGTTCTGTAAGCAAGGATGTTATGTAAGTGGGTAGCTATTTTTGTTCAAAGTTTGGTTCTGTACTCTATGAGACTAAAAATACACGTTCACAAAGCTAAGGAACGTGTTTCTAATATTCATTAAACAGCTATGCCCCTTCTCCCATGACTCTCTTCCCAGTTGCGGCATCCACCAAAGGTTTTATGTGCACTGTGAATAGCAAGGCTTCTCCCTTGTAACCTGCCTCCTCCTTTGCCTTCATCATCCTCTGAGCCCGCAGTCCAGCACTCAGGACTCCACAAGCAATTCCACCATAAAGATACGTGGCAGCAACACTGGAGCAGAAAATAAGATTGCCTTAAGGTTGCCACAGGTGACTGCTGCAGCTCTGAAACCAGATGTGTTTATCACCTGGGGCAGCCCTTATCTGCCAGCTGCAAAGTCCTTTTACCAAAGCAATTGCATTGTGACCCCAGACTGTTGGGAAGAAGGGTGTCCTGCCAGGCAGGTGAGGGCAGCACAAAAGGTTGTGAGCTACTGGAAGGGGAAAGGCAGCTACATGGCTCACAGCTCTCTTATTTTAGCAGAAGTCAGTGTTGGAAGGCTGCAAGTCCCCCACAGGCCCATACTCCGGTCTTAGAGCAGCACACAGAGATGACCTGGTAATGTAGTATTGTCACTTCTCTGCTCTGCCCAAAATTTTCTCAGTGATCTTGTGTCAGTGTCTTAGGCACATATCCAAAGATGTCTACAGAAAGGCCTTTGGGAGATGGCCAAAGAGCAAAAGTCAGCTTGCCTTGGTTCCTCCTTCTATAAGATTCAGGTGGCAGCACAGCCCTACTTCCCCCAGTATCAGAATTATACTCTTCTTGTTGGCTGGAAGGTGGTCAAGGAGCTGAGAGCAGAAGCCAAAACGAATAAAGTGTAGCTCAGACACAAGTGAAACCTTTTATTCTGTCCCATGAAACTTTTCAAACTGAATAAATCCGATCCATCATTTAGATGCTCTGAAAAAAAATCCCACTGAACTTCTAGGAGATTGTCTACTGTTAGTTGAAGACTTCAGACAGTTAAATGATACTTGCTAATTCTGGTGCTATCCCTGGGCCCAGACATCTATCCCTGCTGGCAGGTCTAATGAGGACTTTGGTCTGCTCAAGAAACAGTTATCCATCATCAGATCTCCTTGCCCCTTATGTAAATGCTCTGCTTCATCTCAGAAGAAAGCAGGGGGGGAAAAGGGCTATAAATATAAAGTCAGCAGCTATTTTTGGAAAAGAATTTTCTTCCTGGTGTATGTGTCTGTGTGCGTGTATAAACAATTATCTTCTGCATTTCTGTCAGCTTATCTTATCTCTTAAACAAATACCAAAGGGCTTTTTTATTTTTGTTTGTTTGGAGTTTTTTTTATTTTTATCTCCCTTTTTTATGGCCTGGTTGTCTTCATCAGTCTCCCCAAAGGACTCCTTCAGTGGTCAGGTTCTCTAAGCACCACCACATGTCCCAGTGGTGCCCATTGTGGTAATTGAGTTGCAACTGATACACAAGGCAAAGTCTGGCCCTTGGAATGCCCTTGGCAAGGGTTGGTCCTGTTGCTGTAAAGACATAATTGCCTACAGCTATCTACTTATATATTTATATCTGCTTATTTCAGGTATAATTTTACTCTCCATCATGCTAAAGGGGTACACATGGGATTGTTTTTGGCTGCAGGGAACTGCTCCCCACACCAGTCCCCCCACTCATCAGCATCCTCTGAAGAACAGACCTGCCACTCCCTCAGAGAAGGCTCTTTCCAAAATGAATAGATGGGGAAGGGCATTGCTTAAGTATCCTCAGAGGAAGAGGAAATAACCTGCCCTGGGCTTGCAGGAGCAGACAGTGCTAAAGGGATTTCAAAGAAAATGAAGTGGCTGCAGTTACAGATGAACAGGTACTTTGGAGAGGGGAAAAGGCAGGATATATATAAAATGAAAAGCAAGTTCAGGAGCTGAAACAAGCTGCTAATGGCAATGGAAAAGCTCTCCACAAGACACAGCAGCCTTGTGTGTGCTGGTAAGAGATAGGGTTAAGTGAGTGGAACATCACATGCCTGAACCATTCATAGCTCTCCTTCCTACTAAAACAACAAGCTCTGGACGTTGATAACACAGGAATGTCAATGCAGAGCTAAAAAAACCCCTCCTGTGTGCTGCTTAAATATTCCCAAGTACTTGGGGCTTGTTTTGAAAGCGTCTGATTCAAAGCCTAGGGAGGGCTCTTCACTGGAGCTTGTGATAACGCTGCTCACCACACTGGAAGGAAGGCGGGCAGAGGCAAGGAGGCTTGAAACACTGTGCTGGCCTTTCTGCATATCAAATCATTTCACCAGGAGCAAAGAGATAACCAAGACAGGACAGAGAGAACAGAATGACTCAAATGCTGGATTTCTCAAGACAATTGCAAGCATGTTAGGGGAAAAAAATAAATTAGTTATTGTCCTTGTCCACAACCTCTCACTCCTGCCTGACATCACAAACAAGCTTGTATAGACCTCAGGTCCAACAACAAATGTCACTTCTTAAGAGAAATCATCAAATGAATCATAATTTTTAAACTTTTTATCTGAATTCCCATCCTGTTGAATTCAGAGTTCTGTTTCTGCATTAAAAAGGGCCAAAACCGAAGTGATTTGTCTGTGGTTATATGTGGCAGAGGGGACACTTCAGTGGAACCCAACCTCCCCATCAAACCTAGTACTCTATCAGAACCTGTCAGCTCATCCTTCTTGCAGTGCAAGAACTCTGTGTTTCCCTGATCCAATTACCCAAAGATCAATGACTATTGAAGGTCTTATGCCAGCCTGAAGAATATGTTGAACACTGGTCACCCAGAGGTTCAGACTCCCTTGTTCTCAGAGTTTCACAGAATCCTTCAAGGGCCTAGAAAACAACAGAGAACAGGATTGAAAACAGTTGTATTTCCTCCCTCCTTTAGTTTTATGCTTTGAACTGTCATGAGAAGGTTTTCAGGGTGGGTTCCTGGACCTAGGAGCTGTGTGTCCAGGCTCCCAGCCAAACACCTTCATGCCCTGATCTTGAGAGCAGCAAAGGCCCATGCTACAAGTACAGTCAGACAGGGGCCACACATGCTCTGCATCTCTGAAAAAAATCAGGCTGACAAAATCTCAGTTTTATCAGTTATAAACTGTGATACCCAAACCCTCTTTCCCAGATACCTGAATACAGTTCTTTGTCTGAATTCAGCTTTCCTTGCTCAACACCACCTACTACATTGGGAAGTGGGAGAAGGACCACAGCTTTCTGAACTATATGGTGGCAGAAAATGATCTGGGGAAGCCACATCCATTTGGTTCCTCTATTGTCTGGGGCACAGAAGAAAAGGATGCTCTGGGGCAAGCAGGCAGGACAAGGGCTGGTGTCAAAGCACTACATGGCTCCTCTCACTCAGCCACCCTCTGGTGCTAGCACTGTCTTTGCCCTGCAGCTTCCAGCACACTGCTTTTGGCTGGGCTCCTTCACCAACCATGCAGGAAATTCAGTGTTGCTTCCAGCCAGAGCTGGCTCTGGAAATGAGTGCCTGTGCTTGCTCTGCACTAGTGCACACTGCAGGCACCAAACTCTCCACACACCAACTCACTGGGAAAGTAGGTACCAGAAATCAAACAAAAATCTTCTCCTCCCCCAATTTCCAGGGCTGCATTGAGCATACATTCATACGGTCTGGCCAAACCCAGAACTGAGGTGTCTCAATTCCTGTAGGGTTTAGGGCCAAAGGCTAGATTCAGCTCACACACTGCAGTCAGTGTGGTTTTGTGGGTACAGGCTAGACTGGAACTTTAGTCTGGTGGTTTGAGGAGGAAGGAATAACTTTGCTTTGATTTAAAATAGAAAGAGGAAAAAAAATAAAATTATTCCATTCCCTTGCAAATCTCAAACTCTCTAGTAATCCTGCTGCAGTGGGTTGCTTTCCTGAGTTGACAGTGCACTGGAGATTGTTGTTGGCTGGCCTCAGTGGGACACGAGCACTTTCTGTCCTGTTGGGCATTTCAGTTCATTCCCCTTTCCTAGGGTTCCCTCCCTTTACAAACCCTACAAGGGTATTCCAGAAGGATGAAGCCAAAGCTTTAAACTTTGTTCAGTATTACAATGGCTTTTCTGTACTCTCTCATCTTGGAACCATAGTTTTGATCGGTGCTCTTAGTTTTGTTTGGGTAGGGACTTCCTATCTTTGTTTACTTTCCTGAAGCATCTCCAGGCAGTCCCCAGGCATCTCACAGCCACCCACTCACCCTTACAGAACAGGCATATTGCATCCCAGTTTCAACAGTGTTTGGTGGATTTCCTCTGCTGTTAAAAGCAAAACAAATTCCATTTCATCCAAGCGGAATTACTACAACATGGAGAGGAAAACCAAGGGAGGCAGAAGAGAGCCTCCAAGTAGGAGGAAGGTTTCCAGTAAGGAAGCATAGCAATGATCATGTAGTGCAGCATCCAGCTAAACACTGCCTGTTCCCCTAGGCTGCTCCAGGACCCCTCTCCAGCTTCAGCCAGAGTTGCCCCACACTGTTATGATAGTTCTACCCCACCATCATTTATCCACACTCTGCCATCAGCTAAGATGAAAGGTATGTCTCACCACCTTGATTTTCTCTTGGTCATTAACTGCATCATTTCTTTTCAGCCACTGACTGCAGTCCTAGTTGGTTCTTGAGGGAGTCCTGGGGAGGTAGGAGGGTCTGGCAGGTTGGGTAGACTCTACTTAATGCCTTGCTACTCATATCACTGCCTTGGTGTCACTAGTGGCAGAAAACGTGAAACTTACATTTGCTCTGTTGCTCTCTCAGGCAGTGCAATCCCTTCTAATATTGGCTTCGTTATTCTGGTACATGCTCTTGTAGGGATCTCGCAGCAGTGCCAGCATATCTGTATGGAAGTATCACATTTTAGCCTGCCAATGACACCCACTTGGTGCTGGTGAGTGGTCTTTAACAAAAGGCATTCTTAGAGCACATGGCAAGCAGTCAGTGTCACTCAGGAGCTGCCCCATCACCAGCAGGGAGCATGAGATGAGGGTTCCATCAGCATCACCAATAAGACTGGGAAGGCCATGTCCCACACCCGGTGTGGAAATGATGCCACTAGTAGTCCTGGAAGGGAACAACCCCAACCAGTTCTTTACCTGCTTCACCCTGCAGAGAGGGAGGAGACTTCAATTCTGCCCAGTGCCTTTTCAGGCAGCAACATCCTTACTAAAGCAGAATTCAAGGAGGCCAGTTAGAGCATGGAGTGGGATGAGACCAAATCTCCACCACACAATTTCATACAGCAAAGTAGCCTTCAAATATTGTCATCAGATGTTTTGTACCCAGTCCAGAAAGAAACCAGATGCCAGTATTTTCAGATTCCATGATACATTCCTTTCCCATCTAGCCTGCTCTTCTGAGGGATTCAGAGAAGGACTGAAATAACTTGATGGTTTTCTGAGGTTTCTTGGTTACAGTTCTCCTGGTAATGGTAATAGCTCAGTGGCCTCGTTCACGCTGCCCAGGAGTGCAAATATACCTTGAACAACTTTCCAGAGTCATTTCTTCAGATAATGAATGTTGGTCTTTGTGTTTTCTTCTCTTGCAGCTTCAGATGATATTTGAATTAGCAAGCAAAAATTAAGCAGAATTAAAGAGGATTTCTAGTAACTGGAGTGTCACTTATGCTAGGGACACAACTGAGCTGGCTGACTGGCAGGTGAATTATTGCAGAATTAATTTTGGTGTTCCACCTCTGTTCTGTGCTGTGATAGCAACTTTTGAGAAGGTGGGGACAAGCTTCAACACACAAAGTACATCTCCATTCAGACAACCCTTCAAGGATAAATAAAGGCTTGATCAAAAAATATTTTTCATAAACTATATGAACCAGAGGAAAATCAGTTTTCTGATGTTTTGGGGGGTATTTTTGTAACAAGGTGCAATACAGAAAAGCAACGGCATATTCCAGTGTCTCATTGGAGCCTCATTTCCTATTACTCATATATTGTAAACTGTCTTCAGCACAGAAGGCTGAATATCCTCAAAAGCTAAATGAAGAAAATAATTATTCAAAGATTCCATGTTTATTCTATGTATTTTATATCTAGATCTGCCCTCTTGTCAGACACACCTGCACACAACAGCTTACCTTCGCTTACCTTACATCCACCTTGCAGCCTATCTAGTTACCATTTAGCCCAACATGTTTTCCATGCACCACAGCAGAAAACCAGGCTGGAGAGAGGCATGATGTTCTCTGGATGGGCTGACCTGACCAGGGTAGGGTTTGCAGGAAAATGTTACAGTCAAAATTGCTGTGGGCACCAGTGCAGTGCCAAACCTGAGCATAACCCCAGACTGCCATCAGGGATTCCTAATCAGCCTGGTTCACGGCCAAAGGTGTCCCTTTCACACTTCTCTTTGCAGATATTTCTGGGCACATTGTTGCCTATTCAGGGAGAGGCTTCCAATTAATTCCTTTAAGGCCACTCCCTTTCCTTACTTCCTCCCAGTTGTTCCTTCTTTCTTATTTCAAATCCCATCCCTGCTGCTGGGCTGAAGTAAAAAACCTCGGGGGGCACAAAAGCATTAGGACATTTCCCCTTCCAGTCGCTCATAAACACTCAGAGACAGAAAACACATCAGGCAGCCTGCAACCCAGTAGAATCCGATCCCTCCTCACTCAGCATCCCCAACCCCACAGCCATCCCGCGCCTGGAGAAGGCAGCAGGGTGAGCTGCCACTTCCCTCTCTCACAGCCCAAGTGACCTTAGTGTGAAGAAATGTTTTCCTGGTATTCAGCCTACATTTCCCCTCACCCAGTTTATCCCATTGTTTCTACTTAACCCTTCCTCAACAGCCCCCTGAGAAGCTCTAACTGTATTTAGCTGCCATGCAAAATCCTGATATGCTTTAGGTGTGAGTAATTCAGGTTAGCAAACTATGTGGCACCCCATCAGATAGATGTGTGCTCCTATGCCTTTCAGATGTCCCTGATTTTGGGTCTTGAATTACCCAGTGACTTTCTGTTGAAAATCATCAACAAGAAATGTAGCGTCAGTGGATCAAACCCATGGAGCAAGCCACTTGGTCACAAGGAATGAAGTCCACATCCACTCTGAGCTTTCTGCAGGAGCTGCTTTGTATTTTTGCCCCATGCCTGCTCCTTCTCACATACAAGATTCTGCACTAGAGCATTGCTGGTGTACATGTAAGTAATCAAAACACCAGCAGAGCTTCTGCTTCAGATACAGCAAGGCTGTAGGAATGGGGAAAGGGTCAATGAGGAAGAAGAGTTGTGTTTGGAGCTTGCAATTCCAAAGTGGATCTCTGCAAACCCTTTTCCCAGGAACAGAGGTATTACTGCTGCTGGTGCGGGGCAATCCCTCTGAAGCCAGTTGAGATACCTAAGGCACAAAAAGCATGGTTGTAACCCTTTGATAACTGATGTTAAGACATGATTTATCTGAACGGTATTAACAGAGAAGGTACTACATGCTGTGACTGTGTATGACTGACTTACTGCTACTTGCAAAAACAAAACCTGTTATTGGGAAAATTCCTGGAAATCTGTTTGCCATTTTTCATGTTTTCCATTACTACCCCCAAATACAAAGCATTTCTTAAAAAATACCTGAGATGAGGATTAACAGAGAAATATTGCAGAATATGGTCTTCTGTGGGAACCACTTAAGTCCACTGAGCATCATTTTCTAAAGGCCACAACTCTGTCTACCTTGTGATCTTTTTTAACCCTTTAATGCTTGTCACACTCTCCAGAGAACACGTCCATACCCTTAACATGGCATGTGAGACTTACTAGCTTTATCCTGCCAGATCTCCTCCAGGCTTCCTTCACAGTGATTTACTGCCTTTCAGCCATTCAAAGTTATGTCCCAGGAACTATCTCCTTAGTCCCAGCACTGCTGTTTATAAGAATCAACCACATGCAGAGCATTTCTTGGGCAAAACATAGTCCAAATCGAGCCCTATGCAAAATTTTTACCACTCTAGAAGTTTGGGGATTAATTAGCAGGTTTTCAGGGCTTGAGGATGCTTATAGCACTGTTAAAGGGTTAATGCCAAGACTGTTTTTAGACAGTAAAAGAAGGTCTGGCTACAACTTCCCTTTGTTTCCCTCCTCCTCCTCCTCTCTTCTGCACCTTCCCTCCTCCTGCTTCTTTTATGAATTTAATGTGCCTCAAAAAAAATTTGCCTGTGATGGCTTTGCTTTCCCCTGACTGCTTGGGGCCATCGGAGATCCAGTCATAGGGTGACTTTTGAAATAAGGAAAGCTTCTTCCAGGGAGAGGAAGACACTGCCTGGGGCTTCTATATTCACAGCCTTTCTATTTCTGGCTCTCCCTTTTCACAGGGCTTTGTTTGCAAAACCCCGCTCTCCCCCCACGAGACATTGGTGAGCATACTTACCTCAGAAACAGAACAAACTGGGGAAAAAAACAAAAACCAACGACTCTGGTATAGCCCACCCCAGAGATGAGGGGCTTTGCATCTTACATCTCTACCTTTTCTACTTTGAGGAGACTAATTAAAAGGAATGCCTTAACGGCTTAAATCCTGCTCTATGGATTTCAATTTGCCCCTTGAGGTAGAAAGTAAAAGGTAATCCTACTTTCAATATAGACAGGGGTAGACTGTGCAGTTACTGAGCCCAAAGCAATTCGAGAAAGGTCACTGCAATAATGTGATGCATAGGCTCAGAAAGCCCCAAGGAGCTCTGGGAAGCTGGCATAAGATTTGCGGGTAAATGAAAGGGCCCCAATCCTTCCCCCGATCCCTGACAGAAGGATTTCAGCCCGTGACATCAGCTCACAGCAGCCCTTCCCAACCCCAGCATCAGAGATGTGACTGCTGACTGCCCCCACACACTGGGTTGGGTGTCCCGTCCCATCCCATTCCTTCCCTCCTGCCTTATGCTGTGCAGCACAGCCAGGTATTGGCATTGCCAGCAGCAAATGTACTCATGGAAGCTACAGTCAGCCACCTTCCATCCTTCACCAAGTCCGTGTGTTCCAGGCCCTTCAGCCAGGCCACAGCATTGCCAGGGTGCCCTGCTCAGCAGCCACCAGCCCAGTGGTCTCGCCCTGGCTGCAATCCTTTATCCCTTAACCCACACATCCCTACACCCATCCCCACTGACAGTGCTGTGAACCCCAACTGCAGCCATGCTTTGCATGGGTTTAATGCTTTGCCATCTTTTATTTTCCCAGTTCAGCAAGTTTCTGAATGCTAGGTTTTCTCCATGCCTGTCTCACACCCAGTACAAGCATTCCGAAGGCACTGCCAGCTTAATTTTACAGTACATTGTAGCATGGTAATCTATTCCAAAAGCAGGGGAGTTTAGCTAGAGCAGGATCACATGCCCAGCTTGACACTAGATTTTGAGTCAATGCTTAAAGTTCCTTGTCACTGCTTTGCCAAGGCTCCTAAAACACATAGGAAGAGTAAAGCATTGCAGTCTCTCAAGATCTGCACAGGAAAATACAGATCTGTATCTAACATGTCTTCTTCCTGAACCTCTTTCCTCAAAGTTTTCATCAGTCTTCCTGCAAAAAGTTTGTTTGGTCCAGTGAAGCACAGAGTTAATCTTCTGAGGGCTACAAAGCTCCCTCCTGTAGATTTTCCATCAGGGGCTGCTTTGAACAGTGTTTTCTGAAGTCACTTGAAACAAGCCAGCGTTCAAGCACAGCCTGTCTGACACCTGTCCCGAGGTCAAGACAATCATTTCACTGCTTGCCCAGAGCTGCTGAGGCAGTCACAGTTTGCACCAACCTTTTAGCATTTCCGCCACCTCCGGCTGACTGCAGCCTTACCCGGCAAGGTTTGCGCCTTGTCACTTGTTTATGCCTGCTAAGTCACCAGAAGCATATGCCACCTCCCCAGCCCTCCCCACTGCTCTCCTGAATAGGAAGAGCTTTCTATACTGCTCCCTTCAGGAGCTTCAAGCCAACTGGTCCTTCAGCTAGAAAGCTCTTTACCTTGGGTACAACTTCCTCCAAGGTCTGGCACTGGAACATTTTTATAAGGTATTGATAACAAGTGTGTAGTGCTTTCCATCCACATGTGAAGCCATCCTTTTCCAAGGGAGGGACTGCCAGGGAGTTGGTTGTAATCTTGGGTGATTCTCCAGGCTCCAAACGACCACCAATAAGGTTTGATATTCCCATGTGAATGCACTCTCATTCACTTGCCAGCCCAGCCAGTTACTGCTTTTTGAAATCAAGCCCATCTCTTCAGTTCTTTTGATTTGAGCATATACATTTTCTCATCTGACACCAAACAGAAGATATTTGTGCACCAAAGTCACAAGTGTGCACCAGTATCAGCTGACCTAAGAGGAGCCACATGTTCTGGTAATTTCCAATGGGGCCAAAACCAGCTCTTGGCTCCCTAAGCACTTGCTGCAGCAGGAATAGGGTTTGTCAGAGTGGAATCAAGTCCTTTTAATTTGACAGAAATCACTGAGCAGCTCTGCCAGAGCAACAATATTCCCTCATTCCTGGCCAGTGCCTGGATGAACACTGTGAACCCAGAGGTGAAGGACTTTCATAGCCCATTACCCAGACTCCTGAGCCATGCAGTTCCCAGCTGCCACATAGAATCTCAGTCCCTGCTCTTTTTCTCCTTCAATCTCAGCTTGCAAACAGAGTGTGAAAACACATTTCCCCGTCTTCAAGTGCTTTTTTAATTTCCTTCTCAGCATATCTGCTTCTAGCCCATCACCTTGAGGTGCAGGGAAGAAGACACTTAGCATTTCAGGAGATGTCATGTTTAACATTATGCATGATAGAAGCTGGAAATACACATTTTCAGTAGCACTGGGGCATGAAACTGAGAATAAGTAGTGTTGTAACTTGAAAACACAGATACAGCCATTGAAAGATGCAGTGGTGTGTTCTCTTATCTCAGCCTAACACCCAGAGGGTTGTTGTCATACAAACTACTTGTTGAAAACCAGATACACCTTCAGCCTCGCACACATAACAAGTTCAGCCCCTTCTTGCCCAGTTAAAATAATGATCAGAGATGGTTATTGGAAATATCAGGAAGCCTTGTTCCCATCTTGAAACTTTGCAAACTTGGTGAGCCTCCTGTCTACTTACAAGGGAAGCCTGACAGATCCTGGGTGCTAAGGCAGAAAATCATGTAACTGTGTAGGCTAGAAAAGACCTTTAAGATTATTGAGTCCAACCTTAACCCAGCACTGCAAAGCCACTACTAAACTATGTCTCCAACTGCTACATCTACATGTCTTATAAATACCTCTACAGATGGTGACTCCACCACTTCCCTGGGCAGCCTATTCCAGTGCTTGACAACCCTTTTGGTAAAGCTTTTCCTAGTATCCAATCTAAACCTCCTCTGGTGCAACTTAAGGCCATTTCCTCCTGTCCTATTGCTTGTTACTTGGGAGAAAGGACTGGCCCACATCTCACTGCAACCTCCTTTCAGATAGTAGTGTAGAGTTATAAGGTCTCCTCTAAGTCTCCTTTGCTCCAGGCTAAACTACCCCAGCTACCTCAGCTGCTCCTCATAAGACTTGTGCTTCAGACACTTCCCCAGCTTTGCTGCCCATCTCTGGATATGCTCCAGCACCTCAGTGTCTTTCTACGGGTAAGGGGACCAAACCTGAGCACAGGATTTGAGGTCTGGCCTTACACCCTTTCCCTACCAGAATTACAGTAGTAACTTATGGGTGTTCTCATCAATAGGTGCCAGAGAGCTTTGCAGATGCAAGCAGCATGTTATCATCACAACTGCACTTTCGGAGAGCAGTTGGGAGATGGCAAGACTGAGGTTAAAGAATAGCAGTGAAGATGAGACAGAAGCACAGAGGGTGGTCAGGGAACTGAAGCAAAGTTATGTTCACTGTAAGCAACTGAGGTTAGGATGTCCACATTGTCAGTGAATGCCCCTAGAAATGGGTCTGTAAGGGGCTGCTTGGAAGCATCCAAGAAGCCAGGCTGGGGCTTACCCAACCTAATATTCTTTCTCCATGTGGATTTCCCCATTTTTACTCATATTTAGCTGCTCAGGACTAACTTTAGGAAATACCAGATAAAACTATGCTAAAACATGTCAATGGCACAAAGAGAGGAACATGTTTGCCTGTCCCCAGTTCTCTGAACTCTTCTCCTAACCTGGCAAAACCTAAAGTAATATAGACACTGACGGACTCTGGTAGGGTAGAGGCAAGACTTGCCATGCTGTTGGGTAGCCAGGTTGGCAGGTAAGGACATGGCTACAGCTCCATAGTCCATCCACACACCCAGAGCCTAACTGTGCACCAGTCTTCAGGGAAACTTTGTGGTTTGATGGGTCCCTGAGCTAGGAAGTCAGCTTCTGTCCCCCAGAAAAGCATCATGGCATCCCTCTTCACCCAGAAGGGAAACTCATCCACACGCACTGGGACACTTTTCTTACGACTGTCTTCTGCGAGCATATCTTTTGAGTTCCTTCTCAGCCCAGCTGACTTTCTAATAAAGTCAACACCAAAGATTTAGCTCTGGCTTCAGTGTGGTTCCTGCCTTTATACCAGAGGCCAGTGCTGCAGGTAATACCTCACTTCCAGCATAAAGATACCTATTACAGCACAAAGACTGTAAGATGATGGTACCTGCTGCAAACAGCTTCATCTAATAGGTAGAGACCCTATTAGACTATCCTCATTCATACAGGAAGCCACTCAAACCCGGGGGGACAACAGGATTTTCCTGAAGAGGCTATGGCTGTCCTCAACACCATATGTGATACCATGATGCACCACCACACTTCTACACTGGCTCAGCACTGCTGACCTGCACAGTGTTGTCTCTGTACCACTGACCAGCACGTGTTCAGCACCAATTAATCTTCTGACGTCCAAAATCCAGCCCTGTCACGTTACTCACAGACTGCAGGATAAGGAGCAGCAGGTTGCAATGACTGAAGCCTCATCTAAAAGCTGCATGCCCACTTGCAGGAACTGAAAACATACCAAGTGTGAAGGACAAGCATTGGGAGCAAGGGGATTACTCAGAGCACTCAGGCACTTTGAAGGGAGCAGGTGTGAAAATTTTGCTTTAGTAGAGATCCTGCAATCTGGATGACACATCTCCACCTGGTGTGCATCCTCACTTGGATCAACACCCTTACAGGATGCTTCCTAATGGTCTATTGATTTCAACAGATGTCCCAGTAAATGTGTTACAGAGGGAACAACATCCCAGCAGCAATTGCAAGCTCATGTACTAACACCTCACTGTTTGGTGTAAAAGGGAAAATTAGTTTTGAGAGGGTAAGTTATTGGCAGGTCAATGGGATGTTTGTAATTCTGGCAACAAGCAGCCTACCTCAGAGCAGGGGTAACAGGAGCAGGGGCAGCACTGTCTCCCCTCTGTGATCTGTCCTCAAAACTGGGATCACCTCCCGGTTCAGCTTCCCAAGGGTCTTGCAGCCCTTGTAGGAAACATCACTTGCCAGCCTCAGCTCTGCCAGGGCAAGCCATATCCCAAAATTCACCTCCTGACCAGTACCAGGTAGGAGACAACCGTGGTGCAGTCAAAGCACCAAGCCTGAGGAACACAATGAGGGGCAGAGCAGCTCATCCACACGAGGAGGGGTCTGGCAGGCAGCATTCCTTGGGAGCACCTCTGCTGAGGAACAGAGCAAGGACTGAATTCCTGTTCTGGGGCTGTTTGTGCTTCCTGTTTGGTGTGACAGCCTCAAAGGGGAGTTAGTATACAGGGCTCCAGTCACGTCATCCCATTGTTCCCATGCAGTCAGGAGGCTACTGGGGAGAGAGGAAGAGAGAGCAAAGCATCCCAGCAGGCTGTCCCAGCCACAGCTCCCTGCCAGCAGTGAGACTTTGAAGGGAGGCAAAGCAAACAGCATGGTGATGTTGGTGATTTCCCACCTCCTGCCACGGGAGCAGCACAGAGAGGGACAGTGAGATGCTGGGAGCACAGCTTCTCCCTCCCTAGGGATCCTCTGATGGTGGAAAAGGCAAAAAGGACAAGGAAAGATTTCTCTGGCGATGCAGAAGATGCAAAACTACTCCAAAGTCCTTGCAGACTCAATGACAGGAGCTTTATAGGTTTTTGAGGGGTGTCAGCTTCTCAGCTGGTCCAAAGCCATCCCTTCTGCAGAGCCATTATGTTTTCTGATACACACAGATCAATGTTGTGCCACAAAGAAGCCCAGTGCCTTCTGCACGGACAAGGAGAGGAGCCTCCAACAAAGGGAGGGGATGCCAGCAGGGCCCTGAGGCACCAGCAGACCCCTTCAGCCCACCTTACCCAGGCCACACACATCAGCAGGGACAGACAGCAAAGCAGAACCAGGAGAGTAGAAGAAATGGAGACTCTCACAGAGAAGATGGGAATACAGGATGGGAGAATAAAGCAGATGTGGCAAAGGGAAGCTATGAAGAACCCCTGTGCAAACAGAAGCCCTCAGTAAGAAGCAGCACAGCATGAATAAAAGCTATTTTGGGGGTTACCTCAGGGTGTTGCTCTTCAGTGCTTCGAAGCATCCCTACCAAATACACAGGAAGCCATTTTACACTTGATAGGAGTAAGGGCCAGAGACAAAAGAGAGGTACACCAGGAAAAGGTCTTGCATCAGTACTAAGCCAGAGCTGAAGACAAAGGCCTTTTATAGGCAAGACCAACCAGATTAAGGGATGTCAGTAAATCTCTCTGATTGCATTCTTCACCTGTGCTAGAAGAGACCTGCATCTCTTCAGGCTGCATAAGAATAAATGTGGTAAAGATGATGAAGCACCAAGAGGATAAAGCAACAGGGACTGTGCAAGTTCTCACACAGGTAAAACTCTCTTTCAACTCAATCAGCAGTGAACACTCTTGATGACAAGTTTTTCGTAGATTTTGAATTCTCTCTGAATTTGTGCTTGTGGGACTGCATTGACTTGATGCTGGTTGCATTTCAGTCACTCTTTTTTCTTGGACTGGAACTCAGAATTTCCCATGAACAGCGTGAAACAAACTATAAGTATTTTAGGCAAAATGAGGTACACATGCACAGCCTGGTCTCTGAGAAAAATCCAGCCTCCAAATTTTGACAGTCAGCTTCAGAGGACCCAGAATTTTACCTGCAGTATTTGCTGAGCTATTGAGCAATCATGTAATGCTTCATTGAATGAAAACTTCTGCTGCTCTATACCTTTGGCATGCTTTTATACATGATGTTTTAATATTTTTTGTTGTTGTTGTTGTATCCTTTCCCCATTTCATTTCCTCTTTAAATTCCAAGACAACTGCTTGTGTGCAAGGATAGCAGCTGTTTTATTCCTGGAATTAGCTCTCAGTTACCGGACAGACAAACACTGGGCTTTCTGCAGGAAACTTGGCTTTCCTGATTTGTTGCTGTTTTCCTTAGGCTGAAGTTAATATCTATTAGAGCCAAAACAGACGTTTGGGGTTTTGTCTATGGAAAGAAAGAGTTCACTCCTTGTCAGCAGCAATGTGGGACCTTTCAGAAACAGAAATATTTTCACTCTTAGGTTTCAGCAAGACATTTTGGCAGCATTATGAATCCGAACCTTTGGCAGAATTGTGCAGGCAGTGAGGCAGAAGGAGAAAGACTTCATGGAAATATGAAGAGCAAAGGGGATCACAGCTCAGTGCTGCACTAAGGGGGCAGGAGTCCTCCCTGCACAGCCCTCGCTGTTGGCAGAGCCACTGACACAAGGGCACTGCAGGAAAGGGCTCACGCTGCAGTACCTGGTTTTCATGTCAAACAGTTTCTCACATGGCGATGGCTACAGCTCCATAAGTGTCCTGCAGACCTGCAACACTTCATACTTTCACACACAAAAACCACGAAATCCACTCTAAAAGTCTGGGCTTTGTATTTTGGACCAACAGCAAAGCTATAGAGAGAGCACTGTACACGTACCTCCTTTGTGACAGCCGACAGCTTGCCAGGAAAAGATTAAAGTCACCAGGTTCCAGGCATGGGGAAGTGTCTTAGTTAGCCAGAGGGCTACCCTAGAGGGCTGGAGGAAATTGGCACTGTGCTTGCACTGCCATGGACCTGCTGAAACCAGAACAAGTGATGTGACAGAGCTCATTTTTTGCGTCCAGGAGCCAAGAGGCCCAATTGAGTCCAAACACACTCAAAAAAAAAGTACTGAAATCTTTGGGTGCTGTTCCAGTATTGAGTGAAGCTTCTAAAAACATTAAATTTTCCCATCTCTGACTGTGTTTATCTCCAGCCTTGCTCGAGTGACCACTCTGAGGAATGAGGGGACAGACTCATGGTACTACTGGAAAGTGCTGTAGAAGCTCACAGCCTCCAGCAAAAAAGCCCAGTGCCATTTTTCTGAGGGAAAGGTGCATTGCTTCAAAAAGAAAAGATAGATGGTGTTTTTGCTTTCAGTTTGGGCATCCATCCCACCTCTGCCTGGGAAGGCAGGCAATGCGCCCTGGTCAAGACAAACTCCTCTCCCGCCCTGCTGCTCAGCTGCCTTTCCCCTTCCCTTGCCTCTCCACCATGCCCACATACAGACTGTGGCTGGCCCTGAAGCCTACGCTCCTCATCACTCATGTCTGCCCTGCAAACACTTTTAGGCCTGAAAAGAGCCCCAAGAGCTGGGGAATTTAAAGTTATGGGTAAAAATGAGGAGAGGAGAGGAGAGAGAAAAGAGCAAGGGTAGAGCCTCAGCATGTCCTCCTGCCCCATCCCGGAGCCACCTAAGGCTTTTCCAAGCTAGGGCTGAAGGCTGGGACAAGCACAAGTGTCTGAAAATCAAGTATCCAGATAAGAGTGGAGATAGATTTGGTTTTGGCATTGAATTTTTACAAAACAAATAAATCCCACTGCATAAGCGTGGCTTTGATCACGCATTCTTGTGTTAGTTTTCTGCTCGTTTTTGGTATGACCTGGGTTCTCTTTTCCTTCCACTTCTGAACCTTCAGCCTACTTTACTTTCTAAAGATTTTCTCTGGGGGTAAAAGAAAAAAGAAAGGACTGGAAATGCTCTTTTTCATTTAAAAGGAAGCTGAGACTCCCTGACAATGAGATGACTCCAGCAGCTGGGCTTTTAAGGACAGTGTGGAAATTACTAGACTCCTGATAAAATCATAGGAGTTGGCGACGCTGTATTTCCCCTGCACAATTACAATTTCTTTGCCTGTGGGTATTGCTGTGTTGAAATGCCTCTAAAGTTCCTGCTATGTCATTGAATTTGCATGCATTTCTTTTCAGTTCTTTCCTTCTCCAGCCCCTGCTAGAGAGTAGACATTCCTGAAAATCAACTTACCACACTCCCATAACTTTACAGCCTGAAGACCTTGAAGCAAATGAGCCTTGAAGAGTAATTGTAGCATTACAGGCACCAAATGATGCTGAATTATGCAGCGCTTAGCAGATGCTGCTTAGTGGTTTGATTTGGGGAAAAACATTGGATAACGTGAGAAAAAAAATCACTTTTCCAAATGATACAATGCTAGTAAAATTCTCACTGTTTTGAACTCTATTAGCAAAATAACATGGGATTAAGAATTAAACAGTTTAAACAATTACAATTCCACTGTGAAAGGATCTCCCCTTTACCCTGTCATCAAATTTAGACACCACCCCCCCACCTCCCTCCCCAGGACATCTGTGTTGCTGAAGGAGGTGCTGAGGGTGACTACACACCAAATCCAAGTACTTCAGGTAACAAATATCAGGCAGCATGTACCAGGTCTTGGAGATGTGAGCCAATGTTCCGTTCTGGTGGCTCAGATGCTGTGGGATGCATGGACCTTAAACATGATGCATCTTCCTAACAGGATAAATTAAATCCTATTGACTGCAAGATATATTTTTTTGTCTAGCTAGAAAAGTATCTCGATAGCATTATCACTAAGGCAAGAGAAAAGAGGCAGCAATAGAAATAACGAAGGAAACATTCTGGATATGTGTACAGTGATGTCTGACAATGTATGTTCACAGCAGGAAGTTGGATTAGATGATCTTTAAAGGCCCCTCCCAACCTGAACCATTCTATGATTCTGTGTTCACTAGTTATTGACAAATTCTGTTCGTGTGCAAGATATTTCTGTGTGTTCTATGAATAGCCTTTATTACTGTATTATTATTGTTATTATTATTATTATTTCAGCTCTTCACAGTAGGAATCAAGTTAAAATTAAGCATTAATTAAGAAATTAATGTAGAAAATAAGCAACTTGCTCAAGATCACATTGGAAATGGGTGAGAACTGAAGGATGGGAAGCAGGTGTTCCCCTGACCGTTCATGGCTTACTACAAACAGCTTAGTATTGCAGAGAACATGGAAAACACAAGGCGGTTTGAAGGTCTTCTTCACCAAAACTTTGGTATTTTTCATGAACAAGGACTTGGTAAGGAAGGTGGGAAGGGAATGGGGGAAAGTCTGTTTAGGTCCTCCCCTCTTTTTCATGAGAGCTTGTTAGCCCAGAGCAGCAGGAAGAGCAGGAGCTTTGATGGGTTGACCAAGAAACCCTCAACATCATCAGTACATGAAGGGTCTGGCATTCCTGGCAGGTGAAGGTGGGCAGCAGGTGGCTCAGGTGTGCCAGCATGAGGAGCCGTGCTGTGGCACCATGAGAACAAACAACCCTGTCAGTCACAGAGCATCAGTTCAGCCCGGGGTATAGACTCCATGCTTCCCCAAACTGGGAAGTGTGTGCTAGGTTTTCCAGTGCTCACCTAGGACACTGTTCCATATCCACCAACTCCCTTCCTGAGCTTCCCACACAGGCTGGCTGGATGGGAAAATAGCGAGTGCCACAGCTTACCACTGCATGTGATGAAGCAAGAGCTTGCGGGAGGATGGGGAGGAGGGAGGGATAAGTAGGTGACAGTCTAATCAAGGAAGGAATGATAACACCTCACTCCAGTGGCCAGGCTGCAGGCATTTCCTGACTGTGGGATGCTGCCAGCTTTGCCATCTCTGAGATTGCCTCACGTGGCTTTTAGACACCGGCCACAGGCTCACCAGGCTCGTGGAGAGGTGTCCAAGTCCATTGTCCTTCTTGGGTACACATTGGGAGGTCAAAGCAGAGGCTTTAGGTTTCCTTTTGACTTACCACTCGTTGCTAGGTGTTTAAGCACAGGTGTCTGCTGCTGTTGACACTGAGTGATAAGTGGAGACATTTTTTCCATCGGAAAGAATCTCAAGAATTTCCTTGTTCTCTTTTCATTCTTTTTCTTTTTTTTCCTTCTACATCGTGGTAAGGAACCTGTTACTGGGGGCTAGGGAGGGGCCAGAGGTCAGCTGGCACAAGGTGGAGGTGGGTTGGCACTTATTTAAAAATTTTATCCCCCCTCCACTCCCTTCTCCAAGTGCAGCCACTCTGGCCCCAAGTTTAAAATTCTTGTTTGAATTAAGGATTCCTCCCTTTCTGCACTCTCAACTGCCTCTAATAGCTGGTCCTTAATGCTCTAGTCTCTGATTTGTAAAATGGTTCCCCAAAACCGCAGCCAATAGCCACCTCTGGGGACTAATTATCCCTCCAGAAGCAGGAAAAGCCGTGGCTCCTTCAGTGTGGTCTGTGATGCTGAGGCTGAATTTGCACCTTTTGATCCTGGCCCCCAGTTTATCCCCCTCCCCGACCCCTTCAAGAAGAAGAGTAAACACTCAGAGCTTGGGCTAGCAGCTGGGAGAAAAGTGTTTGGATGTAAAATATAGAAATAGTGCCTTTCCAAAAGAGAAAAAGTACACATGAGCTGCGAGAAGGCTTCCCTCTCCCCCTCCCCTTGTCCATCTCTTCACACTGACCTGCCACCATGAAACACCCCAGGCTGCCATTACCAGAAAGCGCCTATTATATTTTTCATGCTTAACTGGGTCTCAGCTTTGTGTTTCTGGTCATTACGTATGTCATTCAGGCTGGTTAGGATTCTTCCCTGAAAGAAACTGGGCCTGGTGCACCCTGGGGAGCAGGAGGAAGGCTCAGTGACCCCACACACCTGTGCTCACACACCCTCCCAGCACTCTGTTCCACAGGGAAAATCTTCTCCCACAGGGGACTGGCTGAACATGCACACACACACGTGTGCAGACACGTGTGTGCGAACACAAGAGGCTGAGATGCTCCAACACGCACGGGCATGTCCCACCACATGCAATTGCTGCCCTGCCCCTGCCTTTTCCTCTCCTAGGACTTTGTTGGAAAGCAGACAAGTCACCTCCAGCCTTCCTGCTGGTACACATGCCAGAGGGCATCTCTCCCTCTTGGGATAATGGTGACACTAATAAGCAGGCACCATCCCCAGCATAGGATGGAAAATATAATAAATGCACTAAAAAAAGAAAGCCCTGGTGCAGTGGAAAGCCAGGCCCAGGGGGACTAAACCAACCACCCCGAGACACCAGCTTATCTAACGTGTTCAGTGGGGCTTGGCACAAGTAACTAATTTCCTATATCTTCAGCTTCCTGCAGCAATTAGCTGGCTCTGGTCCTCAGCTGCCCCTTGTCCCGGGAGTGGGGAGGCACAGGATCCCTGCTGCTGTGTTTCCTGGGACCCTGGGCCAGCAGAAAGCCAGTCCATCCAATAGTCATTAGTTTCATGGGAGGTTACAGTATAAAAAAGACAAACCCTCACTGCACTGCAGTGGTGGTCTGTCTTGACATGTCTGCCCGTGGACTGGGGAAATGTTGGTGGCAGTGAAGGTTGAGGTCCTTCTGCAGATGCTGCCACCTCTTTTAGAGAGGATATAAACCTGGGGTTCAAAACTCATAAATTGCCCTTTTTTCCCCACATCAATACATCCCCTGACCCCCAGTCCACTCTGTGGGGCTGCACATCTACACCCTCAGGGAGCCCATGAGCTATCCCACACATTCCTCCCATCTCAAGGTAGGGGAGCAGTGGAAGGTGAAAAGGAAAAGGCAAACAGGCTTGTTTTGAACAAAAGGATTAAGAAGCCAAACCACAGATGAAACATAGCCACTTCAAAGAGGAAAAAGATAGATAACAATGTTAGTCACCACCAGTTAACGACCTACAGCCTCCTCAGCCTGCGGGGGGCTATGAGGAGCCTTCCATCCTCCTCACCATCCTCCTCCTCCTTCCTGTTCTCCCGCCCCTGCTCTTGACTGTTTATGATTAGGCTTATGACAAAACAACTTATTAAAAGAATTACGCAAGTGAGCTCCTAACCCTTTCCACTCTGGATTTTTCCAAAGCCTTTACTTATTGGGTAATTGTGCTGGAGACACTAGCTACCTGTCACAAGCCCTGCTGTGTGGTTGGTTTTTTAATGAGGCCTTAGCTTCTTAATTGCTCTCATGCTTTGTTGGGAAAGCATAGTCACATGAGTGCAAAGGTAATCCAGGAAAAGTGCTATCAGTGTGCCAAATTACGGGGGCTGGCACTGCCTTTGGCATTGAACTCTGCCCACAGCCTTGGGACCAGCATCCCAGGAGGTCACTTGGTGAAAGAGTGTTTTTACACCTCGCAGTGCAGACTGGTGTTGGCTCTGCAGCTCATGGTCCATGTGCCCTGTAAGAAACTTGTCTCACAACATGGCCTGCACGCTTGTTGCCCTGGGATTACCCAGGAAGCCCATGTGATGACCAAGGATGTTTGCCTGAGCCTGTGCACAGGTACCTTCTGCCTTCTGCAATGCCTTTGGGCACCTGAGGCACCAGCCCAAGGCTGGGCACAGCCTACCAGAGCAGCATCCTACTGCCAAGGGGGATGTACCCTTAGCCTGCTTCACCCAGATACACCAGGACACCAGACAGACTTCCCCAGGTCCACTGCCCCTCACTAAGGGACCAGCCATGCCCTGACCTGTGCTATCACCTCAATTCGGACTGCGAAGTGTGGAAGTTGGTTGGTTTCCGTGTGCCACTTCAGCTGCCAGCAAGGGGCTGGCACACACACACAGAGCCAGCCTGTTACCTGTGTTAGGATAACTCCCAAGGAACCAAGTACCAGGGCAGATTTTGAGCCAGGCACTGTGCAGACACAGGGTGAAAGGCACACGGTGTGTGAGTGTGTGCTTGTACAAAGCAGCCGAGTGGGAAAGCCATGCTTCTGCATGTGCAAGAAAATCATTGCTCACTATTTCATTACGCTGGTTTCAGACTTTTATTCCAAATTTCTGTAAAAAAAAATAAAATCACATACAAAAAAAACCCCAAAACAACAACAAAAACACCCAAAAAAACCCCTAAAACCCCAAACCAAACCAAAAAATCCCAAAACTAACAAAAAAACCCACTCCCTCCCAAAAAAACCCCACCACCAAAAAACCCCCTCTAACTGCAGCCCACTGGGTCATCTCACCCAGCCTCAAATCTTCTGGTAAACAACATGCATAATGATAGACACGAGGCTGCTCCAAGCGTCTCCACACATTTGTAATATGTAACACAGCGTATGAAAACTATATCTCTGTATAATTAAGAGTGCTCAGAGCAGTGACTCAGACATTCCACTGCACTTTCTTCTTGTCGTTAGTATGTGAAATATAACTTTACTCATTTTTTCCAATGACTTTGGACTTTCAAAACAGTAATTAGCAAAGTCATCTTGTTATCAGCTCCTGTTGGTTATTCGATCTCCTGCCAGTCCTCCACGTGTTTTGGTCACAGGCAAAGCTTTGGCAGTCATTTCCCAAGACTAGCTGTTGTCCAGAGAACCAAGGCAGCCAAGTAAAGAAAACAGGTGTTCAACCTGCAAGCCCTTCCACACATCTTCATGTTAAGCATTTGATCATTGAAGTAACTCTAGACTGGGTCTTCAGCTGGTAAACAACAGGTAAGACATGAAATAAAACTTTAGAGGCATCATTTTCTCACTTCTCCTTTTTAGTTACCTCTAGGCAGACACTGACAGATGGAAAGTGAAAATACTGTCCTTGCTAACAATGCTTCTCCTACTGTGTTTTTATGGTGGCTTTCTTCTGCGCTGCTCACAGAGTGTTTTACTTCTTGTACATCATCACATACTGCTACGTGTGCAGCCATGATGAAGGGCAAATGGCAATCTGTTACTTGCCACCACTGATGGGTGTTCAGCCTGTGAAATGTTTCAAAGGGTACTACAGAGCCTGCACTTTGTGAGGGACAGGGGAAGCTGCTGTTTCCTCTAGCATGCTGGTGGTCCCAGTATTTTCTTCCCTGGTGGGACAGAATGGTTTTGAGACCCCAGCAGAGAAAGCTGAAAGACCAGCATCCCCTTGAAATCTGTGGGAAGACTGTAATCCAGCCAACCTGCACAGGAGAGCCAGCACTGGATTGACATGTGTGGGAACAGAAAAATACTCAAGAGAAATACTTAAGTCCACAACATTGTAATATGAAAAATCAGAGTGGAAATAACAACTTTTCCTGAATAACTGAGGTGATTCCTGGTGAGTAGATTGTGCTTGTCTGCCATGTGTCACAGTGAATCTCTGATGCATGAGAACTATAGGCACACTGTGCAAGACCCACCTGCAGCCAGAGGTTTTTGCTGTGGAAGCAAGGGAGCAAAGGATCAGACCCTACAAGGGGCTGTAGACAAAATACAGGGAGTCTATTTAATTTTCTTGGTCTAATTGTTTTCCTCAGCTCAAGTGGGATGAACCTCATGAACCACCTCTCCTTCCACCTCCATGCTCTTCATTGCAGTCTTGCTGTGTTTTGCTCATTCCTTCCATTCCCCACTTGGGTTTTTTCCCCCTGTTGTGTCACTTCATGTGACTGATGTCCTCCTAATTTGGGGTTATTTTTGTGGTGATTAAGAACTATGAATTTTCCAGCAAATTCAGTCCACTGGGACCACACACAGTGAGTGGCCATGGATGTATAGATCCTTTTACACTACAGAAATGGGGGCATTGATATGTGAAGGGACAAACACAACAGTGGGAAAGCACAAAAAACTAGGGGTGAGGTTCAGCTCATCTGGCTTCAGCTGGGCATGCAAACTCAAGGAAACCTAGAATGGTTTGAGTTGGAAAGGACCTTAAAGATCATCTAGTTCCAAGCCCCCTGCCATGGGCAGGGGCACCTTCCACTAGACCAGGGTACTCAGAGCTCCACCCAACCTGGCCTTAAACACATCCAGGGATGGGGCATTCACAACTTCTTTGGGCAACTGTGCTTGTGCCTCAGCACTCTCATAGTAAAGAGTTTCTTCCTAATATCTTATCTAAACCTACCCCCTTCCAGTTTGAATCCATTCTTCCTTGTCCTGTCGCTACATGCTCTTGTGAATAGTCTCTCTCCACCTTTCTTGTAGCTTTCCTTCAAGTACTAGAAGGCTGCAATTAGGTAACACCAAAGCCTTCTCTTTTCCAGGCTGAACCACCTCAGTTCTCTTAGCCTTTCCTTATAGGAGAGGTGCTCCACCCCTCTAATCAACTATATGGTTATCTCCATCCTCTTGCTAGCCAGAGAACCTCCAAGAAGTCATTCTTTCCAGATAGGATATTAAAATGATTCACCTTCTGGAGATGTTTACTTCCTTCCATGGCATACAGGAGGAGACCTAACCACTATCTCAGACTAAACACTCAAGTTTTAATTACAACAGAGGCAGCTCAGCACGACTAGCCCAGTGCCAGAGTGGGAGGTGGCATCACAGAGTCTGCAAATGGGAGCTTTTTCCTGGCTTCCTGGGTGAAACTCAGCCAGATAAACTATCTCTTCTGACAGCAGTGGCTCTGGAGACTTCTTCTGATCAGGTTTCCTCAAAACTGACTGCTGTTTCATCGCACCAGGAACCTTCCCTACCGATAAATTCCTAAGGTTTGTTGGAAGAGACAGATACATAAAGTCACTGATGGCAAGTCCCTATAAAGAACAAAATACTCAAGTTAAATAATATACTTCAAACATTCTGTGGCCAATCATATTTTATGGAGATCAGGAATGCTTACAGAGGTTTAGCTGCTCAGATCAAGCGAGGCAGAGGGAGGAGGATGCTCTGGAGAAATCACTTGGGCTGCTACCAAGGAAAAGTAGAAAGGATACTGGAAAGGAGCACAAGGACAGGATGTGGTCTGGGAAACCACACTGCAGCAAGCACCTCTGGGCAGCTGAGAAAGGCCCTGGAATGGGCAGGACAGTTCAGGTGTCCACCTGGGAGCACCAATGGGGTGCACATGGCTCTCACCTGCCCCATACAAATGCCCACAGGCTCTTCCCTCTACCACGCACAGGCACCCACTGCAGACCCAGCCAGGAATCCACATCTCAGCATTGCAGATTTTGGCAAATCCCATTTCAACTCAGCTGAGCAACCCATGGATAGAGACAGGTCATGAGACTGCACACTACAAAGTCCCTTTGTCCTTGGGTGCAGGGGATAATACCCCAGCACAGATCAGCTGAGCCTGGCGGGGACTGAGGAGCCCCTGCAAAGCCTCCTCTTGGTCCCATTGTCAGGACAAGTTTATGCATGAGCCCCTGTTCAAAAGCTGTCTCTGTCTTCGCCTCTTGTGAAGGTATCCCAAATCCCATCAACTGAAGCATTACTGGATTAAACCCACCAGATCAATGTCAGAATGCACCAATTACTCCATAGGCTGTGCAGAGGGTAAAGCAAGCTGTGGGTGCCAGAGCAGGGGAGGGCAGGGGGCTGCGAGGCCAACCCCACAGGCACAAACACACACACACATAAACACACACACAGAGCCCTCTTGGCACGCTGGAAAGGATTGCCCCACCCGAGGGAGCATGGTGAGGAGCTCCACCTCTGCATCTGGCCAGACCACCCAACTTCAGCCAGCACACCTCCACCCTGTGCGACACAGGGTTGTTGTCATCTGGCCACCAAACAGGCGCTGTTCTAAGCGGGAGAAATGTGTCCACAGCTCTCACCGCAGCAGGGGTTGGTCCTTACCCCTCAGGCAGCATCCAGAGCAGACCTGACAGTCATGGTGCTGGCAACAACTGCAGCGGAAAAGAGTTGTCAAACACCGCTCAGGAAGGCTTGTGCTTGACAAATATTTGTTGAGCTGATTGTAGCCTGCCCGGCTCTTACTTCTGACTGCAGAGAACCCATGGGGAAGAGTTCAAACCCCTTGTAATACAGCCACCTTTTTTCCTACCCTGGCACAGCCGGAGAAAGCTGCAAACCTGAGCCATCTCCTCACCACAGCTGAGCTGTTCCCAGCACAGCGAACAGCAGGATCAGGTTGCGATGTGGCAGTGGCCACTCTGGGATTTTATTCTTGTGTTTTCCCTTGTATTGATCCTCACCTTTGGAGGCCAGAGCCAAAGGCACCGGCCAGTGCCACCCTGGAGGAGCTGAGGAGCTGCCTGGTTGTAGCTGG